>JAWZYV010006360.1:600000-1005505 GCA_038373885.1 Cheiracanthium punctorium | reverse complement strand
TTGGTGGCACGCTATCCTATCTGTTCCGTAGCTTTTATTAACTTTACATGTACGCAAGTCGCCAAATAATGAAAAATGGGTGGCAAATTCGAAGGGTGTCCAATAGGTTTTACATTATTAAAAATACAGCTGAAACAGATGTTCTGATTTTATTATGCTTTAGCTCCTAATTAATATAACTTTTGAATGGCAACATTGAAAATCATTGTGTTTCTGAAGAGTGCAAATAATTTTTCCAGCGATTATAAGCGGAGTCCGCACTCCAGGTGTAGTATAGCTCAGGACCCGTACAACACGGATTCCCATAACAAAATATCTTCCGTGTTATGAGGGGGAGGGGGTCTATTGTAGTGTGAAGTTTAAATTTTTATGTACCAATGAACATGCAAGAACCAAGCAATGCGTAGCTCAGTAACATTCTATCTGATCCAATCTTCGGGTTTTGTCTGTTGAAATTATGTCTTTTTTACGAATAAGCCTGATTAGGGGCCGAATGCCTCATACGAAAAGCGAGCGTAGCGAGTCTGGGGGCCTTGGCCCTTAGTCTATATAAATAAAGCAATGGTTAAACTGCCCGTTAGTTAGTTTGTCTGTGTCTCGCGTAGCTCACAGACGGGTCATCGTAGACCTACCAAATTTTGTACAGAAATTCTCCAGGACGGGTCCCGACACACCTAGAAGCGATTTTTTCAAAATTCGAATTATTTTAGGAGATATCGATTAAAAACGTGTCGCAAAAGGATCATTTTTGATCTCGCCATTTCGCAATTGTAACCCCGCAGTGGAAATAGCGAGGTTTGAGCATATCTAGGTTGCCATGTTTGGCAAGTTTATTAAATTATTCATACTCTTGAAGTAAAAATAAAAGAATAACGATTTATTTTGTTTGGATTATTTGTAAGGTTATTTCTTAATTAAAATATCGTGTGCATATGAAATCGGAGCAGGAATGAAATGATTTATACTCAAAAGAAAAATAGAATCTGGAAATTTTCCGAAAATAAATATGCGAAAAATAAAAAGGTTGATGTGCGATTTTGAGAAGATGTGATTCTAGCCCAAACGCTATTTATCGTCTGCTTTTGCTACTTGAATTATGAAAACACCTGAATGAGTTTTTAAACTTTATTTCAGTTCGAATTGTACATTTTACTACGCAGCCATTTATTTCCAATGTATTACATCCAGAAAGAAAATTGTTAGAAATATGAATTTTAATTGTGTTTAATCACATTCATCAATAATATTCCAACTTAATGGAATAAGGAAAGAAAATAGGGAAGACCCATGGATTATAATGCGTTTTTAATACATAGCACTTTAGTGCGTATTTAAAATCTGAAAGTGTTTCAGATTGTCTTATATTTTCCTTTCCATTTTTCCTTTCCATTATTCCTTTCCATTTATTTTATTCCTTTACTAGCTGCGTGCCCGTTCTTCGCACGGTAGGAAACGAAAATTTTCCTTACATGTGTAATTCGAAATTATTCGTGATGTGGAATTAAAAAAAAAAGTGCAAACTTATTTGACTTTTAATGTAAAGTTTGTGTCATGAGTACTAACCTGATCATTGCAGTATAATGACTCAAAAAACTACGTCAGTGTCATTCACTATCAAAAAAGTGGAAAGCTTAATGGTTTGCAGAGAACTCCTGGGTTTCAAAATGTCTTATTTCTACATAATACTGTTTTTTCGGCTCAAGTTGTAGCATTAAATACCTAAGACACTACATGAAATGGAGTACCATTTATTTCTTTCCGTACATGTACCATATAAGGAAAGTATTGTAATCATGAAAAAATTCGACTTCGAGATTTTGGTGTATTTACACGTTTTGAGGTCTCCTGAATTCATTTATGCTATTTTCAAGAGATGTTTTTAAAATAGCTGCGCACCCGCTCTTCATACGGGAAGAAGGGAATATTTTACTACTAAAATCATATCTGCATGTGACAAAACAGAATTTCATTTTTAAAAAAGTTCAAGTAATCTGCTCTGTTGAAATTACTGCGGGATATATTAACGCAAATTAGAATTACTTTTCATTTAGTTGGTTGTAAGACAACCGTTGAAAAAGGATAAACACTTTTAATTTCATGAAATATTTATTAACGTGGTACATTGCGATTTATTCATATTATCTTTACAAATCTAATAATACTACCTATTACGTACATTAATACTATCTATACTCGCTTCTCCCTCTTCAAGGCTCCCTTAAAAGAAACAGCTTAGATTATTTGGCCTCAATGGGATCTTTTGATTCTGTGCCGATTCTTTGCAATTTACGCATTAGCATAAATAATAATCATTTCACATAATGGTTGCCATTAAGGAAACTCTCCATATATATTTAATTTATACATAGTTTTATAAGATTGGCGTATTTAGCGCCGCAAACCATTTCATCTTACTGTGGGGAGAAAATATCCAAGGGGTGTCATTTTAAATATCCAATAGCGATATCTTTTAGGGATGGACGCGAGACGAAAAATAGGTGTTTGGCGTCTCGCAAAACAGCCGAAAAGCTTGTCTCGTCTGGCAAAAATCCCTATATCATAATGTTAAAAATGTTTGTCTCGTCTCGCAAAAAAGCTGTAAATCTCTGTCTCGTCTCGCAAAAAGTCGTCTCGCGTCCATCCCTAATATCTTTTATATCCTCCATAGTCCTGTCTCCTGAAAAACATCAAACTGTGTAATCTCGAGGAGCTACTTATTCCCATTTTAATTGTGACAGGGCGTTAGAGTTGCAGAGTTTACAAATTTCACGCATTTTTTTTAATTTATGACGTCACTGTTTGACTGCCGTAAAGGATACCCCGGTAGATTGAGGGAGTTAATTTCGATATTTCGCATAATTGTTTTCAAACGGTATCATTAAAACTTTGCGTGACCTTTATGGAGGAACGTAATTCAACGTTAAAATAAAACTATACTCGCAACCTGCATGCGTATGTTAGGCAACGCCTGCGCTAAATTAAATGCCAAAAACAAAAATAATAAAGAGAAAAATTTTAATATATCGCGCTTTGAAACGAACTTTGTAACTTTTAAAATGAACATTTTCAGCGCCGTGAAAACATTTCAATTTTTAAATAAGCACCGGATTAAAATACCACTTCTAATAATAATAATCGTGAATTTCTTAGTTTATTTCTACAGTAAATTTTAATCAAAATATCATCTCCCTGTGTTGAAAATAGAGCTGGAATAAATGAGTTAAAATTATGGAGTAATTTTTAGGTATCTTAAAGCATTTGACGTCATAGATCCTCACTTGCGAATTGAAATTCTGATATCCCATTTAAAAACTCGATTGGTTGAAAAAACCCTTTTTTCTAATCCTTTCTGTGGCAACAGCCGAACATATAAATTCTCGTGCCGTGATCGCAATGTAATGAATGGCGTAAGATCGCGTTGATGCTATTAAATTCTAAACATTAGGCTGCATTAAAATTCGTAAAAAATCATCTAATTTACATAATTTTTTCGTTTTTATTTTAAAAGAGGGAGAAAAGAATGTTTCACGATTTGTCAAAATATCTAAAAGTTATGACGGATAGAATTCAAGATGCGACAGTTTTAAAATTATTTTACGAAAAAAAATCGCGAAGCAGATGTTTAGTAAAAAAATTCCTAAAAATCGGTAAATCAGGTTAAGTATTCAGAACAAACTGTTTTTAAAAGAAAATTTTCTCCTCTATCCGATGATACAAATGCCGTTTTGCTGCGAGCGTAATTTCCGCCGTTATTACGAATTAGGTGAGAAAAAATGCCAAAAATCGCATAAAACATAAAATAAAAAAAAATCTAGGTCGAATTTTGAAAAAATCGCTTCGAGGTGCACAACTACATATTTACATCTTCCCGAATACCAAATTTGGTGTTTCTAGGTGTAGCCGTTTGTCCGTAACGCTGCAGACAGACACACACACACACCCACACACACACACACACACACACACACACAGACACCTTCTTTTATAATAAGTAGAGATTCCTTTCCATTTTTTATAAAGGCCAATATATTCAGAAGCTCTTCAGAATTAATACAGGACGAAAATAATTTGTTCCTTTTAGTAGGTTTTTATCATTTAACCATCTTATTTTTGCAACCAGATACGGCCCGAAACAGTAAGCATCGCATCTGGGAGCCGGCTTCGAGTGGGCGTCTTTTCGAACACAAAAACTACGTAGAGCATAAAAGGGGGCGTCTTTTAAATATTAGCAGGGGGAGCCACTTACCCTAGGGCCGCTCCTGTTTTTAAATATCTTAATTTTAAATTCCATTCAGAATCTGAGAGATTTCAGTGCCAAGGAAGCCTGTGAGGAACAGGATTCTCTCCGAACAAGATTTATTAAGATGGCGGACCAACTGGTCGCCGGAAGCGGCTAGTAGGCAAATAAAATAATTAAAAAAATTCGTATGTCACTAAGGCTTTTTTTTTTTTTTTTTTTTTTTTTTTTGTATGCCATTTTATGTATACAGAGTTCTGAAAGAGAGCATTTACGAACGGATCCTGCACTTGACAGATATTTAAGGGAATTTTAGCAAGAAACGTTTAGGTCTATTTTTTGAAACCTGATTTATGAACAGCTGGAAGTTTCTTCAGAGGAAACGTGACCTAGCGGCAGGTGAGCTGTACACTACTCAAACTTGCTAAGTGTCAGGCTGCGCGTCTATTAAACAAATTCGCGCAAAAAACATGCCTTAATATTTTTCACACATTCATAGCAAATTACAATATACATGTAATCTTAAGAAAGAATAATACATGACCTGCACATTAAATTTTATTCAGATTACAGTCGACGCCCGTTTATACGAATCCCTTATTTACAAACACTTGAGATTTTACAAACTAGAGAGTGGTCCCGAATACACTCCCATAGACGATTCTAGAAACTATTTGATTTGATTTTAGGAATAAGGCTGTTATCACTACACGAAGGATCTGGGAGCGAGGGAAAGGGGGGGGGGTATGCACTCCGTTGAGGGTCTTTCTAAGGGGTCCTAACCCGTATTTACGCGAAGTTTTGGAGAAAACCACAGAAAACTCCGAATGGCTATGTCGAGTGGCGCGACCTGGATTTGAAACATGCACTTCCCGTCTCCCAGTTGAGAGCGCTATGTGCTCGGCCAACGAGCTGTTTGAGTGGTTCCTACGGGTTTGTAAAAACGAGGGTAGGACAATAGTAAGAATGAAAGGAAACAAACAAAAGATTTAAATGCCTCATATAACTATCACGGTGACGATCTTTTCAAATGGGTTTGCCAGATAACGCGGAGGGCGGGGGATAAAATGTTGAAAGTTGCGCAAGGTTTGCAATTTTTGATAATTGATCGCTAAGTTTGGTGCCAAAAATAATTCCACAAAACCGAGCCAATCTTGGCGATATCTTCCAAATTTGGCTAGAAACTGACAAACGCGACAGTTTCAATGGAACAGTATAGTTAGAATAGGACAGCACAAGTGAAAAGTATAGTTAGAATATGCCTTGCGAAGATTGTAAAATAGATTTAGTCGGCGACTTTAATATAGATTTCAATTCTGGAGAAGTGTTTGTGGAACGATAAAAAGTTGATTCCTATTTTAGCGGAGCCACTCTCGCCAACCTAAAAAATCGCCGCACTTTGGAGAGTTTTGCACAAGTTTCAGCGCTCCCAAAAGAACTAGATGAAAACTAAAATGAACAAATTAGCCCTAAACGCACCAGTTAAAGAATTTGAAGACACTTAGTTATTAAAACTACATTAATTGGCAACCCAAAATAAATAAATAAGTAACGGAATGCTGTACTTACATGCTGTTCCAAATCGCCATTTTAATTCGAAATTACGGTTGCCACATAGATACAAAAGATCGTCGCGGTAACTGCATATGTTTAATTATCGCCACCTTAGTGAGAGTCGGGGCATTAAAGCAGAAATCATCCCAAGAATGACAAACATGGCACACTCATGGATTATGATGCACATGACATTCCAAATAGTATTTAAAACGGTGAAGTACAGTTGGAATATGCTTGGCGAAGATTATAAAACACTTTTAGTAGGCGATTTTAAGACAGATTTCGTTTTATAGAATATGGAAAAAAACTGCACATTCATGAATAATGATACACTTTCCAACTTAATGGAAAGAGAAAAGAAAATAAGGAAGATGGATGGATTATGATACTCTTTTCATCTATATCACTTTCGTGCGTATTTAAAATCTGAAAGTGTTTCAGATTTTCTTACGTATTTTTTTTCTTTTTTGCTGGAAAGACCAAATAAACACCGGCTGTCTAAATGAGACTTTATACAATCCCTTAGCTAGAACTGAAGCGCTTTGATGAATGAAATGCTAAGTTAATAAATATTTTTATCGCTAGAATATTTCATTAGAATAAAGAATGTATTTTCATTTTAAAAGAATATAAAAAAGGCCAAAGTGCTAAACCATCAGGGTTTTTCTTTCCGGCGTGGAATACGAATCTCAACTGTTTGCTACATAAAACCGATATGGATTTTTAAAATGTGTGTTCCGCTTTAAAACTTAAAACCACGAAATATTTTCGAAATATATGTGTGTATGAATACATAATGCCAGTACCGTCCAGCTTGATCTATATTTAAGATTTCGTTTTCCCAAAATATCTGCATCGAGCTTCACATATATTATCATTTTTACGATCCAAGACTTTTTACATCTTCAGATATTTTGCGACCTATTACATTGTTGAAAAGTGATTCTGATTCTTTTACTAAGTGAGTCCAACGACACTGAGTGACTTTCAGCTAAATCTGTAGAAACTTATAAAAACATTAAAATAAAAATCTAAATTTTATAAATAGATAAACTAATTAGGCTTATTTCTGAAATTTTCAACAAAATGATGAAAACCCCAATTTATTTTTGTATTTGGTATTATCCATTTTTAAACGTATTGGCAGACATTAATACAGATCATCGCCTCTTCCATAAAATAAGAATTTGTCCTCTGGGCAGGTCTGGCTCAGTATTTCACTGTCCTGCGCATGTCCTTGAAGCATGCGTTAAATGACTGTCGAGCTATTTTCGGAAAGTTGAATGGAGTCACTCCAGATTTTTTGCGCATGTCCTTGAAGCATGCGTAAATTGACTGTCGAGCTATTTTCGGAAAGTTGAGTGTCCATAATTTTTTGGTTAAGTAGTTTGGTGGTTTTATTTTGTTGATTCAACAAAAGTTGGCAGCTAAGCTCATTGCCAGACATTAATATAGATCGTCGGCTCTTCCATAAAATAAGAATTTCTCCTCTGGGCGGGTCTGGCTCAGTATTTCACTGTCTTGCGAATGTCCTTGACGCATGCGTAAATTGACGGTCGAGCTATTTTAAATTTCATTCCATCTGAGTTTTAACAAAAAGTTTTGCCAGATTAAAAGGCATTCAACCAAAATCCATTAGGTTGAATCAAACAAACTTTTGTGGAATCAACAAAACTACCAAACTACTTAAAAAAAAAAAAAAAATCTGGAGTGATTCAACTCAACTTTCTGAACATTTGATATTTACCAAGCATATAAATAAATCTTATTCAAGTGAATCGGATCTAGTGTTCAAGCGCTTGTGCAATTAATATGATAGAAGTGCATTTGCCGCAATGTATAAGAATACTTTTTTAGCCCTGTAAAAAACTGAAGGACTTACACTCTCTAAAATTTATGCAGTGTGTAAGACAGTGACCTGTAATATACATACCTAATTTAATGTCAATCGAATGCATCATTTAGACACTGGGAGACTTGAGATGAATTGCGCCCTTAGGCCGTAATACATAAGCAAGCCTATGAACGAACTATCAGCTCTACACACACCAAAATCTATGCAGGTCATGAGTCAGTTACCTATAATACACATACCCAATTTGCGATCAACCGAATGCACCCTATAGGCACTAGCGCACTTTCAGGAATTTCCGTCCATAGGCTATAATGTAAAAGAACACTCATTTGTTGCCCTGTCAAAAAATTGTAAGTCCTATATACAGCAAAATCTATACGTGTTATGTGATTGTGACCTATAATATATGTACCCACTTTGAACTTCTTCGAATGCACCATTTAGACACGAGCTCATTTTAAATCATTTCCGTCCATAGGGCGTAATGTATAAGAATTGTTTTTTGCAATCCCTTTCACAAACATTCATCTCTACACACACTAAAATCTATGCAGATCATGTGGCCGTGACCTTTAATAGACATGTCCAATTTGTGTTCAATCGAATGCACTGTTTAGACGCTAGCGCACTTGCAAATATTTCCGTGCATTGGCCATATGTAAAAATCTTTTTCGTAGCCCTGTAAAAAAACTGAGTCCTTTACATACCAAATTCAATACTGGTCTTTCGACGGTGGTCTATGATATATATACCAAATTTGAGCTCAATGGAATGCACGGTTAGGAGCTATCGTGTTCACTCAATACACACAAACACACACACATACATACATCTCGTAAAAATAGCATAAATGAATTCAGACCTCAAAACGTGTAAATACACCAAAATCTCGAAATCGAATTTTTTCATGATTACAATACTTTCCTTACATGATATATGCTCGGAAAATAACAAGTTTTGTTACATTAAAAAAAATAAAAACACTTTTTAGATGTATGTGTGAAAATTGTTAATTTTAAAAAATATATTAAGCGTAAATTTGAAAGCGGAAATTTTGAGACTAAAATTTTCCTAATTTTTATTGAAATTAATCATTTTGATGTAATGAAATACAGAAAGTTTTAATATGTAATTGAATACCCTTTTTCTTTGAGGCCTACGGCACAACGTCTGAACATGGAAATAACAAGGCTTTCTAAGGTGGAGATCTGGGAGTTTTACCCATTCAATAAAAAAATTCTGAAGGCGTTCAGCCTTTGAAGAATGTTCCCGTTTCCCGACTTTTCTTCTGATGCATTCCCACAGGTGTTCAATTGGATTGAGGTCTGCACTCTAAAAAGTTTTTGTAGAATTTAATAAAACTTGATTGGTTAAGTAGTTTGATAGCTTTGTTTTGTTGATTTAACAGAAGTTTGTTTGGTTTCAACCAAATTGATTAAACAAAATGCCTTTTGAATTTAACAAAAACATTTTGCCTAAACTCAGAATGAATGAAATTTGAAATTGCTCGGTAGTCAATTTACGCATGCGTCAAGGATATGCGCAGGGTTGTGAAGACTAAGCAACACCCAACCAGAGGAGAAATTCTTATTTAAGACGGAAGAACTAAGGATCTGCACTGTCTGCCAATACATTTAAAAATGGATAATATCAAACACACATATAAACTGGGTTTTTTTTTCAGTTTGTTGAAAATTTCAGAGCCTAAATAGCTTCTCTATTTATGAAAATTTAGATTTTAATATTAGTGTTTTTATAAGTTTCTACAGATTAACCTAAAGCCACTCAATGTCTGTTAGACTAACTTAGGTTAGTTAAAACAGACAGAATCACTTTTCAATAATAATAACGGGCAGCAGTAAAAAATCTTGTTTCGGAAAAATGTTAATATATGTATTGACCACATGCGCGGTACAGATTCAATGAAGATATTTGGCGGGGGGGAATCTTGAATATAGACTCAGGACAATACCGGCACATTTATATATATATATATATATCGAAAACATTTTTGCAGTTTGAGTTTTAAAGTGAAACACGCATTTTTTAAATTCATTTCAGTTTTATGTAGCAAACGAATTATATCTAGTTAAATTTGTATGCTACGCCCGAAAGAAAACCACTTATGGTTACTAAAGTTACTTTGATCTATTTTTTATATTCTTCCTGAAGGAAAATACATTCATTTTCCAAATGAAGCATCCTGGCGATAAAAATGTTAATAAGATTTTGTATTAAGTTTATCAAAGCGCTTAAGTTCCGCTAATTAAGCGATTGTATAAAGTTCTGATTTCCACTGCCGATTTTATGTCTGTTTATTTCTGCAAAAAAGAAAAAGTTTACTAGACACTTCAAAATAGCTGATGGGCACATTTCTTTTACAGGCTGTTGCAATTTAGATCATTATAACTAGTCAATAAACTAGAAAATAGATCAATAAACTAGTCAAATAAACTAGATCTCCTTATAATGTAAAATTTGAGGAAATAGTACACATTATTTATCTTATTATGAACGCGATTTTGGATTGCCTTATCAAGTTTTTCGTATGAGGAAAAAATCCATGGGATTGAATTTCTAGATTTATAAAACAGTAAAATAGAAATGCGAATTTTGATGAATAGACAATATTATTTAGTCCTACCTCTGAAACTTTCAACCAACTGTTTGTGGGTTAAAAAATATAACAGAAAAACAATCAAAATTATTCTGTTAAATGAGTCAGCAAAGTACAAGTAGCAAAGAAATTTTGTTAATTCAAACAATCAATTTGGCTGATTATAACCAAATAAGCCATTTAAGCAGATAGTTTGGTTAAATTAATAAAACATTTGGTTATTTAAGCCAAATTGTTTGGTTAATTGACAAAATGTTTTGTTGAAATAACCAAATAATTTTAACAAAACTAGTTTGTTAATTTAACAAAAATTTCGTTGGTGCTATTTCAATCGGAAAATTGTGTTGATTTAATAAAATTTTCTTTGAAATTCAGAAAACATTTTTTTTTCAGTGTGGTGACTCACTCGGCCAGACCAAAATTTAAATTTCTTAGCTGTAAATCAATTTTTGACTGTTTTGGAGGTGTGCTTTGGATCGTTATCCTGCTGAAACACCAATCTATGAGCAGTGTTTTCACTAGAGCTGGAGAATCCCACATTTTTTTTCTTTTTTCTCGCACTAAACAATTATTACTGCAAGAAATTCGCACACGCTACAAATTGGGTTCATTCTGCACAAAATAATCGCAAAAATTTAGGCACTTAGAAAAAAAAAAAAATCGTGCATGCTTCTGTCTTTTTAAGTGGTTACATACGCAAAATTCTCGTAGTTTCATTTTTATTGCATGTAACAGGGCTTGACTTACAGACTTGAGGCCCAGCTACATAAACATTGAAAATAACTAAAACTTATAAATACCCTGATTTTGGATGTTCACCCGAGGCAAGGGTAAAGACCCATTTATAAATGCCTTACCCAACTCACATCTACAGTGATAAATTCTCCCCCATTTTTCCCCCATACTGAAAACCCCGAGGAGGGATTTTTTTATGAGGATAAGGCAGCATAGATGCCTCTGCATCATAGGCGTAGACAAGGGGAGGGAGGTTACAACCCCTCCACCCCATGAGGAATTTTTTGCCATACAAAATGTATATTCTTCACTCCCTTATCACACACATGTATGCATATATGTGAGTTTCAGTAGTCGTACCCCCCCCACACACACACACACACAACCATGAAAAATTTCTGGCTACGCCCTGCTCTGCATTATATGCGCAGGGTTCCCTGCAAAAGAACCTATAATCTGGGCAAATAATCGGAAGATACAACTAGCATTTGTTAAAGAGCACAAAACGTGAACAAGCATAAACTGTAAAAAAAAATGGAGTGATGTATCTAAATTCAATTTGTTTGGAAGTGATGGCCGATGCTATAGTCGTCATCTAAAATCACCAGAATGGATTCTCAGTACCAAAGTCCAACAGTAAAAAGATGTTGTTGTTATGGCACCGCTACGAATGGGCGATCTGCCTAGGATGGGGGATGACTTGGTCGGGGACATTCTATGGGGATCTAATGAGTATTCACGTTACATCTGGAGAAAACCAACCAAAACTCCAGACTGTTAGATCGATAGCCGCTCGATGGGGCCCGAACCCGAGACCTTCACACTTCAACCATCTATCATTTTGAGTGTCTTATCCACTTGGTCATGGTGGAGCGCGGAAAAGTATCAGTAATGATCTCAAGAGCTTTCCATCATGATGGCGGCGTCTCCCTCAAACACATACATACACATCGATGGTATTATTGATCAAAATGTTTATAAAAGCATTTTAGATCCTATGATGCCTTACCCCCGTAAAAAGATGCCTCATGGGTGGATGTTTCACAAGGATAATTACGTCTCCAAAATGATGAAAAATTAATTATCATCTAAGAAAACTAAGATTTTGGACCAGCAGAATCAGTCCTTTGACCTTAATCCAATTGAACAACTTTGGGAACATATCGGAATAAAAGTCGGGACATGGAAGCATTCTTCAAAAGTAGAACATCTTCAGGATCTTTCATTGTATTAGGCAAAACTCTGTAAATCTACCTTAGGAAGTCTTGGTTATTCCATGACCAGACGATGTGCCGCAGTCCCCAAAGCAAAAGGATATACAACTACCAGGGCTCACAACAATTTTTTATGAAATCCCTAGGGGGAAAAGGGACCAAAATCTCCAAAAAAGGGACCATTTAAAAAAAAAAAAACTATGCAGACACACGAACCACCCCCCCCAATCCAAGATAGTAAAACGCAAACTGCAATATCTGTGAATATATTTCATGAGACTAATAAATTTAATTTGCATCTTAATAAAAAGAGCAAAGCAAAATATCTGGTACTTGAATTTGAAAATTTGCACCTACACAGATAAATGTGAAACTAACTTAACTTGCAACTGCTTAAAAAATGAAACAAACTAAATTTTTGTCTTAAAAAAATTCATTCAACCCAAAACATCAAATCTGACAACCCTCCTTCTAAGTTAACATTATAAAGTGATTAAAGCAAAAAGCTTCATTTTAATAATTTAAACAATTAAAAAATGCACAATTTATTATTATAAGATGGCAAATAGAATTATTTTGGAATATTCTCAATTGATGTCCAAATTTTTTTTATGAAAACATAAAATGTACGGCAATGAATTAGGATAAAATGTGTATAGAAACAGGCATTTTATTATTTACATAGGCTTATTAATAAAAAGTAGTATGAAAGAAAACAAAATAGTATTAATATTCATTATAATATAATGCCTTTTATGTCACTCCAGGCTTCTTAGAAAAAAAAATAGTCATGACAGAATCTGTCTTTTTATCGATTTCCTTTTCCAATAAGGAAATAGCCTTTCGCTTTTTATTGTATTTTTTATTAGTTTTCATTGCCCCTTCAAGTAAAGCCTGAGCAATTTTAACTTTTACTTTCTTTTTTAACAGAACTTTTAACTTTGCATTTGCTTCTTCTAAAAGTTGCCCTACAGTCATACTTTTGACTTATTCATTTCCTTTTTTAACATTCAATTGTTTCTTTAAATCATTTATATTTCCTTTGCTTTTTTTTAAGTTGTTTTCTCTTTTCTTCTTCAATTCTTTGTTCATCCCTCCCCCCTTTTTTTTCCCTTTCTCTCTCTGCTTGCAAATAGTCATTGTAACTTTTATATGCTACACGAGCAAGTTTCAGTAACTTTTCTGTAATTCGTACCAAGTGCACCTTATTCTTGAATTTTTTAAGCCCATTGGCGATATTTAATCTAGCATTGAGAGTTCTACAGGACATGGATGTTCTATCCTCAGTCATAATTTGAGAGGATATGGAATATCCCCTCTCAACCTCTGCACTTCCATGAGCTAAGATGAGAACGGCTTTAACAATTGCAACATTTGGGTATTTCGTGCTACCATCGGCTGTTTTAAGCTTCGAAATCTCTCAACAATATTGGTCAATCCTGACATATTCATCTTGATATCATTTAACTGTAGCATAATCCATTCATCTAATACCATTTCTATATCCAAATCCAAAGGTAAGGAATGAGCAACATAATTGAGCTGTTGGAGTGTGCTTGCTTTTGGAATCTCTGAAGGTTTTAAAAATATGAAACTCTCCAAAAGACTTGATTGAAGAATGTTCTTTTCTAGTATATATTTTGCAGCAGAAATATAGTGCTTCTGAATACTACTCAAAAATATATGTTTCTCAGAATCAGAAATATTCAACAAAGAAGTATGAGTTTCATCAGTCAGGGGAAGATTTTTTACATCTAATAAATTTACAGCAACAAAGGGATCATAAAGAATCTCTTTTAAAACTCTGAACTGTTTCAGGTTGACATATATTGTGAGAAGAATCTCTTTGATTTTCAAATGCAGCACATGAATAAGAAGTTCTTCTTTCTGGAAAAAACTTGTAATCCTAGTGAAAAGTGCTGAACTAGAGCAAACAAAGTGTAGCTCAGCTTTAACTGTTTTATCTTTCAATAGCATTGCTATTCTCTTATATCCACTAGAATTCATCACTCCACTTTGTTTTGTAGGCACAAATTTTAAAAAGCAATCTAAAACTCCATCCCATAACTCAAGCAATCTTTCCGCTGCTAGTTTTAGAGTAGGCCAACGAGAATTAATGTGTTTAAAAAAATGCAATTTTGGCAACCCCTTCTTCCCCTGCTAGCATCTGATTGGCTAGCAGGACATGACGTACCAACTCACTGAAAAGCGACTCAATAATAATACAAACCGGTACGTGCCTATGTGAAGACTGCAAATCATGGCGTCCCATGAAAAGTTTGAAGCAGTGCAATTTTCGAATGGCTAAAATCTAAAATCCATGATTAAAAATGAAAAAAAAGGGGAAATAGGGACTATTTTCAAGAAAAAGGGACTTTTAAGGACCTAAAAGAGAAAAAGGGACTTTTAGGGAAAAAAGGGACCATTTGCGAGGCCTGAACTACATACTAAATATCGCTGTACTTCATTACATTGAGATGATTAATTTCAATAAAATCTTAAAATTAACTTAATCATCTCAAAACTTCTGAGTTCAATTTTTCCAATTCATGCTTGGTATTTTTTTAAATTAACTTTTTTCACACATAATATTAGTTGCACATCATGTAGGAGGACTAAGCTACAAATTAATAATTTGCGTCATTAGCAGATTTTGCTTACAGAAATAGTAAGGACAGAAAAACATATCATCTCTAAGTTTTCGTGATAATGTATATAAAATTAATGTAGCAAATCATCGATAACGGAAGTACTGGAGAAATTTAAGTGAGAGAGTGACTAACTTTCTCCCCACACCCCACAGGAAACATGCCTGCAATATCTGACACTGTACATTATATACAGGGTGTCCAGTGCTAACGCTGTCCAAAAAATATTTCCTAAACCGTTAGTCAGAGACACATAGTTCCAATAGCAAAAATGCCTTAATTGTATAATCTATTATATGAGAAACAATCGAAGTCAATAAATCAAATCCTATAAATATTATGAAATTTAAATTTTTATACAGTCCCCCGGTCCTATCACTTATATTTAGAAAAATTTTCTTTATGCAATTTCATGCACAATAAAAAAAATTCGTCCTTCTATGACCAAAATTCACAGAGTTACAGCTGCTTAAATTTAGAGCACTTTTCAAGCTGCGAAATAGGGGTTGTATACAAAATGAATTTGAGAAAAATTAATGTAAATGGTTTGAGATTTGTAATATTTATTAGCAATTTCATTAACTATTATGAATATAATTGCAATAAAGAAGATTAACATTTAACAATGTGTATCCAATAAAGTAACATAAAAATATAGCTTATCCTGAAAGTAGAATTTTTTAAACAGGTTTTTTAAATGAACTAGCGTTAAATAACTTCCTTCGACTGCAATCTGAATATGCACCCGTACAGAAAACTCTTCCTGTACTTTGCGTAGCACACTCTTATGTTACACATATGATGCGATTTAGTGACCTCAGATACATTTCAATAGAGCTTGACTATAACCCTCTGCTTGCAGGGCCTCTATTATGACCAACAGGGGCCCCTGATCTACAAAATTTGTTTTATTTTTTATAAAATTTTGATATACAAAAGAATATCTCAAAACAACATTTGAAATGTTAGGGGCCCTGGGCAAGTCCTGATTTGCCCATGTGATAATAAGGCCCTGTCTGCTTGAAGATCAGTACTCTAAAATCAGTTTTGCTTCTTTTTCTGCATTATGCCAGAAAATGAAATTAAAACCTATAATTAAAATTTCTGTATTTATACGGTCCCTTAATGGTTTACCATAACGGGACATTTTTAAACGTGGAAAAGTGACTTAAGTCACAATGTTTGCTGCTTCATAAATCGATGAATTTTGGTTGTAGAAGGACGATTTTTTTTTTTTTTTTTTTTTTTTTTTGTGCATGAAATTGCTAAAGAAAAATTTTCTAAATATAACTGATAGGACCGGGGGATCGTATAAAAATTTAAATTTTTTCATTTTTATAGACATTTACTTATTGACTTTGATTGTTTCTGATATAATGATAAATACAATTTAAGGCATTTTGCAACTGGAACTATGTGTCTCTGACTAACGGTTTAGGAAATAGCCATTGGACAGCATTAGCACTGGAGACACCATGTATACATAATTATACATGAAAATATATTTGTTATTTAGAAATGATATTTTTCCATATACCTTATATTACCTTAGACAGGTAAGATTATTCAAATTAAAATAAATTAATAAAGCTCACAAAATATTATGTTTTCAAAAACATTTATTATTATTATTTTTTTTTTTTACTATTAGCTGTTTTATGTACAATATATTAAGAGCTTCTTCAAGGTTTTACATTTTTATGCTTTTTCATTTCTTGATACAGACAAAATTTTTGTTCTAGAAAAGAAAAGGTATACACACATTATGTAAATGAAACATGCATATGTAAGATAAATTCACAAATGTATATTATTATCAGTCAACAACTTGTAAACTATACTATTAGGTTGGTCAAAATTATTTAATTTTTTTTCCTTTTTGAAAAACAGTAGAGCTTGCTAAATTGACCACCTTGGTAAAGAGATTACCTGTCTATACTGGCCACTTTTGTACAATTTCACTTTACAACCACCACACTTTACCACTAAGGCATGCCTGTAGCCAGACGATTTGACAGGGATGCAGTGCTCCCTGGACAGCTATACATGTTCAGTTATTTTCTTCTCCTCCACCCCCCCCTTTTTTCTCAGAGGCCCTTTACAGGTTAAGAAAGCATATTTTTGGCTATTTTATTTATTTTATTGCTTTTACTAATTTAATTGTGTGTGTCAATAAAGTTACAGTGCTGGATCTAAGTCCTGAACACATCAAGTTTTTGCCTAACTTTTGTGGTTGGCTTAATTTTTTGTTATGAAATTATGTAATATCTTAATTATAGTTGGTGATTCTGATGTGTTTTAATACTTTCTAACAAGACTGCTTATGATTTTAGTCAGTTTGTCTGTCCACCTCTTCCATCTGTCTGTCTGTGATCTAACTGCTGTAAATATGCATCAATTATTTCAAAATTTATGCTTGTTATTATTATGCATGTAAGTCACTAAGAATTTACACAAGTATTTATTTATTTAACTTTAATTGATTGAATATTGCAAAAAATCTTCTACATAATCAGAATAATAAATCATATGAGACACTTATGCAGCTAACAAGCAAAAATTGTTCAAATTATTATTTATTTAAGCCTTTTCATTTTATATTAACTTTCAACATTTTGTGATGTCATAGCTACACCATCTCTTGCTGCTGAGATTTCTTCCTCTTTGAATTTTAGTGCTCCCATCTGTTATCATACATAAGAACTTAAAGTTACTTTTAAACTGTGTCTTTCTAGCTTAAGGAACTGGTATCAAACTGTGGTAGGCAAGCATTCTAAGCACCAGATGGGTTCGACTCAGGCTGAAATGACTGTTCAAAGTGATTGTTGTTTTAATTTCGGAATGGTAACTTTTACGTAACTAAATAAATAAAATTAGACTTTGCCTGTACACTACTTGGTATAAAAAAAACTTTGTGATTTCTATCCGTTCTAAGCATTTGGAACCCCAGTACGACCGTACAGAGCCAGCCCAAGGGAAGTGCAAATGTAGGCAATCGCCTAAGACCCCGCGCTCCTGGGACATTTTATTGCTATTTCATAAGACATGATAGAGAAGAGGCCCCGCTCTTGCGCTTTGCCTGGGGCCTCGCACGGCTCTCGGGCCGTCTCTGGACCGTAAAAAAAAAAAAAAAAAAAAGCTTGTCTGTCATTCTGTCAGTGACACTTTTTCACTTTTTTTATTCGCACATCATGTAAAACTGACTGAAAGGAATGAAATAAATTTGGTGACATGATAGGTGGTCACTCAAAGTAAACTATAGCCATCAGATTAAAAAAAATTTTTGATTACATTTAGAGTTTTTTTGGAAAATCATTTCAAACTGCATAAATTTTTGTTTCAGTATGCATAAAAACTGCATATAATTTGCACAACAAATGTATACTTTCAAAATATTCAAAAATATCCACTTTTTAAGTACAAATTGTGTACAATCTCTATGTCTTAGCCAAAAAAAAAAAAATTCTAGCTGGGTAGGTGCTATAATTTTCAATTATTTATTTTAAAAAATGTACTTAATTTGGATAGCTATATAGTTATTGTGGAATAAAGTTAATTTAATAATGTGGAGATTATTAATTATATACAGTACATGATTTGAATAATAAGTGTTATACTACAGTGCATTTGAATTTGAATTATAAATCCATCATTCATTACAAATAAATAGGATTACTGTTCATTAAAATGTAAATACATAATTATTGATAATTAAGAAATTTCTATACATTATTATTAATTAAATCGAACAAAATCCAACACGTGGAAAAAATGTGTATCGCTGATGTATACGTAGGCATATACCAGGTGAGTCATGTTGCGGTCTGTGAGCATACTCTCTCTCTCTCTCGCTTTTTAAATTTTAAATGTGCACACAAATTGAGTGCAAAATTTGAAATATAATTAAATTAAAAATAAAAATTTTCCAACGCTAACCCAGTGAAAATTGTGTTAAAATGTGTACAAACATATAAAAATATGTGAAATTGTGAGAATAGGATAAATAAATGTGCAATACTCTTACAGCCTTAAAAGAACATTTAAAATTTTTTTTACAAAGAATTTCAAATGCATAAAAATGTGTATGAAAGTTTATAAATGTTTATTTTTTGTCAGTAAAAATACAATAATGAGTGAAAACCTGTTTAACTGCAAAAACATAAATTTTAGAAGCTTGAAAAGAAGTTTTCACTGCTGATGTGCAGTCCTATGACTGACTGCTTTTTTTTTTTTTTTTTTTCTTTAAAGATTTCTTAAAATAAGTTACCTTTTGGACCAAACTGTAACTCTTCAGTTGCTTTTTTATGCTTCTTGAAATAAAAATGCATAATTTGCTAATAATGCTGCTTTTGATTGACCAACTTTTAATATTAAAAAAGCGATGTAAATATAAAAGATTTTATACAATTTATTTAAGACAAAAGCTCATTGCCTGTTAATTTTTTTTAAATTTTCAAAATTGCTTGCTTGTTTTAATTTCTGCCTAACAGGAGGGAAAGAAAAGAATGAATAATATACACGTTACTGCGAAAGATCAAAATTGGAGAATTCTCAACTTTCATCGGGAAATGTTAACACATACCAAATATGTTCATGAAAGGCCGACTATTTGATTATATTCTTGTACACTCAGACCATCACTGTTATATGCCAACAAGCACAGATATTGATATGCTCTAGTGGAGTTCAGAAGGGAAGAAGTCGAGAAAATCATTATTATTAAGAAACATTAAGGCATTATTGTTATTATGAATCCTTTCCTCAGGGGTGTACCGTAACCCTCTCCCATGTTGCTTGGTCAGCTGAAGAAGGTCCCCCACACAATGAGTTATTTAAAAAAAATTAAACACTTGTGAAAGTATAGATAGAAGGCATCCACAAATAAACAAATGTTTTGTTAATTTAACCAAACTATTTGTTTAAACAGTTTATTTGGTTAAAATCAACCAATTTATTTGCTTGAATTAACAGAATTTTTTTGGTTGATTTTACTATGTTACTTTTAAAACGGTTGAAAGTTTCAGAAGTAAAACTAATTAATTATCTATTCATCAAAATTTACATTTTTATTAGAGTGCTTTTATATATCTACAAGTTTAATTTTACCAACTTCAACATCCCGTTTTCTTTCCCTCCACATAAGACAGTCAGATTATTCAAAATTCATGATGAGTGTGTTTTTCTATTATGAAGTCGCATTCAAAATAATTTAATGCCAAAATAATCTGGGTGACTATTTACCACTTAAACATGAAAACAACCAAGATGCATCGGTAAAAGAAGCATTTTTTGTGAAAAGTCAAAATAACCATTAGCTGTAAATTTAGGTAGGTATGAACACAAATAACCACTGAGTTATTTAAAATGAGCGAAACATTGTTTATGCATACTGAATACATAATTAGATAAATTAAGCAAGGTAAAAATATGTAAGAATTTGAAAAATGAGTAGTATGTTGAGAGTAACATTATTTAAATGCAACTGCTTCCCTAATTCTGTTGTTAATAATAATAATATAAACTGTTCAAACGAACATATTTTATGTTATCTTATAATGCTCTTTTCATGCTTATATTGCAGCAGGGCCCATTTTAAGGAGATGCACTCGAACATCCTTGAACTAGAATCAAAATAAAAAATAAAACAGATCACTCGTGATAAGCACAAGTGAATGAGGTAGTGTAAACATTGAAAGTATCTATTAAATCTTCTAAGCATTTCCTCTGCATAAGACATGAGCTATCCATTTTGATTACATATATTTTTTATTTTATCACAAAGACTGATGTGATTTTGATGGTTTACTTTCTCTGACAAATCTGACATTGAGTTGTTTTAAACTATGTAGATACAGATAAAAGAATTAAAAGAAAAAAAGTAAATTTTAATGAATAGATAAAATAATTAGACTTCAGAAACTTTCGACTAACTCAGTAAATGGTTGATTACTATATTTTGTATTTTGTGTGGTCTGGGTTTCTAGCTTCGTTCAGGCAAATGGCTTTGTACTCCTGAATATCAGTGATATGGTAGATTCAGTCAGCTTGAATTGCAAAAAAATAAATAGCCATGGAGTTAAATCTATACATTTATCAAAAGCATTGAGTGCACAAAACACCAAAGGGAGTCGGGACAACCCTAGAGAAAAGACACCAGGGCTTAGAAGCGAACAGTGTCCAGGATGAAGGAGATTTTATATAATCCATATTTCACCGTATTAATAAAATGGACATTACTAACTGTTTTTGAAAAATCAAATCTGATACTTCGTCTCCCTCATACCACCCACTGATGCATGAGTAAATTGATAGGACCAATCAGAATCTTTTAACAATTTCAACAAAGCACATGTTAAAATTAAAAGCATTTTGTCAAATCGATTTGGTTGAATTAAAGAAACTTTTTAACTAAACAAATTTTGTTAAATTCAGCAAAACACTTTTCAGCATGCAGACGACCTTATAATTTCGATAATCTATCAGTTCTCTGGCTTTTAGTGAATTTTCCTAATTTTCTCATTTAAAGAGATTTTCTGATACCCTATCTAGTAAAATGTGAAAATACGAGATTTTTTTTATGTAAAGCTAATTACAGCAAGTAAGATGAAAGTCACTCTGATGTCACAAGTTTAAAAATGGCTTAGCAAACCTAGTTATGTTAACAGATTGTAATGAAAAAGTAACATTAATCTTGAAATAATTTTGTAATTTCTCAAATTCTGATTAGCATGAGAATAATCCCCCACCCTTTTTAAAAATCTTTGTGAGTCATGAATTGTTAGATTAAGCTGTAATTAACTTTTAAATTTCAAATGAAATTGCAAATGTCTTTCTTATGTTACAATTTTAAAACCCCTGTAGACAACATTTTTTTTTTTTTTTCACTGTGCCTAATGGTTGCCAAAGTTTGCAATTTTTGGTGATATATTGGCAAATTTACACCAGATTTGAAGTAATTTACATGCAACAAGATGTCAATTTGGAATATAAAGAATGGAACACTTTTCTTTAGGCTAAATTAAAGCATAAAAAATATCTGATTTCTCCAAAACTTCCCAGCATTTCCACTTAGGACAGTACAACCCTCTAAGAGGTGACATTTACACAAGCACCAACTGTTTCCAATCTAGCATATACACACTTACTCTTTATGATTAAGTTTTCTAACGATACAGTGTTCAACAAAATTTTGCATTTAAAATTCTCATAAAAGGTTTTCTATGTTTGAACAAAATAAAGAAAGAAAGAAAGCAATTTTCCTTGCGTGAAAAACGGGCTATTTGCTAGTTCCCGATAAAAATGATTTCAACCATTAACAAAACTGTTGACCTGTGTACAAAGAAGTTTTTTTAATATTTATATATTTCAGTAATCAGTGCATTTTAGATACATTTAAACTTATGAGTCTAGCATTTATTTTAATTTTTTGTTTTAAATCTTTACAATTGTTAATATTCATTCTTTTTGCATCATGCAAGGGATCACACAAAAAGCTTGTAATAATATAAATAATTTAAAGGGGGCCCCCAGAAAATCTCAGACTCTTGTGGTACGCCACTGCCTCTCCTCACTGTAATGCTCACAAGAGAGTCAAAAAAAGTTAAACAACTTTCACCATAAGTGTATTATGAATTTTGACATTTGCCAGTGTAAGTGAGAAATAAGAAAATTTAGCAGAAGCTTTTGGACACACACCAAGCAACACAAAAATGTTGACATTTACCAGCGAAAGTGATATTCTCCAGATTTCTGTCTTTCACAAAGACATACATATATAAATTAATTAATTCCATTTACAAAACAAATTTCGTTTACAAAAGCACTACGTTCATTCAAAATTTATAATATAATTTTATAAACACATAATATGCATAAAATGAATTTATTTATATACTACATCATAGGGTTTCCAAAAAGTTATCAGTGTTTCATTGTTTTGAAAAGCAATTAAATGTTCAATAGAGAGAGGTAATTTTCCGTTAAATTATTGCACTTGCACAACATGTTGCTTGAGAGCATTTTCAAACAGAACTAGAAAGACCACAAAAAATGAATTAGAAAAGAAAATGTATATATATGATGCCTCATGGTCACTGGCCTACCTCATGTGATTGACAATAGTGTACATGGTCAGCCAAGGATTTTTCTTTTTTTTTTCAGGGGGGGAGGGGTAGGCAAAAAAATAAAAAATAAATTAATAATAATTTCAATTTCTATCCAGTTAGCTATCCTTTTTTTTTTTTTTTTTTTTTTTTTTTTTTTTCAACTGTTGTCAATACTCTAGGTGTGAGGTTTCAACAGAGTGAGATGATGGGTTGTTGAGAATATTCCCTCCCCTTCTCCTCCACCTTTCTTAGAATTTTTATTTTTACAAACTTCAGTTTTTGATTTTATTAAGCGTCAGATTTAGTACACATTTATATTAATTTGATTCCATTCTTGGTGATCTGATCTGATTGAGCTTTTGATTTTATTGACCGGCAGATACTGTATTACTTAATATACATAACAAACAATCAATAACAAAACTTCAAAAGTTAAATTTAAAAACCTTACCATAGGGATCAAATTTGAAGTATTCTTTTTTGAATTCATCTCCCCTTTTTCTTATCATAGCAACATAATGTTTACTTAAAGTACTTTTCAGAAAAACTATAATGTAACTGAAAAAGAAAAAAAAATGTTCAAAGCTTTAACAATTTGCTTGAATGAAAACATTTATAAGAATTAACAAATAAATAAATAAAGCTTTATCATAAAACTACATATTTATCCAACATTCAGTGCAGCAGTTAAAAAATTCCACATATAATAAATTAGTGTTTCCCAACCATTTAACATGTGTGAACTATCAAAAATAGGAAAAATAGACTATCCTCCAAAAGTTAAGGAACATTTTTTTGAAGCTCACCATAAAAAAAAAGACTAAAAATAAATTTATAGTTCATGTAAATGTACACCGAAACGATAGCTACCACTTATTTTATAGAAAAGAACAAGCATGTATGAGTGAGAGAAAAATATGCAACTATCAGGCTTTCGTAATTGTGCGTGTAACTTTTGTTGATTTACAACTCTTGCTAGCAGATTCGAGTACAAAAGGCAGTAGGGTCTCGCAATGTCTGAGAGAAGCCCTTTGCCTGATTCCTTAAGGTGGTGTTCAGTTGGATGGATGGAAATGGGGATGTTACAGGCTGATGCTGCTAGGCGTCTTAATGTGTCTCACAGTGTGGTCCACTGTCTCTGGTATCAATATCAAACTGAAGCTTCTGTGTCCAGAAGACATGTTCCAGACCAACCATGAGCTACAACACCTGAAGAAGACCATTTTACAGCTCTTTCGGCCAGAAGGAGAAGAAGCATTTCTGTGCCGCAACTTGTTGCAGACCACTCTGTAGCACCAGGGAGAAGAATATCCACTAGTATGTTGCGAAGGCGTCTCCACAATGCAGATAGATCTCTATGCAAGCGACCAGTTGTGTGTGTCCCCACTCAACGGATGACAGAGAAGGGCCTACTTATCTTGGGCAAGAGAACACATTTCCTGGACTAGACAGCGATGAGCTACTGTGCTCTTCATAGACGAGTCCAGATTCACACCGGAGAGTGATTCAAGGATATCTGCTGATCTGGAGGGACCAAAGCACCAGATACCATCAATCCAACACTGTTGAAAGACACAGTAACTGAGGTGGTGAAATAATGGTTTGGGCAGGATCTGGCCTGCATGTGTTCCAGGGAGGAACTCTGACTGGTGTGAGATATCAGGATGAGATCCTTGATCCATTTGTTCATCAAATGCAGTAGAGTGTTAAAAAAAAAAATTCTTTTAGAAATGAAGTCGCATACCTACTTAAGTTGAAAGAAATGAAGACTTAAACTTGTACTGAAAATTTTAAACAATAATATTAAGTTTAACAGATCTCTCAAGAACACTCAAAATTTTCAGTTTCATACATTTTTAGTGAATATGTACAGTTAGTAAAAATATTTAAAAAGACTATGCATTTGTATTAATTTAGATTTAAATTTTAAACAATAACAAATAAGAGTAAATAAACATTAAATATAAAGTGAAAATATTTGACAGCCTTAATGTTTACAATTTTAGACTGAAGCAAAACAATCAAAAAGCTTAGATTTTGAAGAACCAAAATTTATTAACTGTAACTGCTTATACAGATAAATATAAGCATAAGTTATACATGAAATTTCTGGTTTAAAATGTTGTAAATATGAAGAAGCAATTAAGGCACAACTTGTGTATTATATATATAAAGATTGCTTTCCTATACACCTAATATTAATTTCATATATAAAGATTGTATATAAAGTATTATATACATATAAAGATTGCTTTTCTACCTATACACCTAATATTAATTTCATAGCAAAGAATATTTATGAAAATTAAAATATGGCTAAATAAATGAAATCAAACATTTTCCAACTTTGATGGTATTGAAAATCTAATTTATTAATGACTTTAAAAAACTTATTATAACTCATGTTCAACATAATGTGTATAATAAATGCTATTAAAACTATACTTACGGTGAGGGAATTTTTAAGTATCGATTCGACATGAATGAATGAAATCTGAAATAGGAAAAATAATAATAATAATAATAATTAACATGGATTATAGACATACTTGAAGCAAAATAAATACAACCATTCCTTTTAAAATTTCTCTTTGAAAAAATGGCACTTGAGGGTGAAGCTGGGTAATATTAGAATTTCACAACTGAAATTTTAAATTGTAATAGGTTATGATTAACCAGTGTTGGTGTTTTGTCCACTTTTTTGTAAAAAGTCCGGGAAGCTGGACGAAACTGGACTAAATAAAAATCACTGAATTAGAGTATCGTTGTCATGCAAAAAAAAAAGTATTCCTACATTTTAACAAAGATATTAATATAACATTTTAACAAAAATAAGAATATTTTATTAATTATTGATTAAAAATCATCACATATAACCCAATAAATTCACAAAGAAAAGATAAACTACATAGTAAAGCAATTAATTTTATAGAATACTCTGCTGAAAAATTAACTTAACAAAATACAGTTGGAAGTCTCAATTTGGACGTCTAAAAACCAAAATGGCCTAAAAAACCAGACATTTTTGTAATTTTCATTTCTTTTTAAAGCAATCCTTAGAAGAAAAAAAAAAAAAGAAATACAGATATTGTGAATTTATTTCCAATTTCATTTTCACGTACTAAAACGCTATCGCTCCTAGACGAGGCAAGCACTTGCTTTCCTACCGATGTTACATAGGTACTATACAGAATACCCCTTCTGCTCACTGAGTGCTGAGAACAACCACCTTGAACCTGATTGGCAACAGCCTGTTCTGGCGTCACACAGATCCTGGGCTATTGGTCGAAAAATAAAATCCAAAATGTTAAACTTCATAAACAGCAGTGAAGGTATAATGGAGTACGTTAAACAGTTTAATGTAAAGGATGCAATTGGATTGCCGCAAAAGCATGGAATAGTCTTCCGAGGAAACATTGAAACGTGCATGGCACGATGTGTGGCCAGCAATGGTATTTACCAAGGACAACAACGATGGCGAGTTTGAAGGTTTCCAATCCTCCAAGAAAAACCTGCTTCAAGCTGAAATTTCAGATCTGTTGGCTTATGCTAGAAATGCTGATACCAATGGTAGGGTTGGTAAAAGCCCGGGGTTTTTCAGAATAAAGGATGGGGTTTCAGAATATATTTGAAAAAAATTTTACTTATTGCTTACTAAATACAACTTAAAGCAACTAATTACAAAAATCAATTATAAACAAAAAATGGTTAAATTAATAGTAATAACTAATAACAGTTATCAATCATACATGAAAAAACATATAAATCAATAACAATAATAACCCCAACCATGGTTTGCTCTTAGATAAATTGGCTATTAGTAATAATGTTAACAGTGATATACTAATGCTTAATTAGAACTTTTTAAACTAATGATTTTTTATGGTTAAAAAATCCTTATTAATTTTAATACAGATAGGCATAAAATTTTTCTCTAGAAAGTTTTTATCCCTATGTGAAGTCTTTCTGATTTTTTTTTTTTCTTTTAAGGGGAAAAGAAATCAGAAGGACTTTGTGTGGGGGTAGGTAGCGAGCTGTTTTTAAACTTTACAAGTGGTGTACTGATATTAACAGGGGTCAGTCCAGGTTTCTTTCCCAGGGTCCTATTTTTGTGAAATTTTACCTAATTTTGTGAATTTATAATTAATTTTGTGAATTTATACCTAATTTTGTGAATTTTTTCTATTTTTGTGAATCTTTCCTTATTTTGTGAACTTCTTCCAATTTTCTTTTTCATTTTTGAGCAAGAAAGCAATCACGAAATAGAATTGAATATTTTTAAAAAAATTAAAAACAAAATGGGTATAGTTAGTCCCTTTAAAAAAAAGTTGGCCAAAACTGAATAATTCCTGTTCACTGAACATCCGGGATAGTCATACCCTAGAACAATATTTAAAAAAAAATTCGATTAAAATTAAAAATATAAAGCTTTAAATCTTTACTTTTAAATGATTAAAAAACAGATTTTATAATAAACGTAGGCCATGGTAGTTTTGATTTTAAATTGCAGGTACTAAACACTTTTATTTACACCCCAAATTCAAACTTTAGTAATTTTTAAATATTACAATGTCTGTCAGTTTCGACTAGAAATACTCTAATACTAACGATGTGATAAATGCAATTTATAAATCTAGTTAAATTTCAACAATTGAAGGGAAAGCAAAAATAAGTTGCAGATAATTACAGATGGGAGAAATTAGCTAACAATTTTAAAAATTAATTTCAACTTGTACCATTAAAGAAAAATTACTTGTCAGTGTACACAGAATATCCCCAAAAAACTGACCTGGGGTTTTATTCCTTAAATATTTTTCACAAATATTTTACAGTAAATCACAAATTTATGTTTAAAAAAAAAAAAAGGCACAGAATTTTACAGTAATGATTATAATAAATGTTGGAAGATTAAATCTAAATAAATACAAATGTACATTTTTATATGGTCTCCAAACAGAAAATTCCCACTCTGTAAGATGTGCCCATGCATTAATTAAGTTTAAAAAATTTAATTAAATTATAAATTTTCAGTCTTCTATCAAAAATGATAGGTTCTAGCAAAAAATTGCTCGCTACAGCCCTGCCTATGCTGATAGCATTTCTCTGTAGTGTACCCCTATGACCGCTCTTTAAAATGATATTAAATCCCAATAAAATCACTCCTACGCTTTGTTGTTCACTCCCAAGAATGAAAAAATGCAGTATTACACTATTTCTACCCCCCCCCCTTTTTCCAGCTTTGAGCAGTGATTGACCTATATTTATCCCATTTCACATTCCACATTAAACAGGGCGGCGCGGCACCCGGCAATGCCCTTTTTCTCCCCCCTATACCTGGGTATGTCGGTCCGTTTTTCTTTTCTTATTTGCCAAAACTTTTTCTCCTTCCTTACCATACAGTTTTCTTATACAGGAGACAATACAATGAAGTCAAAATTGATGTTTAAATGACCCTTTACAAAACAGGAAGTATAACTGTTCCTTCAAAAAAATCCAATCAGCTTTTTTTTTTTATTTATTTTTTTTATTTTTTAATGCAAAGAGATAAAATGTCCTTTTATAAATAATTATTGTTTCTGTTTTCTTTTATTTGCGTGATCTGAAAGATGCCCTTGGAATGTTTGTTTTTTCAGCAATGTAAAAGGGCCATCTGGCACATTACGCTTTCAGTTGGGGGGAAAGAAGGGAGTTGAAAATGATTTCACCCATAAGGATCTTATGTTTGATAAGTATGCAGTTGTGAATTAGTAAACAATAAGCTTAGACTTAGCCACGCAATGACGGCAGCTCCCGTTGTTTTGAATTGGATGTTATGCACTCTTGCAAGTTGTTCTTAATGATTGCTTTTAGTGTAATCATTACATGGCCTTTCTACTTCAGATTATTTATAGTTATTACAGATATTTACTAAACATTAGAGAATTACGGATTCATTTCAAAATGCTAAACGAATTATTGCGAGTTAGAACGTTTGCGCGATTTTGAAACATTGCATTGATCTGAATTTATGTCTGTCTTTTAGAATAAGATTTAGGACTAAGTTAATCATTTTGAGATTGCATCAAACGATTTCTGAACATTTAATACATGGTGCATAAATGTGCCAGTTTGGAAAACAAAGTGCTTTCTTTTAATCTCCTCCCCAACCTGGCTGCCCTTTTTACATACGCCACTGTCTTTATTCATGAAGAACGTTGTAATTATCCGAGAATGACAGCTGTCATCACCTTTTCTTCTGGCAATGAGCCTTATTAATATTATAGTGGAATATGTCTTGATGTTTAATTTTTTGGCATAAACACAACTCACATGAAAAGAAATAATAAATGAGCGCTCGCTACTAGTCCGATTTTTATTCCCAGAAAGAGAGCTCCTACATAGCAGGTGAGGGGAACTTAGGAGGAAGAACAAACAAGTGCAGGCGTCTGCTTCAAACTGCAATCGTAGGCGGTGTAATTTACCCCCCTGGCTTAGGGCCTCCAATCAACCTACCTCCCGTCATCATCATCAACATTGTTTACATTTAGGCCAAGATATTATTGGGTGCCGATCGGCGATCGCTAAATGATAATAATTCCTAAACTCAATTGAAAAGTGCAATATTATTTTGTGAAAGGGCTGTTTTGGTCAAACTGAATTTTGTGAAGGGTCCGTTTTTCCGATATTGAATTTTGTGAAGGGTCCGTTTTTCTGATATTGAATTTTGTGAAGGGTCCGTTTTTAACTTGTTGAATTTTGTGAAGGGTCCGTTTTCGGACCCGATTTCGACCTGGACAGACCCCTGATTAAGAAATGTATTATCTACATAATTAACGTTGAAATTTTGAAAAAACCCAGTTGAGTTTTTTTGGGGTTGGGGAAAATCATAACAATCCTGAATGGTTTAGACCTAGAGTATGCAGACATAGAGGAAGTTATGTGTATAGATAGTGATGCAACTGTGGTAGGCTCTCTCACATATAGTGAAATATGTGACCTTGTTGTGAACAAAGGTGACTGATAGAAACAAAGAAACTGATAGTGAAAGTGAAATCAGTGAAAAGGAGGTAAGTGACAAAAAAATTCAGATTGACAGACTGTTAAGTTCATTGAACGATGTCATTAAGAGACTTGAGCAGTGGAATTTTGCTATGGCGCAAGAAATAATGACTGTAATTAAGAAAAGGCATTGAAAGATAAAGCTAAATTAATGTGGCAAAGAAAAATTGCCTAGATTTTTTGTAGAAAATAATGTGCTGAAATAAATATTGTGTCATTTATGAGATTGTTTGTTTCTTGTGTAAAAGGAGATCAGAAAAAAAAGCTTCAAAGCGCACACAGTGTTGCACTAAAAAGCGAGCTTTAACAAAAAACAATTAAATTTATTTACAGATTTTACAATTAATTATAGGTGCATACAAGGGCTGCTCTTAAGATGGTGGCTGGCATTCATTAAAATCTACATAGTTTTTGTGTTTGTTTCACTTCTACTTGGAGGAGCGAAAAAGTTTGCCTCTGACGTCAGACGGAGAAGCACAGTGCAAAGATAGGTGGGAGAGGAGGAGAGACTGCATTCCTAATACAGAGGGTTAAAAGTATGGTTTTGTCACTGAAAATTGAAAAGGAGCGTAAAATTCAGAAAAGGCCGAAATCTGGAATCTCAACGGTTCCGACGATTCTGGATTTGAGACACTGTACTGTAAAATAATAAATTAGTTATTAAAAAATTAATTTAATTACATTATACATGAAAAAAGGGGGTTCTTTTATGATATAGCATAAAATTAAGCATTTTTATTAAAAAAAGAATTTTGTTTTTGTTTTTACAGACTTTAATTTCTTTTTCCATATAGCAATATATTACTGTGAAAATAGAAAACACTTTCACAATTGTATTTTTTAAACTTTTGTTGGAGGAGAAAAATTCACGCATTTATTAACTTCATTTGAAAATTAATCATTTCATGCATACTAAAATTAGTTCTGTTTCAAACCTGAACAGTCCACTCAACGACGATTCACACTCAAAAACTAGAATAAATACTAAAATTTTGAACCAAAACTAGAAAGGAAAATTAACTTTAATTCACTTTAATAAATTTACTTTAATTCACCTACAACCAAGAGCCAATTCTATGCTACATACTATTGTCACAATACACTTTTTGCCAAGACTGAATGAGAACATACACCAAAACTAAAAGGTGAACTTATAACTTCTCTGCTCTTTTCTCAGTCATACTGAGTTGTATCAGCAGTGCAGTTGGATGCATCATTAAGTATAGTTAAGTGTAGAAGAAACCAGGGATGCAGAAAATGTTTCGGGCTCAATATTTCCCCAGAACACAACTATTTTTGTCCAAAATTTCCCCCCCCCCCAAACCATAACATATTTTCACTCTAGTTTAAGCGACTATTACTACTATACTTAGATCAGATTATCAGAAGCTTTACTAGCCTTTGGGAGACAAGAAAGGGAGGGAGTTTGTTTTTACCTTTACTCTAATGTCATAGTACGGTTTTGGGAATGAAAGGAATAGGCCATGGGCAGATTTGCATGAGCATAGAGAAATCGCTGTCCTCAACAGATTAGTTAGCTTCTTTTTATGCACGGTTTCTGCAGATTTCACAGCTTTTGCTTCCCTGACATCTATCACACTCTTCCCTGACTTTATCTAGCGTGCTTTTGCGAATTTTGCGTTTCTATTTTTAACATTACATCTTTTAATTAATAATTTTTATATATTTTTGCCCCTTTTTTTACAAATAATAATAAAATTAATATATACAAGAATCTTATTTGGCGTCACTGGATTCTAACAAAAACCATGTTTGATAATAATTTAGGATAAAATTAAACATATTTCAAATGCATAAGATATGCTCATAAAGAACACATTTTAAAATTATTTATAAGGTTAAATGAGAAAATGAAAATAAAACAATTTCTATACTTATTGACAAACAGCAAATATTTTCTTGATTTTACTGCAAAATTCAATTTTTCTTGCATTTCCCTGACTTTTCTTCAATTTCTGCTTTTTTCCCAAAATCCCTGACCAAAACCCATTTCCCTGACTTTCCAGGTCTGAAGAAACCCTGTAATGACAACTGCTTCCCTAGAAAAATATTTTTTTCCCTCATTAAATACACACTGTGCAAAATTTTCCTGAGGACTCCAGAATTTCCCCTGAACCTCGTTCGCACATATTCTACACTCCTGGAAGAAACTATGTTCTTCCAGGTCATGGTGAGTTTCATCAGTGGTGGAGTTAGATGTTTTAGTATACTTAAAGTGTTGGATTCCATTTTTTCCCCACACACAAAAAAAAAAAAAGCAAAGATGAGTACAATTCCAGATAAATGTGGTTAAAAAAAAAAAAAAAAAAGATTCAATAAGAAGATTTTCTGAGGAAATAACTAAAAATGGTAAAATTGTTGGAATATACTGTAAAGAGTGCTCTCGTAGCATTAGTGCATCACTAGAATTAGAATATGAAACCATTTAGAAAAATGTCCCAAAAGACGAAAATGTGAACAAGACTGATGAAAGTATATCAGATGTATCTAGTTTAACAAGCTCCAACCCCACTCCATCCTCATTGCATTCTCAGTCTGAATGTATAAGAAAGCCTTCAATAGCATCATTTATAGTAAAATCTAATAAAACAGAAAAGTAAGAAATGTTATAGTCAAGAATCAGTTAATATCTTTACAAGTGTGCATGTATGTAGAGGAAGAAAAACAAGCATGCATTTTTGCTTAAAAATTAATAAAAACAACCACAATATTCAATCACTTAGTGTTTCTAGCTTACAAATCGAAACTGAGTAAAAGTGTATAAAATGGACAAACGGTTTTTTCCACCCCCGGACGAAATAGGACAACCCTGCGATTAGTAATAGATATTTTATTAATTTCTTCATAATTATAGTGCAACATATTTAAGAAATCATATTCATAAATACAACAGAAATTATGAATCATGCTCAGTACCCTATTTTGTAAATTTAATGCTGGTACGCGACATTTTTGCCTAATCTACTTCCCATGCTGTTAACAGAACTACTTCACAATCACAGGTGATTCAGAAAAGCCGCATCTTTATTTGAAGAAAACATCTTATGGTGAAGAAATTTAACTCTATCCTACGTTTTATCTTTGTCATTTGAACCCTTAGTGGCTAATTACTGACTAACGTTAAAAGGCACCACGGTTCCAGAACACGGTATGTTAAAAGCGATTTTGAAAAATAAAACATTAATTTTTTATCATTATTTCGCTAAAGGATAATAATAACCTTTTATTAGACTTGTAAAAGAATCTAGAAATAAAACGTAAAATTACTTAATTAAACTTGATTAAAACAATTAAAGATGAAATCTAGTTTATTCAAATCCGTATTGTAAATAAATAAATCCGTATAGTTTGATGCCAAATTAGAAATAAAAATAATTGTATAAAGTGTTGCTTATTAACTCAATTGGTAAAACAGTGATTGGTTGAATAAATGTTTTCTTAATTATAAAATGGAAAATAAATATTTTAGGGTTATAAAATCTATAATAGGAGTACAAATAAATCGTTTGAGAAAATGAATTTGTTTTTTAGTTTATATTAGATCAGCGTTGGCAACAGAAAGATAATTGTTTATATCTGTTTCCAAGTCCGTGCTATTTCCGGAAATTTTTACTTTTAATTGGCTCTTTTTATATAAATTTTTGTTTTAATTGATGTAGTCATTGAACAGTGCGCAGGAATAATACATATATTATTTTTATTTCAGTAAGTATGTGCTTAGCTATAACGCTGACTCTAAGAGAAGATGCTTAAACAGGGTGTCTACCCCTCCGGAAAGTCTGGAAAAAGCCGGGAAATTGGAAAATGGGTCCGGAAAGTCTGGAAAAAACCGGGAAATTGGATAATGGGTCTGGAAAATTCATCAAAAGAATCAATTTTTTTTTTTTTTTTTTTTTTTTTTCGTGTCTATTTTTTTTTTTTTTTTTGTAACACTTTCTCTCTAATTGTCAGACTGGAAACCAAAAGCAACTGCAACGCATTTTTCGGACCGCGAAAGCATCAAGCGATGTCTTTGTATAAGGAGGGGAAAATGGGGGACTCATCCATCGTGACGGGAGGGTAAAAGACAAATTAGCTTACTTGGTAGCTTATATTTTAGGACCGTATTTCCAAGAACAGTTAGTTAATTCTATCAGAAAGTGCAACTACTTCTGTTTCTCAATGGATGAAAGCTTAATCCTGCATACTTCAGTTAAAATTGATTTAAAGAAGTTGTACAAAATATGCAAATATAAAGACAAGAGAGGGGCATTGTGCAATTTCCCTAAGTAAAATGCATTGGTCAGGATTTTTTTTCCCGGGACCTCCCAAAAGTCAGGAAATTGACTTTCAGAAATCTGGTAGACACCCTGTTAAATGTTGATTATGATATACTAAGATGTATCAAAATTTGACTATAGATGTGATACAAAATAAAAATCATTACCGCAGACGTGACGGAGAGAAACACTGGGTGTAACATTTATGCACTATTAATTTACAATATTAAGGGTGTTGGATTTCTAGATTTAAATTCAATTTTATTGGTAGTACATTAGTGCATTGCCGACTAAACTTATAACGGCCACCCAGTGGCGGCCCATGGTCAAAAATGTTAGTGCAGCCGGAAGCATATGAGCCCCCTCCCCCTTTCCTCCGGACAGGATTGGAAAATCTTTGTTACTGAATTCAAAAGCTGGCGGATTAAGCCCTCACCGAGGGGAAAAAAAAAAGAAATTACATAAAAAAATGCCAGAGATCCTATTTTACTTCCATAAAATGGACATAAATTTCAACCAGCCGCTCTTATCCTCAAAATTGCATTAATCCGTGTCTGATTCGAAGTTTCCTTAGATTTTTCTTTTGTAACGATAACTTGAGAAGAAAAAAAAAAAAAAAACTTACTTATTTTTTATAAGTCAAATCAATCCTTTCTTTTAAACATGCGAATCGGTCAGTGATGTCCCCATAAAAAGGCGTTGCTTTAATTCAGATATCAATAATTTTAAAATCTCTTTAAAATTTCCCATGTTTAAAGAATTTTCTCGCTCGCCATGCCCTCTAAATGCCAGTTCTTGCTTACTTAAAAACATTACTGCTTTCATGGGTAATTGTCCATTCATAAGCGTCTATTCAGGCTTACCTTCTTGATAAATTCAGCTATATAAAGTCCAGAGTTTTCCAAACATATATTCTCCTTACCCCCCTCCCTCACTTCTCGTCCGAGCGAATCAGTTAGTCGAGTTCTCAAGTTCAGCCGCCGTTAGAAAATCTTCCATCAGCTGCATACTCCCTATGCCGGAGAGGCTGCTTACGTAGTCGTTGTCATGGCAACGGTGCTGCCAATTTTCTTTTCAGCGCTCTGGGCTGAACCAAAGATTTTCCCAATTGAATTGAAGATTAAAGTGCTTTTTTTCTTGAATGAGCGATCCGGCCACAATACGTTTTGGTTTTTTTTTTTGGAGATTTTTTTAATTTACCGTAGGAATTCCACAATTCTAATCTGATTTAGGGAAATTAGTAGAATAAATTATTTTAAAGTATGTGCTGATAATTTCAAGTGCAGCCCGGCTATACTTGCTGTATCCCACGAGCCGCCACTGTGGCCACCAAAGTTTAGTCGCCAAGACCAAGATACGGAGACATATTGCTAAGAAAGTTGTGGTGAAATTTCTTTAATTATTTTTATTGAAAGATCCTTGGGAAATGCGAGAATATTATGTATTTCCACATTCAAGCTTTATGAGTTTTGCGGAATCATAGTTATGATTTTGGTGTAATTCTGATGTCCTCAAGCAAACTTGATGACCTGCATGAATAATTTCTAACTTTTTAAAAAAACTATATTCTGCCTTATGTTCAATTATGGACTTTTAAACTTCTATACGTTTCTTCCAGACAATTATAATTTTAAGGATTGTAATGAGAACAGTTAGCCTATGTATTTTTTTGTATGCATTATTAACTGTACACTTTTCTTTATTCAATGATCTTTGATAAATATATATTTATTTGTTTATTTCAGAGTAAAATGGCCAAGGTAAAAGCAACGTAAGTTACTTTTATTGTTTTTAAAGTAACATAATGCAATAATTTTTATATTTCTAATTTTTAGCTTTAACTATATATCATCATAAATAATTAATCTACTAATATTTTATTATTCTAGATACATTTTCCCTTCAGAAGAAAAATATTTTTACTTTTAAATGCAAATGTATGAATATTTAATACCTGTTCAACATTTTGCTCTTTTCCTGGATAATTTCGAGATAACAAAGACTAATTTCTAGATGTGTAGTTGTATTTTACAAGTAAAAGTCATAATTAGGAGTTATCACTGGCCACAAGACAATCAAATGAAAAAAATAGTGATTAAAAAATTATTTTGGAACTTTATCTAAAAATAATAGGGGTGCAACGGATATTGATTTTGCCAGATATCGGATATCCAAAGTTCCTTTGGTTGCTGGATATGGATATCCGGCACTAAACATGTATTTTGTTATTGTGTTTTTTCATTAAAAAAATATATATATATAGTGACATCAGAACTATAAATTGCAAACATTTTTTACACATCATTAACGTATTTTTTAATAATTGACTTATAATTTACAAAAACTACATATTTTTACATATATGTATATAAAAAATGTTACTTAAAATGTTCTTTTTATGTGTGCACTGCTGGCAAAAGCAAATATTAACAATGACATGATTATTAAACCTATAATTGTAGATTATTTTCACAAAGTAATGCATTCTTTTTGATTAAGAATAAAATATCTATTTTGATAAGATACCTGTGATAAATTATTTTTTACCAAACATATGTTTAATGCCTTTCTTCTGTTTTAATTATTTCATATTAATTTAAATAAAGTCATTTTTATTTTAATTTAAATTATTTTTAGATATTGGTAAATAAAAAATGGCACCATAAAGGGGGAAAAGGGGGGGGGGCAAATTCATTTAAAAATAAAAAATCATTTCATACATTATTTTCTAAATTTTAAGAAAATTTCCCTTTTTTACTCTTGAGTTCGACATGCGACACACACACCAAAAGAAAAAAAAAGATTAGTCAAAATACTTTATATATGGAGTGATAATCAATACACTGCGGTAGTCTAGTAACTATAATGATAATCATACACAATACTGTAGTAGTAACTAAAACAACTATTTTAAACTACTAGTAAAATACCACGTTTCAACATGGCTGTCTGCACAAGCAGCCATGTTATAATTTTCACAAATAAATATTTCACAAACACATTTTAAATATACATTTTTTTAAGTAGGCTAAGCTTTAAAAATCAATTGAAACTTGCAGAAAATCATAAGTGCCTTCAAACAACTAAATTAAAAATAAATAGGTAAAATAAGGGTTAATTTTTAATCATTAGGTATTGGAGACTTCAAATAAAGATTGACATTTACAATGCCCAGAAACTGCATATACTGAATGCACAAATGATGAAAGGATGAAAGATCGCCTCCAAATTTGCACATGGACACTACATGAGATGTGCTTAAAAAAAAAAGTTTAGTTCAGGAAAAGTCCGCTAAGCAGCAATTTGCAGCATGAAATCTGCTCTAAATGTGAGCTTAACTAGTTATAAATGTGCTCAAAAACTACTGAACAAATGCTGAAATTGTGTGTTTATTTTGATTGAGTGTTAATTTGCTATTTTTTTCATGTTTAATAGCAACTTGAACATTTTAACTCAAGCTTTTTAATCAAAATTCCCCAAGCATTTCTCATGTATAGTCTATAAAACAAATTTGGTTATCTGTTTGCCCATTTTAGTGGTAAAACCCTGTTTATAGGGGAAGTTTAGTTATAACAAATATAATTTTCCATCCTGTTCCAAGTCCTATGCATATGATAGATAGAACTTTAGTATATATTTGGATATCCGGCAGAGAAGTTGGATATTCAGTAGTTATAATTCAGATATCTGATGGTATTTCAGATATTGAAAAATCTACCGGATACTTGCCGAATATTCGTTACATCCCTAATAAATGTTTTAATATTTTAGCACTTGTAATTATTCATACTTTTAAATATTTTTTTTGCAATATTTATATCAACTAAAAGCTGTAATCAGAGCTGAATTACCTATTAAGCTCAATAGATTTTTGCCTATGGGTTTCAAACACTTTAGGCACCCTATGGGATTTTTTTTGTTTTTGTTAAACATTTAAAACTACTTTAGTGTATCATATATTAGTCTGAGAAAGTAAAACTGATAATTAGTGACTCCACACTTGAAAAACTTATTGTTAGTCATTTCTTAGCAGAAATTTCAATTGATATATGCTGGAAAACTTCAAGATAACAATGCAGCTGAAGTTTTATGTGATCTTTTATGATATCCATTTGTATGCATACAACCAATTGATTTTTTACAAAATTTCAGTGAAATACGTTTCACACAAAAATGCTTAACATGAAAAATCAGTTAATATAAGATAATGCAGTCCAGACAGTAGACATGGTGGTGAAATATATTCTTTTAACCAGAAACATCATTTTGGTTCCTTCAGTTTTTGTTAAACATTTTTCACTGTAATTACATATTTTAAAACTAAATTTAGCCAAGCAGTACCAGATACAGAAATTTTTGGGAAAAGGACAATTTAAAAAAAGTTTGACTTAAAAAAAAAAAAAAAAAAAAACGAACAATTAAAGCAAAATGCCATCCTAAAACAATGTAAAATTTTTTGGGAGAAGCTGATTTATAAATAAAAGCTCATTTCACATCAAAATGTACAATAAATCAAAATGTTCCCATTTTTCTAGGTCTTTTCAGGAGGTCTGAAGTTCCTTAACTCGTTCCCTGGATCCATGACTGTACCCAAGAGGGTAATCAAAATAAATAGTCTTAAAAAAAAAATTCGCTTGGGTCCCTATCATCACTTAAAAATCAAAATTTATATAGAGAAGGGCTTCATAAATTTCTTGGACTGGTTATTGAGTAGAGCTTAATCTGTCTCTTGTTATAGCAAGTCTATTTTTTCCCCATTTCTTTTTTCTTTAAAGCATTTTGAGATGAAATGGCCAATAATCTAAAAAGTCCTCTAATCGAACTTGATATGCTGGTTGTTGTCTATTAATGAAGTTTTCCAATAAAGTTTTTGTTTTTAAATTTCAGAGACAATTGTAACCTTTAATATTAATATGCAAAACATATTGCTTTACCTCAAGCAGACAAGTATTTTTTTTTTTTTTTTTTTTTAGGCATGCACTTGTTATTATGAAGAGCGTAGTATCTAATCACAAGTATCCTGCCATAAGACTAAAGCAAGCTGACAAATTAGAAGTACTCAAGTTTGATCCTTTTGGTATGGGAAATTTTACGTGTCTCTCTGAAATCCCTTTAATATTTTATTGTACTTGACTGGCAGTATATAGGGTGTGTCACAATTCCCTCCTGGGTTTGGAAAGTTTATTTAAAAAATTATATTACCAATCAACAAAGTTGACTTTATTGGATAAAGATATGTTACAAGTTTTGTTTCATAAATGTTCAATCTGTGAACATTTTGTGATACGGTAGTATCAAATTCTTCCCACCCTGCCAAGGGGGTCACAACTCCCCCATGAAGAATTTTTCGCCATACAAAATGCATATTCTTCACTCCCTTATCACACACACGTATACGTATACATGAGTTGCAATAGTCATAAACCCCCTCTCCCCCCCTCCCCCCATGAAAAATTTCTGGCTACGCCACTGCTCCCCACATTTGCTTTAACATGTCACGATCAATGGTAGCAAATGTCGTTGTGATCCTATATCATAAATCTTGTAAATCACATGGCGTAGGGGGCACGAACACGAAATCTTTTATGTAACGCCATTAAAAAAATCGCATGGAGTTAGGCATGAAGAGCGAGGTGGCCACCGAAGAAGGCAATTGTCGGCATCAGAACTTCAACTAATCCAATCACGAGGAAGCTCTTTTTTTGTGAAACAAAACTTGTAATGTTTCTTTTTCCAGTAAAGTTAACTTTGTTGTTGTATTGGTAATACTGTGAAACCTCGATTTTACGTCTCCCAGATCGTTTATCCCCTGATTTTATGTTTTTTTCATCAGATGCCAGTTTTTATGTATAGCTGCAATGTTAATTTAACACAAATTGTAAGTTTGTTATTTATGGAATTTCCCACATTTTACGTTTTCTCTGGAAAGTTAAAAAAAAAAAAAAAAAAAAAAAAAAATTAAATGTTCTAAAATAAGCAAAATTTTTCCTTTTGTGCTTTTTTAAAGCTAATCCACATTGTTGAAAGTTAATCTATGAAAAAGAAACACATTCCACAGACTCCTGTCTTCTGAAACTGGTTTCTTCTCATTCTTTGAGGACACATCATGGTTTGGTTCTCCCTCTTTTCTTGAACACCTGCTATTGCGGACTGCTCCCTTTCCAGAATACAAAACTGCTGGCAGGGGAGCAAAGTACAGAAACAATACACTTTATTCGTGTAGGGATGAGATGGGCAGGGGAAGAGACACTTGTTGTATTGTTTTTTGGGGGATTATGTTTTTACAAATCAAAGCAGTAATTTTTATTTTAATTGTTTTAACCATTAATTATTTATTTTCTAATGCTTGTAATTAACTTGGAAGTTCAATTTAAATACCTTTTGTCAGGAGATATAATGGTCTGGGTGACTCTTCTTCTATAGCTCAATAGCTTGTCTTTTTTTTAAATTACTACTAATTACCCCCTTTTTTTTAGTTGGGTCTTTCTAAATAATTACCTTTTTCTTTAAATTAATTCTGCCTTTGTTTGCCCTGTCTCCGGAGGTGTAAATTTAATTATCATGTAAATTCTGCCGATTTTCTGCTGACTATTACGTTTCCTTCTCTCTTCAATTGCCTAACTCACTTCTTGCCATAATCTCTTGTTCATGACCGGTTTTTAATTATTTTTACTCACTTCTAATTTAAATTTTTACTCCAAATTTTACCCAGGGTTGTCTCGGACGATTAGCTATCTCCCGCTAAATTTTTAGGAAATTTAATAACGTTTTTAATGCCTTTTTAATCAATTAAGTTTTTTTTTCCCAATTCAAGATGGCCGCTCTTGCTTCACCCTGGCCAAGATTGTTTCTTTTCCGCGTGTAGAAGCTTCTTACCGGTCGCTAGCCGCCATTTTCTTCCTTTCCTTCCCCCCTCGTTCGTGTTTCGCGGGCCGGAACTCGCTGGAATGTTCTCGAACCTCCGAGGCAGAGATGGCGCGCTCTGATTGGTCCACATCGCTGGCGTCTCTGGGTAGCCCTGCGTGAGCGAGGAGAAAGCAGGATCATTGGGAGTCGTGGTCTGGTGGAGTGCAGACGTGTGTGAATCGAAAAAGGACTTTTATCGGTACAGCGCAACAGCTCAGTCTTTTTTTTTCTTCTACGAGGATGTGATTTATTTAGCGCCTGTAGGCCACGGGGCCAGTACGTCATGAAGTTCACCATCGCAATTTGTTTAATTTCTTCTGGTTACATATTTCTATCAATGTTTCATTTCAACTGAGTTTTATCAATCATGCCATGCAGCGCATGCCTCTACAATGTCGGCTCAAGGCCCTCCTGCACATCCACCCGTCCTATGCCATGAAAAGTTAAGTTCACCGTAATCGTTTTCTGGGGCCTCATGTCCCTTTTGGGCACCACTTTTAGCATTTACACCTTTTCACACGGCAGTAATCAGCAACCTGAAATTGCCACGTCGATGTGGTCGTGTCATGACATCGTTCAACACCAATGCCTTCTTTCTGCCCTCTCCTGCTGCTCGAGATGACGTCCAGTGTCCCCGATGCTGCGTGCCGTAGCGGCTAAAGTTCTGATGCACCACAACGACGCCCAACCGACGTGACTGGAGCACCCGACCCATCGTTTCGGCTGATGCAACCGGTGAGCCTGTTCCAATTTACTCTCTTTCCGACCATCCTCAAGAACTCTAGTACCACCAGGGAGTCAAAATTCCATCCACATCCAAAATTTCTAGCTAACCTAAAAATCCCTGAAGTTTTCAATAGTAGCAGAACATGATAAGCAGATATAAGCAGAACATGATTATTTCACAGTGGTAATTCACTGTGAAATAATCATGTTCTGCTTCCATTTAAAATCTTTGATTTGGGCTATTTTTGTAATATCTTGTTGCTGTGTGTGCTCTGACAAAATTTTGATATGACAATTTCTTTTTCTACTTTTTTTAATTTGGGAATAAAAAGGGGGGGGGGGAACTAAAGCACTTTGAAAATGCCTAAAGGAATCTTGTGTAGTCTGATGTTAATTTTTTTTATGAATAAACTTTCGGTTTATTTGTTATGTTCTAAATTCCTAATATTTAAGTTGCTTAATGTAGTTACAAGTAACGAGGTTTGAAAGAAATATTTTTTCTTGGACCTTAAGGTCCTGAATGGGTTTGGCCTAGGGATTGTTGTGAGGGGGGGCTCATCAGGCCAGTCAAATTTTGTTTTTTTTGTAATGGTGATTTCCATTTTATTTCACCTTAATGACGAATGCGCAAATTAAATAAATCTGAATTATTTATGTATACATAAACTTGGGTACTCAAATTATATGTTTCTGAAATCCTAAGGAATATGCCACAAATGCTAAACTTATTTTTAATGTACATCAATTAAACCCCAAGATGCTAAGTTTCCGATCCTATTGTTTTGTTGTGATGTGCATAAATAAATTGAGTTGGTGATCTTCTATTTGTCGCTGTGTTTATTTTACCTTACCACAATCACACTCATCCGGCAAGGCTGAGAACTTTGGGTTATTTAACTAACTTCTGCTGTCACAACGCATGGTCTAATCTTAATTCTGTTTTGGTAATTTGCTTAATTTAAAATCTAAATTTTAACTTTGCTAAGTCTTTTTTTTTTTTCACGGCAGTGGTAGAAAAGTACCACACACTCCAGTTACCAATCAGATGGGGTGGATCCTTTTCTTTTGCCGAGGAGGGAAAGAGGTCCGTACCCTTCTACACATCTTCAGATTCAGTTGCTGTTTAGAACACTGTGGTCGCATTTCTAACTGTTTTGTGCCAAAATGACGAGTAAAAAATGCAAAACCTTTTCAGTTGCTGAAAAGGCCAAAATTGTTAAACAATTTGATGAATTTCACAGATCCAAAGTAGCGTTTGCTCAATTCAAGGAATTCACTTGACACCCCTGCAATCCATACTACAGAACAAAGAAAATATCTAGAAAATGGGAGAAAAAAATGCCGAGAAATGGAGAACATTGAAAAAAATCGCCTTACGATGAGCTTAGAAGGTATCTTGGTAAAGTGGGTTAAAGAAGCTTGTGCCATGAATGTAGTACCTGTAAATAACACGATACTAGGAGAAAAAACTCTAGAAATCGCACAGGTACAAATGACTGTATTGATCGAATCAAAAAAAGACATAATCTTGTGCATAGATCACTTTCTGGAGAATCATCAAGTTTAGATGAAGCTACAATAGAAGAAAGGAAGAAAAATCTACCAAATTTGACTGAAGAATACAAGCCATAGGACGTATTCACAGGGTTAGAAATAAGTGGTCGTTAGTTGTATTTTGCACCCAGAAATTTAAGTTTGACGACCATGAAATAATACTTGGTTGTCATTTTTGACACCTAACTTTTAAAAAGTTTCTTTACTTAGCAAAGTATAGTGATCAACGGCAATCGCTATAACGTGCCTGACACATTGGGTCTTCTGAAAGCAAGGGCGTAGCCAGGATTTTCATTAGGGGGGGGCAGGACATGGAGTCTAACCGGAGAATGCTGTTTGTCATAATCAGACCCTATGACTAGCTTATTTTAGGGGGGGGCAGCTGCCCCTCGCTGGCTATGCCCATGTCTGAAAGGTTTATTGCCAATCATCATCCTTCAAACCCTATTTTCCGTTTCCTTATTGGCATGCTTCATCTTTTTTACTTTGTTGCACAGTGGTTGGTATGGGCCCATGATGGCCTACTCTAATGAGAGGAGTTTCAGTTGAGCCTTCTTAAGAGTTTGATTTAGCCGAGCTAGAAAAATGGAAAACAGAACACTAACATTTGTATCATAATTATTATTACTAGCCTATGATAATGTATCATTCAGGGAACTACTCTTCTCAGGCCACCTGAGGCATTTCGAATTTCATTGTTCATTCTTGTCCCTGCAGTAGGTGCACATGGCACATGTATGTGTGTTCACCATTGCATCAATATCCTCCCATTCTTGTTCAAGATTATTGAAGTTTCAGTTTCAAAAGAAAAAAAGGCAACTCTTTCCTGTAAGCAGGCATGTACCAAAAAAAAATATTTTGGAGGGGGTCCAAACCCCTTCTAAAATTTAGACAAATTTAGACAATTAGTCCTGCCAAAATTTAGACAGTTTCAAACCTACAAACTTTTATGCATTATGTGTAAAATTTACACATAGATGTTTTCCTTTAAGAATGCCTTTGTCAACATCTCAATTGCAGTTACAAAGTACATAACACTTATTTCAATTTATTTTTGTAAATTTGCCACATTTTTAGTTACTGAAATTGAAATCTGATGGTATGAAATATGACATACAAATTCCAATAATCAAGTTTTAAAAAAGTTCCTTTATTATATAATAAATTTATTCATGTTTTAGTATTTATGTATATGTATATATTTACCAAACTTTAATCAATATTTGTATTTGGCTATGATTTGATATTTGAATGACTGCAATAAATTATTTCAAAATTATGCCTAAGTAGATAATTTTGGCAATCAAGATAAAATAGTTAGGCGCCATTGGCACCTCACTTTAACATCTTAAATTCTAACCTTGCGTATTCAGTGTCGATGAGACCGGACTTTTTTTTTACCTCCTACTGGATAAAAATTATTTTGCTAAAGGAGACTCCTGCAGTGGAGGTTCGATGTCTAAATTTCGCCTTACAGTTCTACTGTGCTGTAATTCTGATGGAAATGAGAAGCTGACACACCTTGTTGCTGGAAACTCATGCAACCCATGATGCTTCAAAACCGTGATAAGTTTTCCCAACAAAGTACAAAGTAAACAAAGTGTGGATAACACAAGCCCTTTTTGAAGGCATTTTGCAACTAAAAAAAAAAAAAAAAAATGAAGAGCATAATCATAAAATAATTTTGTTCATTGATCAATGCAGTGCACACCCGGATTTGCAGCTGTCTAATGTGCATGTCGAATTTTTTTCCCTGCAAATTTTACAAGCAACTTGGAGCCTTGTGATCTCAACATTATTCGATCGTTCAAGGTTTTTATTGAAGCAACTTGTCCGGGAAGCTGTAGCTGAACTAGAAAATGAAAACCTAAATGATGCCTGCAAATTAAAGTTAAGTGTTTTAGAGGCTATGCATTCTATTTCTGCATTGTAGAAACGTTACACAACTGCGCATTTCGAATTGTTTTGAAGAAAGTGGAATCCTAGCATCTAATGAACTGGGAACAGATGAAGAATCAGCTGTGGTAGACTCTGAGAATGACAATGAAACAATTTTTTCCCTGCAAATTTTACAAGCAACTTGGAGCCTTGTGATCTCGACATTATTCAATCATTCAAGGTTTTATCAAACAATCCACCTTGAGGAAGAAGCAACTTGCCCGGGAAGCTGCAGCTGAACTAGAAATGAAACCTAATGATGCTGCAACTAAAGTGTTCTAGAGCTATGCATTCTATTCGCATGGAGAACGTTACACATTGCCATTTCGAATTGTTTGAGAAGTGAATCTAGCATCTATGACGGAACAGATGAAGAATCAGCTGTGGTAGACCTGAGAATGACAATGAACAATTTTTCCTGCAATTTTACAAGCAACTTGAGCTTGTGATTCCACATTATCAATCATTCAAGGTTTTATCAAACGATCCACCTTGAGAAGAAGCAACTTGCCCGGGAAGCTGTAGCTGAACTAGAAAATGGAAACCTAAATGATGCCTGCAAACTAAAGTGTTCTAGAAGCTATGCATTCTATTTCTGCATTGGAGAAACGTTACACGACTGTGCATTTCGAATTGTTTTGAAGAAAGCGGAATCCTAGCATCTAATGAACCGGGAACAGATGAAGAATCAACTGTGGTAGACTCGGAGAATGACAATGAAACAGTTATCTATGACTTCGACGATTACATCACGGAAAACTTAGCAACATGAGTAGTTGAAAGAGCTACTGCTCTATCTGTAAACGACCTTTTGGCCCTTTTGTCCGCCAATGAAGATGAACAAGAAGAAACAGAAACACAGCCAGTCCCTTCTTTCAATATTGTATTGAAGAGCTTACAAATAGTGAAAGACTATTTTCTTTCTCATAAAGACCAGCAAAATACTTGCTAGGTATTTCAACAGGGTTAGAAATAAGAGGTCGTTAGTCGTATTTTGCACACAGAAATGAAAGTTTGATGACCATGAAATAATACCTGGTCGTCATTTTTTACGCCTAACTTTAAAAAAAAATTCTTAGCAAAGCATACTGATCAATGGCAATCGCTATAACATACTTGACACATTCCAAATTTTATGAAAGGTTTCTCACCAATCACCCTTCGAACCATATTAACCTATTCAGAATTACATGGAATAAGTCATTATTATCAGAAATCTCATTTATATAGGGTAATTTATCTGATTTTGAGATCCCAGGCTAGTGCCTCGCTTACCCATGTGATAGTCAGGCTCCATTTATGCCACAAATATAATGAAATGTTAGATTATTATTATTTTTTTTTTTTTTAGTAAAATTATTTTTTCCCTGGGTTTCTTTTGTTTGCTTGTTTCCTTTTTTTCCCCCCTTTAAGGCTAGAGCTCATTGCCATTTTAGCTTGGCGATGGCGCACGCCACATGACCTTGCACATCTGGATGGCACAGAGAGCCTGCATAGAATGCAGAATTTTATAAAAGAACAGTATTTTGCAGCTCACACTTTCTTTTTTAATATTGCAGTAATTTTATCATTATTATTTCGTTTGCAGTATTTTCCAGCATTTAACATTCTACTTATTTACTTTCCTAACTTCACATGTATATATTTAGTAAACAAACTTTAATTAGTATTCATACTTGGCTATAATTTGATATTTGAATGACTACACTACATAATTTCAAAATTACGCCTAAGTAGATCATTTTGGCAACTAAGAAAATAGTTGGGTGCCATTGGCACCTCACTTTAATATCTTAATTTCTAACCCTGTATTTCAATCCTGGAAGATGCTGCATTCACTTTGAACTCAATGAATAAAAAACAATCCACTATTACAGACTATTTTCAACCTAAACTCAAAGATTCGCAACTAAATCTGTTATAATGATTTTAAAATGGTATGTATAATAATGTTATTTTCATAAAATATAGATTGTAATACCTTTTGAAAGAATCATCTTTACTACCTTTAGATTTTTTCTATTTGATTTTTTGCTTTGTATGTATTTCCCGTATTTTACGTTTTATTTACCCAGTCCTTTGAGAAATGTAGAATCGGGGTTTCACTGTATATTATTTTTTATAAGACTTCCAAACCCGAGAGGAAATTTTGACACACCCTGTATTTACTCTGTTATCATTTGATGACTAATTTTAAGAGCTAGCTTATATTTATAAATTTTTGTGAATTATAATTATGAAAATTTTGAAAAAATGTGTACTGAGGATGAAATTGATTCTAAGGAACCAGTGTTTTTTATTTATTTATTTATTTATTATTATTGTTTTCTTAGAACTGTATTTAAGATAGAAATTGAAGAAATTTGTGTACGACCCCTGTACAAAAAAACTCCCAGTAAAATGGGCCCTATACACGAATGAAGTGATGTACCAAATTTGAGCTTTTCATCATACAAGGTCACAGAGATATCATTAAAGAAAGATGGTCCAAGACTATACATGATTTTGAATTTAAACATTTATTGCTAGAGAGGAAGAAAAAAAAGACTTTTTTTCGTACTTTTTGTAAGACCCCTGAAATGCTATCATTCGACATAATTTTTTCCTCTTCGAGAATCATTGAAAAGTGGTTTAAGTCGCCGTTATATTTATCTTCATATATCTGACACTTTTTAAGGTATAATTCTCAAATTTTATATGTCCCCTCATTAGTGCATGGGGCACATTTTACCAACTGGAAACTGTTTTGTACGGGAGTCGTATACATATTTAAAAAGTGTAACTTTCTGAAAATCAATCAGAGATAATTTTTCTTAACAAAGTCTTATTTCCAACCTTAATTTGTGCATTTTTACAATTTACACTGTCCACTTATCTCTAATAGGTAAAGAATTAAAGCCTGTTACTACTTTTTGGGGGCAGCCTGTAGGGTGGCGCACCCAAAATTCTGGTTGGGGGTGGGGGGCTGGGTTTACAAATACTGCTGAACTTAGTTATAACTCTCTTATAACGTCAAAATATTTATCACCACTTGCCCATAGAACACAATCTCATTATCAGCGTAACTCATTATAGTCATAAATAATTATCAAGTCTTTTCATTGATGTTGTACCTAAGTTTTACTTTATTTTATGCACTAATAACTGTAAGTATTTATTTAAATACCAACATCCCCCAGTTTAAATTACCCCCCCCCCTCCTCCACAAAAAATTAGGGATAATTTGAAGACAATTTTTTAAAATAAAATATTTTAATACATTTGTGAGAATTTTCAATTTTTAAAGCTTTTCGCATCTAACTCTCTAGGTTTAGAGAGTTAGATGAGGGGCTATGGGGCTTTAACCCCCATAGCCCCTCAATGGGTGTGCCTTTGAGCCTGTATATTATAAATAAATATTTTTTTATATCATTACAACATTTTTTAAGAAACTGTTTTTATGATCTTAGTTTATATTTACAGTTCAGTGTATGGTATTATACAGAGAAATGAAGAAGATTAAAAGTGTTAAACCCAAGTAGAAAGCCCTGGCAGTGTAATTAGAATGTAAAAACAAAATTATTGAATAAAAACTTAGCTATTATTGTAATGTTTTTTCTTTAGTTTGGGAAGTACAATTCAGTAGAAAACCATTTATTTTAAACTTTGTATCAAAACCTGTAAAAGCTTCACTATTTTTACTTTTAAATATGTTCACTATTCGATCCCTAGAAGCCAATTACAAAATCAAAAATATATTCTATTTTAAAGTACTTAACAAAGAACTTTCAATTGATATAAATACAGTACTTGAAAGTCTTTTCTGTCCATTCTATTTCATGCAGTTTTTAATTTTTTTCAATACAGAGAATTATCTTTCCACAGTTCAGGTGAATACAAGTACCGGACTTTAAGCAACGCTAGTAAATATAACTGCGGAATGGATTTTCTAAAAGCTGACAATGCTAAACATGTTCATGAACTGTTGAGGTTTTTTTTTAGTGAATTCTGTAAGTAACAATCCGTTCATTTTTTAAGTGCATATTGCAGGGTGTCCACCGCTGACTAAAAAGGCGACTGTTGCTGTTAATTTAAAAATTAGGTGACGTGGGCTACTATTTTGATTAAAAAAATATCATTTTCATACTATTTCAAGTTTTTGGCTACTTGTACCTTACTCCAGGCGACTAATTTAAAAATCAGATTTCAGTTTTTGTTAACTCCCTTTTCTTGTCTAAGTTGCTATTAGTAGCATAGCCGGATTTATTTTTTAAGTAGCATAGTTAGGAATTTTTTTTTAAGAGTGGCTGAGAACTCAAAATCTAGAATGCAATATTACTTATAAAAATCGATATGTAACTCTTTTTCTTGGGGTGCAGAGGGAAATCACCCCCTTATTTTGCCTATAAGTATTCACATAAAAAAATGAATTAAAGAAAAGAAAGGATAAAACTTAAACTTGATTTATGATTTTTTTTTTTTTTTTTTTTTAAACCTTTTACAGACCGAATTCAGATCCAGGCATATTTTAAATTAATTTTTGGTTTCCCCCACCACCCTCCCATTTTGCATTCGTTAAAGGGTATTAGTCATTTAAATGGGAGAAAATTGTACCTCCAATTTTCACTGTCTTCCCAATTGGGAACATTGGTCATTTTTTTATTATACTTTTAGGGTTAGTTTAAATAATAAGTGAAATATTAAGAATAAATGAAAGATTTATTTTTAAATTTAATTAAAGATATGAATTAAGTTTGAAGTGGGAGGGGTGTATCAAGGTAGCTCTGTAAAAATCTATAAAAATGTTTTTTTTTAATGATTTTTTATCCAGTTTTCCACTAATGATAGAAAGGCAACTGATATTTCAAAAAATAAAGTAATCTTTTAACTATATCTTTCAAATCAGTATTGATAAAATTTAATTTTTCAATAAATTTTTAATGAGATGTTCCCAATTGGGAACACTGCCCTGTAAAAGGTTAAGACCTTTGCAGGTGGAAAAACACATTAGAAAAGATTTTTTAATTTGGTCTAGGTCTGTAGCTGAACCTCAAATTTCTCAAGGAGAACTTTCAAATGTACCATGGGGATAACAAGGGGAATTTTCAAATTTATCAACAAACTAGATGAAGTACCCGTTCTTCGCACGGGAATGAATGGACTTTTTGATATTAATATTTGCTGTGATTACTATTTATTGTAATAAAGAGATATAGCAAAATGGATATCGCGTTAAATTGTGTTCAATAATCATGCATACTGAATTTCAAGGCAATCGTTTTTACGGTGCAGAAGGCGATGCGGCGTAGCACAATCTAGTGGCGAGTTTTAGCAAAACGGATACGGCAAAAATATTCTTCGCATTCAGATATCGATGTATAAGAATTTTCATGACGATCGGCTGAATAGTCTTGAAGTTCATGTGTTGACGCGACATCGAGTGTCAAGTTATAGGAAAACGGATCGTGCCAAACTCTTCCCCGTGTTCAAATATCTATGTATACCTATTTTCATAGCGATCATTCGCACAGTCAAGAAGTGATACACTGCAGGGCCATCTAGTGGTTAATTAAAGTAATGATTTGCTACAGCGCCGTCATGTGGCGAGTTATAGCAAAATGGATAACGCCAAAATATTCTCATTGTTCAAATAGCTATGTATACTGATTTTCATAGCCACCGTTTGAATGGTCAAAAATTTGGTCTGCTGCAGCGTCATCTAGTGGCGAGTTAAAATAATAATGCATTGCAGAGCCATCTAGTGGTGAGTAACATCAAAAGTAACGAAGTTAGAATATATTCTTCGTTCTAAAATGTGTAAGTATAAAAAATTTTATGCCGATCGGTCGAACGGTATAGAAGTTGATGCGTTGCAGCGCTATTTAGCGGTAAGTTACAGCAAATGGATAGTGAAAAATATTCTCCGTGTTCTAATATTCGCGTGTACCAAATTTCATCGAAATTGGTTGGACGATATTCGCATAGCAAACGGCTAAACGGAATAGAATTCGACGTTCTGCTGCGCCACCTAGTGAAAAGTTAGAGGAAAACGGATAGCATAAAAACCTTCTCCATGATAAAAGACTTGGGTGAACCAAATTTCATGGTGATCGGTGAAACGGTGCTGGAGTTTTTCAACCTCCTACACACATACCAACATTCATTTTTATCTATAACCAGTCTTATTATACGTATATACCAGTCTCAAGTAAAATCCAGTTTCAAATCTAAGCCTCGCCAAAGTGCCAGCATACGCCATTTTGCAAGAGTTTTTTCAGGGAATCATTCGAAGCATTGACTTAGCAGCAATCAAAATGGGAAATGGTTCGACCGCCAGGCATTTATTTGAAAAGTGGAATCCCTTAATACAGCCGCATTTTTTAAATTATCAACTATAACATGTTTTATTCATCGTTACCTCGATGTACTAAATGCGAAGATTTCAATTTTCTGAAATTTGGCGGATTTCCCCCAAGTTAAATCAATGTACTCAATTTTTGAGAATTCTGAAGCTACATCGCTTGAAATGCCCTAATAACTGCATCATTTCTGCACGGATAGTTAAAATTTAATGCTGTATTCTAAGAAAACCTATACACTTGTTTTCAAAAATGCTATTCCCTTAAGCTCTCAGTAAATTGCGCCAAAAAGCCTAAAACTGTGCAAACCGCTAGAACTCACTGTCTAAAAATCGGCCTATCAGCCATTTTTTTTTTCGCCAAACTAAAAAAAATTACATATTAGTTTCGGATATCTTCGATCCTCATTGTTTTGCGTATAAAACATTTCATTCCTGCTCTCATTTCTTATGCGCACAGGATATTATAATTAAAAAAATAACCTAAAAAAATAAACTAAAAAAATCATTATAATTCTTTTATTTTTACTTTAAGAATTTAAAACATTTTATTCTGCAAAATCGCCACACATGGCAACCAAGATGCTTATTTCATACACTTTTTTCACTACAGGGGTTACAATTACGTAAAGCTTCCTGCGTGGAGAACATAAAAAATCTCTTAAATTCCGGGAACGGGTGGACTTTCAAAGTTTTAAAGTGGACTAAAGTGGTAATTTATTCTATATTATTTTACATATCTGTGTAAAATTTCAGGCTGATAGGTCCATTTTTGTGGAATTGTATACTACCCAAATCAACAAATTGACAAACAGAATTTCATTTTTATTTATAAGATAACCTACGCTTGTTTTTAAAAATACCCTCTCATTAAATTGCGCCAAGCGCTAGAATCATAGAAAATCTGACACACTTTCAGATTTTTAAATACGCACTAAAGTGCTATATATATAAAGAGTTATAATCCATGGGTCATCCCTATTTTCGTTCCTTCTTTCATTAAGTTGGAAAGTGTATCATTATTCATGAGTGTGATTAAACAAAATTAAAATTGATATTTCTAACATCCTTTCTTTCCAACTGAATGAAAATTTCAAAAACTTATACGCAGGTGTATTCATAACCCAAATAGCAGACGATTAAATTATGATAAATAGCGCCAAGCGTTAGAATCCTCCTCAAAATCGCGAGAATGCTGAAGATAGATCGCTTGAAATCCCTTAATAACTGCATTATTTTCGCACGGATCATTAAAATTTAACGCTGTATTCTAATAAAACCTTTGCACTTGTTTTCAAAAATCCGTTTCCTTAAGCTCTCAGTAAATTGCGCCAAGCCTGAAACTGTGCAAACCGCTAGAACTCACACTCTCGGCATTTGAGCCATTTTATTTTTTCGCCAAACTAAAAAATTTTAACATATTAGCCTCGGAAATCTTCCATTCTTATTGTTTTGCGTATAAAACATTTCATTCCTACTCCGATTTCCCATGCACACGATATTATAATTAAAAAAAATATAACCTAACGAATATAAACTAACAAAAAAAAAATCATTATTATTCTGTTATTTTTACTTTGAGAATTTAAAACATCTTATTCGGAAAAATCGCCACACATGGCAACCACGATCCTTATTTCACACTTTTTTCACTACAGGGGTTACAATTACGGAAAGATTTTTGCGTGGAGAACATAAAAAATCTCTTAAATTCCGGGAACGGGTGGACTTTCAAAGTTTTAAAGTGGACTATGATTTATTCTATATTATTTTACATATCTGTGCAAAATTTCAGGCCGATAGGTCCATTTTTGTGGATTTGTATACAACTCAAATCCACAAACAAACAAACAAACAAACAAACAGAATTTCATTTTTATTTATAAGATAAGTAATTTCTCTGTATCCTACGTTTACTAATTTCGGGATGCTACAGCCCCATCAGCTACCCCCAGGCTACTTCACTGGCTCATCAAACATTCTAATCTATTTTTTTAATCGTGATATAAAAACAAATGTACTATAAGCTCTGTTATATAATGCATGAAGTTTTTTAATCTATAACTTTATTAATTACTTCTTAAATGAAGCTAAATGACATATGATTATTTCTTAACTACGAAATCATACAAAATGCTACTATTTTGGCAACTAAAATTCAGGAAATGGCTACTACAGGGTGTCGACAGATCAGGGAAATCAGGGAAATCATGGAAAAATCAGGGTACTTTATTGATCTGAAAAAATCATGGAAATATCAGGGAATTTTGCAAAAATATTTAAAAATCAGGGAACTTAAGTTTTTGCCTCGTGAACTAGATCATTTTTAATTGTCAATCTGATGCGCGGCTCCATTCTGGATCACAAGATACTCAACTGATGCACAGATACAGATATTTTACGAATTCGAAACCAGAATACAGATCATACGAGAACATAGAAATAGGAATCCGAGACTCAAGTGATGTAGGCACTATCACTATACGAATCCGAAAAAGCGCATGTATTCGGACTCGTTCTAAGATGCGGATCATACAAGAAACCGGATATGCGAATCATATCGGCATGTGAATTGCTTCCTGAATAAAGTCATGGGTAAAATGAATGGTTAAAGATAATTTAGTCTTCTACTGCACCGTTGTGTTTTTTAGTGATGGGACATTTGAGTGATGCCTGCTAAGCTCCCCCGCAAGACGATTTTTTTTTTATAGATAGTGCTCATTTTTAAGACTTTTTACATATTTTTTTTTAATTTCAAACGATACATTGATTGAAATAAAATAAGTTGACTAGGTGGCCAGTTTATTTTGATCAGTCATCCTTACGCTTAAAATTGAACACTATCTTTATAAAACGAGGAAAATTTCTGCTACATATTGTCTTTTAGTGTTCAACTAAATTTTATGTTTGGATTTATGAAAACTGAGCTACAATTTTATTAATATTAAGCTTTTTTGTGGTTTTCTATTATTTATTTCCGTATATGAAGCATTCACCTGTTCGTGCATGATACACAATGATGATTTACATGAAATATTAAGGTATGTTATGTATATAATTAGTTCTGGAAATTTGATAAAGATAGTCAGGGAAATCAGGGAACTTTTTTTCTCAATTTCTGTAGCCACCCTGTACTAAACGGGCAACTTTTTTTTTGTGTCGGTGAGGCTACTAATAATGATACTAATTTTACCTCCTGACATTGGTGGACACCCTGATATTGTCCAAAAAAAATGTGATTTTCAACTAAGCATTTTAAAGGATCAGTTGAAAAAGCTCAGACATAAAAGCTGTATTCGGAAGAATCTAGCAGATATAAAAATACCAGGTTCAAGGCCAATGCAAAATTTACAATCTGTTGCTTGACATTATCAAATATTTCAAAATATAGCCTTCTATATTTAGCTTTGTAGTCTTCAGAAGGTTTTCATTTTTATGGATGTCTGACATCCAGCAACAGTTTCTTTATGTATCTCTGAAACCCCTCCCCTGAAATTTTAGTAATATTTGAGCTTTCGCTATTTTCTTTCTCTTGCTGTAAATAATGTCTAAAGCAGCATTTTGAAGCACGTTGCACAAAATATCAGTTAGGATAAATATTCAAGGAAAAACCAAAATTCAAAATTTTCAAATGTAAACAAATGTGAACTTGGACACTAGCAAGAATATCCTTTTTAACTTCCGATTGATGTTGAAAACTTGACAAAGCTCTTTTTTTTTTTTTTTTAATGCTGTTCAAAAGCATGCGAGCATTTAAATGTTCCCGTTACAGGGAATTTATAAAATGCAGTGTAAAAAGCTTATTCTGTATACAAAGAAAATAAAGGAAACAATGAAAAACTGTTAAAGAGTGACAGAAATATTCCCAACAGGGGTCTGAACAGTTAAACAAAAGGATCAAAATTAAAGCAAAAGAAATGGATAACAATGCCAAAGTCATTAAAGGATGGTTTAAACGCAGCACAGACCTTACTCAATAAAGGTAAGGAACACTTTTGCAAAAAACAATAAAACACACTCTAAAGAAAAAAACATTACTTCATCAATAATTTAGTGTGGTACTGCTAAAGTGAAATTGAAAACTAAAAATCTTAAAGAGGCTGAAAGCAGAAATAAGTTTTTATTTTGTTCTAAGTAAAGGTAACTGAACTTTTACAGTTTTGTAAGTCTAAAATCATTATCATGTCTGTCATAAAAATAAAAAATTAATTTTGAAACTAATAATTCAGGGAACACTTTTAAATAACAACAAATACAGTGATCCATAGTGATGCAAATGTCATGAGATTAGCCTCTCTTATGTGTAAGCACAAGGTACCCAGAGAAAAACATGCATGAATGAGAGATGCACATGATAAAAAAACTGCATAAAGTAGTGAAATGACTGCAGTGAAATTGCATGAACACTTTAATAGCGTACATTGATATGATTCCATTACAGTAAGCGCCGCTTAATGTAATCACTTTGGGATAAATGGTATTTGATAACAATAACTGGCTGATAACAATAAACGAACAGTATAAGGAAACAGAAAATTTTAATTTTATTATGTACTAAGTAACATATATTTGTGCAGGTACAAATTTAAGTAAAGGTTAATTAAAACGATATGTTAAACAAATCGTTAAATTCAATAATGTTCAAGCTACCAGAACCACTTTTTAGAAAAAAGTTCTACAAAAAAGCAGTGATAGCATACACAGGTAAACTAATTACAATTTAACAGGCTTGTGCAGGAACAATTAGAAAGTCTTCTAAAGTTGTCTGCCTCATTTTTTGTCTAAACAAATTATTAATAAAACTTCCATATGTGTACTGTTCTCGAAAGTCCTCAGCAGTGCCTCTGTGTTGCACCCCAAGTCTCAAGACATGGAGCGCCACTCTCATTTCAGTAGCACTTGGAGGATTCTGGATGTTTTCCACATCGGTTTCATCTTCATCAGTCATTGTCACAGTCATTTGAACGTTCTTATCTATAGGCATCCATTCTGCAAAGTCAATTTCTGTCATGTTGGATGGTACGAATTCGGCTTCATTGAATTCCGATACATCATCCATACCTTCGTCCGCTGTAACAAATCCACCATGTGAGAAACAGTTTTTAATTGTTTTCTCGGATACTCGATCCCACAACCTTGTCAAAAGATGGAGGGCCTGAAGGAGATTCGACTTCTTTGCTAATGCGTTTGCATTGAGCTGTTCTGTACCTGCCATACTTTCCAAGTAACTCTAACGCACATTTCTCCATGGTAATAGACTTTCATCGCACAAATTATTCCTTGGTCACATGGTTGGATAGTTGCTGTAGTATTGGCAGGTAAGAAAATAATTTTAATATTCTTCAATATAACATTTACATCGTGGGCACGACAGTTATCAATGAGTAGAACGATACTGTGATCTAATTCTTTGTCCCACTTAATAAGCCATTCGCTGAATAGATCAGCTGTCATCATGCTGTTTTATTTGCAGCATAATCCACAGGCAGTTTCTTAACATCCTTGAAGCATCTTGGCTTTTTTTTTCCAATAACAAAATGTTTTTTCTTCTGTCCAGTCATGCTCGCACAACAAAGAACAGTTATACTTTCTTTTGCAACTTTGTACCCCTAAAGAGTTCTCGTTTTTGAAGAGATATGTATGTTCTGGCAAGGCACGAAAATAGAGTCCGGTTTCATCCGTGTTGTAGATATTCTGGGGGTCATAATCGGCAATTATCTTAGGCCATTCTTCAGAAATCCATTTATTTGCAGCTGGAAAATCAGCATCCTTTTCTTCTCCGTGTGTGCGTTTAAACACAATATTCTCACTTTCTTTCCAGTGATTAAACCACCCATCCGTTCTGATGAAATTTTTTTTTGCCCATCTTGGATGCGAGATCCTCAGCTTTCTGTTGCATTAAAGGACCGTTTCAAAGCAGATTCCACTTCTTCATTTTTTTCCAGTACGTTTTCGCTTACAGTTCAAATTTCCATTTAACTTCGCTTTGCTTTCAATCTCGTCTTGATTGTTTAGAATTTTAGAGTAGTGGCTGAGAAATGTTTAGATTAGCAGCAGCATTTCTTTGACTCGTCTTAGGTAAATTATCAAAGCGCTTCAAAATGTCAATTTTGTCCTTAATTGTTAAATCATTACGTTTTTTCTCCATTGCTAAAATGCTTGAAAGTGCAGTATGTTTTAACTGGACAAAGAGAAAAATTTCTAGACCTTACAATAGGCTGGATGACTTGCTCACGATAAGAACAAGAACAGCGACAGGAGCGAATAAGGAGACACAGCGGAACCTGCTTTTCCAGTCTACGAAAGAACACGTGGTTTTGGATGCATTAGTTGTGGAAACTGAATGCAAGGAAGGGAAGAAAATGTAAGAAAATCGCCACCTGCCACATGCCCAAACTCGAAATTCCTTCATCGGCCAACAAAAGGCATCCACTTTTGGTTACAGGAAAGAAAAATCGAACATGGTAGTAAAAAAAAAATGGGGGAAAAAATCGAAAATGGTAGGCAAAACTGATAACAATAAACGAAGGATTTGATTACAAAAACCGATATTTTTAGCATGTCCGTTCGGAACTTCATAATTCTGATAATATTAAACGAATGATAACATTATCCGCGATAATATTAAGCGGCGCCTACTGTATTTAGAAAAAATAAACTTTATTAACTATAACATAACATGTTCTCGTATTGAGAGATTGCGGAGCAAGTGGCAGTAATCAGAACCGAACCTAAACCTCTCTGCGTTTGTGGAGTGAAAGTGGCGATGCGAGCACTGTTCATGGAACTGCACCAGGGAGGGTGGATGCATCACTACAGTAGCATAAAAATGAAATATCGGTACATTGAGCTATATCATATTTTTAATACAATATATATATACTCTGGAAAACATAAACATGGTAAATTTCAAGATGCTTTTTTTTTTGGGGGGTGGGGTTAATGAATTATACTACTTTTGGTGAAAACCAAGAAAATGGAAAATCTTGTGATAAGCAATACTTGTTGAAAAATCTAATTTTCGATCCGAGAACATTTCATTTGCAGCACGCATAAGTGAGAAGTGCTTTCTTAGTACAAACCATAAATGAAAAAAAAGTATCATTGTTTTCCTATGTCCCAGGTCGGAACCACAGATAAAATGGTATAAGTGAAAAACGCACATAAATGAGAGCATGTATAAGTGAGAGATCACTGTAAATGGAAGAGTTCAGTGTATTCTGAAATTAATTCTTATTTATGGTAAAACTACCTTTTATGAGTTTAAAAAATTGTGATTCCATTCCACTATACTGAAGTTTTTTCTCTAGATTTTGCAGGTATAAAAATGTAGTTTTTTTAAAAATCAAAGTAATATGCAGTGTGTGCATTGTTCTTTATGAATACATTATACAGGGTGCATCAGAAAAATGTATGCACACTTTGAAATAGAAATGAACTTTGAAATAGTCATAGAAAATTTATTTTCCTTAGGCAAGATCAAATCTGGAGAAAAGTAATTTTATGTAGATTTCATGTTTAAACTATCAAGTTTCCTGCACACTCATCACACCTTACGCCGATCAAACTATTCATAATTTAAGGGACACAGTAAAAGATAAGGTGTACTATCATTATGACATAATTTGGACACACTTTCGGATGAGATCAAACTGATGTGCTTAGAAATCCCATTGGACACTTGGGTGCAAAGTGCGGAATCCATCGTGAATGGCACTCGGAAATACACTGCTGGCCATCGTAAATGCAACACCCTGAAGGAAGCATGCAAATAATATGAAATTTACAACATGCATTAGCTGAGGTGAGATATGCAAATGATTAGAATTTCAGCGCAGACGCACATCAAGCGCGCCTGTGGCGCCACCTCAAAGCGCTATTTAAGGCTTGGAGATTTCGACGGTTTCAAGTACAGCAATTGTGTTTTTCTTGCTTTTTTTTTCAAAAAAACGATAAATTATGCCTCGTAGGAAACAACGATCATCTTTTGATCAAGTATCCGAGTTTGACAGAGGAAGGATAGTGGCATACCGAGATTGTGGGTTATCTTTCAGGGAAATCGGTCGTCGTATTGGACGAAACCAAACAACTGTGATGCGGATATGTGATCGTTGGGTGCAGGAGGGTACGACGGACAGACGTGATCGACCTCAGTGCACCACGTCACGTGATGACAGGCAGATTGTACGCATGGCAGTGACGGACCGCTCAGTCACATCACGAACCATATCACAGCAGATTCAGTCTGTAACGCATCATCCAGTGTCTGCGCGTACCATTCGACGTCGTTTACAGCAGAATGGTCTGTCCGCAAGACGTCCGTTGCTTTGTCTACCTCTGACGCGGAACCACAGACGTCTCCGCCGCCAATGGTGCGATGAAAGAAGGATGTGGACGACAGAATGGAATGAAATTCTCTTTACTGACGAGTCACGCTTCTGTATGCAACACCACGACGGTCGGATTCGAGTCTGGAGACACCGTGGAGAGAGGATGCTGAACAGCTGCATTATGCACCGTCACACTGGTCCTGCACCGGGTATTATGGTATGGGGCGGTATCGGATATCTCTCTCGCACTCCTCTAGTACGCATTGCCGGTACTTTAACCAGCCAGCGCTACATCTCCGAGGTGTTGGAGCCAGTTGTCCTTTCTTACCTTCAGGGCTTGCCAACAGCCATATTTCAGCAGGATAATGCACGGCCACACGTGGCACGCATTGTCCAAGGGTTCTTCGTCAATCACCAGATTGAATTGCTTCCCTGGCCGGCGCGCTCTCCGGATCTTTCGCCGATAGAAAACATGTGGTCCATGGTTGCTCAACGACTGACCCAGAGTTCATCCCCAGCTGTCACACAAGATCAACTTTGGCAACGTGTGGAAGCTGCTTGGTCTGCTGTACCCCAAGAACACATTCAAAGTCTCTTTGAATCAATGCCGAGGCGTGTGGCAGCTCTGATCTCCAACAACGGCGGCTACTCTGGGTACTGATTTTGGCAGGAACCACGCTTCATAGAATGCTGTAAATTTAATCATTTGTTACTTGGTCAACATGTTATCTACACAATAAATTTTGTTGTGATATCTCTTGTTTTTCTTGGTGTTGCAATTTGGGTGGCCAGCAGTGTATATTGATGTTGAAGGCTGCCATGTAGAACATTCTTTAACTTCAACTATTATTTGGAACACTCAGTTTGACTGAAAAGTATAATTATCTTTCAAATTGGACTATAGCCTTAATTTTCTCAGAATTTTAACCTTGTTAGACAAAAAATAAATTTTCTGCATCAGTTCAAACAGTATATACATTTTTCTGATGCACCTTGTATATATACACAAACTAGCAGCATTGCCCGTGCAATGGAAGGGAAATGCCCATTGACCTTATGACCTTATATATAGATTGTAAAGGGAAGGAATATGAATCCTCATGCTTCAATGATAAAAAGACATGGGACTTCGCGCTGCAACAAAAAAAAAAGGAGGCACCCGATAGCGTAATGGGGTTACTGAGAATTGGACATGGCTAGGCTTGAATGTGAATTCTACCGCTACAATGATAAAAAAGGGACATGGGACTTCCCGCTGCAACAACAACAACAAAAAAACATGGCACCTGATAGCTTACAGAGGTTACCGGGAATTGGACGTGGCTAGGCTTCTTCCCTTCTAACTGTCTGTGTTCTACAGTCTTTTATTGCTAATACCTAAGCAACTACTAAAAACAAATAGAATCCAGTCGTCGGTATGAGATTGTAAAGGGAAGGAATGTGAATCCTCCCGCTGCAATGTTAAAAAAAGAGGTACATGGGACTTCCCGCTGCAACAAAAAAATGAATGAACAGTAGACTTGCCAGCTTACAGAGGTTACCGAGAATTGGACGTGGCTAGGTTTCTCTCCTTCTACCTGTTGTGTTCTAATAGTCACTTATCACTAATACCTGGGCACCTCATAAACTAATTATTTTTTATTTCAAATCCAGTAAGAACCACTGGAGGCAAATCATTGGGTATATATACAGTAGATAAGAACTTAAATAATGACAGATGAATTAAAAATATTTATAAATATTTTATGCGGCTCTAATTATTTAGCAACGACCTTCTCGAGGAATTGATAATCCGTGTAAAATACTATCTTCAAATTCTTCAGGACTCATACTTCCTAATGCAACGATTTCAAATAAATCTTGCATGTTTGTTTATTTCTGACGGATTCCCATTTGAAATGCAGGAACGACCTTGAGAATGTAAACCATATGAAAAAAGGAACACCGTCAGTTGTCTCGGAAATGCTTCATCCTCACTTACACACACAGGACGAAAGGGGGGGAAGTTTGCTGTTTCTTCAATCACGGAAGGGAATTTTAACCTGTGATCTTTTCAGAAAAAAAAAAAAAAAATCATATAAACATTTCTGCACGGTTCAAAATTTAAAATAGGGAGAAATAAATGTTTAATAAGCAGTCAAAAGATGGAAAAATTTTTGCCCGTTAGGTTTTTCGATGCGACAGTTTAAAAATAGCATATTTTTTAAAGCAGTACATTTTCTTCAAAACAGGATTTCCTTTAAAAATTCCCAAAAATCTGCAAATGTAAGGACGATTTTGTAACAAATTTTATTTGAAAAAGAAAACTCTGTAGTTTCCGATGATATAAAAAATATAGTGTTCGGACGAAAATTTAGCTCGTGATAACGTAAAATGCAAGAAAAATGGCCCCAAACCTTACAAAACATAAAATAACTCAAAAACTATTAATCGAATTAATTTCATTTTTACGGCATATGAGGTTCTAATCATTTAGTAACTATCTTCTTGAGGAATTTATAATGGGTGTAAAATATTATCATCAAATTCTTCCGAACTCGTATTTCCTAATGCAGCGCTCTCCTCTCTTCACTCCCCCTCCCCATCTCGACATCAGAAGAAAATTCCGACCTTGAAAATGAAGAACAGAGTGGGAGAAGTTAGTTACCTTCGTTACGGAACTTGCATTCTGGAGAGCATTTTAATATGTGATCGTTTCAGAAAAAAAGACATAAAAAAAATCTAATAAACATTTCTGCATGGTTCAAAATTTAAAAGAGGGAGAAATAAATGTTCAATCAGCGGTAAAAAGATGGAAAATTTTTGCCCATTAGGTTTTTCGATGCGACAGTTTAAAAATAGCATATTTTTAAAAGCAGTACATTTTCTTCAAAACAGGATTTCCTTTAAAAAATTCCCAAAAATCGGCAAATGTAAGTACGATTTTGTAACAAATTGTATTTGAAAAAGAAAACTCTGTAGTTTCCAATGATATAAAAAATATAGTATTCGGACAGAAATTTAGCTCGCGATAACGAAAAATGCAAGAAAAATGGCCAAAAACCTTACAAAACATTAAATAACTCAAAAACTATTAATCCGATTAATTTCATTTTTATAGCATTAGCTTTCGCTTATCCTATTTTAGTCAGTGTGCCAAATTTGGTCCAGATCCGTAGAACGGTCTGAAAGCGTATAGCGAACAAACAAACAAACTTTCCTCTCTTATATATATAGATAATAATTCCTATAAAATTCCTGTATATATTTTTACAACTTTCTATATTTCCTATAATTTTTTTTTTGGAAAAGTCACTTCTATGCATGAATTTGCTTCCAATGCCACGATCATCAAGACAACAGCAATAACTTGATTAAAAGATTTCTTGCAACTTAATGTTCATACAAAATATTAGTTGTAAATATTATTTCTTGAGGCCACTTTTAGCCAGATGCAACATTTGGATTTTTGAACATTATTGGGCAGTTGATAAGAACTTTTATACAGGGTGCGAAATTAGCAGTCGTTAGTGGTATTTTGCAACTGCAATTTTTGTTTTGACGATCAAAATTTAAGAACCAGTCGTCATTTTTGACGCCTAACATTTTGCTCGATATAGGGCTGCCAGAGGCAACTAAAAAGCGACTGTTTTGGCATCAGCCAACTACAGGGACTTTTTAAACAAAAATACTGCGAAAAACGACTACTTTGCAAATTATGGGGACTTTTTTGTCTGGACGACTATTTTTTTAAATGTGCTGAAAAAATATAAATGTAAATTTCCGTGAAAAAAGCTTTTGCTTTCGTAAGCTTTTCACTCAACTGCCCCACGGCAGAAAGAGAATGATCCTCTGCAAACTGTCTTTTGTGGCTGAGAAACGTAAAGAAATTTAGTGATAATTTTTTAACTCCATGTATATTAATGAAGTTGATCGGAGGAAACTACGAGCTCACATTTGCCATATTGGATTCTTTCTGCAAGTGTGTGTTTTAGCAGTAGCTCGGCTTGTATGGCACAGCGGTGTGGGAAGATGGGATTATATCAATATTGATGAACGCGCGAGATCCTTTTAATTAAAGCAGTGTAAAAGTTATTTAGATTTTAATATTCATTAATTAAATATAATTATTTACCGCATGAGTATAGGTTTATGGTCCGGATGCCATCTTGTTTTATTTGCCGTGGCGCATTGTAGCACCGCAATAACGACTGGCTAAGTGCGTGATTGAAGACAATACATGGATTGACTGCAATTAATTGATGCAATTTCGTGAAAAAACGAAAGAAGATTTATTTATTTATTTGTGTGTGTGTGTGTGGGGGGGTGACATTAGCAAAACGTCTGGATTTTGGGAAATTATAAATTTCGGACCGGGCCTAAATTACAATAATTAAAATAAAAATTTTATTTGAATAAAAATGTTACTAGGTGATTTTAAACTTAATAAAATTTATCTTTTTAAATAAAACACCTTTATGAGATAATGTAAATTAAAAAACTTAAATGGAATTAGTTATTTGAAAATATAAAATAAAAACTTTTTATTTAAATATAAAAATTTTTAATAATTAAGATAAAATTCAGTTTGTGTTAAAATATGTTTTAAGTAATTTAAATAAAAATAATTTTTAATTAGATAAAATAGCTATATAAAATATTAAATCCTTCTTGATGACATTGAAAACTTTCATAGACCCTCTCCCAACTCCAGTTCAACCCACTGAGAATACAAATACAGTAGAACCTCGATTCATCGTTTTTCATGGGGTGCATAGGAAAAAACGATGAATGCAGAAAAACGACAAATGCGGGTTCAAGTCAAAATAAGTAGAAAGCAATCTGTATGCATACATGTATAGCAAGAAATACTAATTTCTTACAAAATTGTAAAACAAATAAATCGAAGATGAACATTAAGTGATACATTTTAAAATTTCAGTTATTTTATGTGGGGTTATTCATGATTTTTTTAATTAAACAGTAAATTTTCAAGATTTACAATACTGGACCTTTTCTGGATCTTTCATGTGATTTTATGTTTGTATAAAAACGTTCATACAGTTTCAAATACCATTATTGCTTCAGACAAACTTCGTACTAGTGTACTTTCAGCCTCATCGGCATTAATATTATCCTCTGCTTTGTCATTACATTCATTTTTTGCATCATCACACGTTTCTTCCATGTTTAGGATACCGCATGCTTCAGCATCTTGATTAATGGAATTATAATCATTAAGTTTCACGCGATGTACATTCTCTTCAACATGCAACCACTGTTCATCTGATCATCAATGAACCAAGAAATCATACCAAGAAGCAATTACAGTTTGTATGCCATATGGATCCACTTAACGTTCAATTTCATTTTGGTCAGAAGAAATATTTTAAAACGATGAATGCGGAAAAGTCACTTTTGGTCGAACGATACATGCGGGCTTCTTTAACGTTATTCAAATACAATCTGTGCAGGGACCATCGAAATAAAACGATCAATCCCGGAAAACGATAGATTGGGGTTCTACTGTACATATTTCCACAATTTTAACATATGCTACCTGTTTGCTTACAGTGGTGATTGATCAGGTAGCATTTTGAAGCTAATACACGTATACTGCATAAGTTTACCTACTATAGGCATTGTAGCTATATAGCAATAATTTATAAAATACTTCTAAACTATGACTAAAGACCACGTTCTTGTAAAATGTATCATAATATTTTATTCTGGATGCATAGGTGGAAAGCTATAAAAATTAATTTTTTATATTTACTTACTTTTTATTACTATCTTAATTTTAATAGTCCTGATCTTCTTTATTATTACTGCACATGATCATTAAGCCTACCAATGTTTATAGTTTATGCATATAAACAAAACAAAAGTTTTCAAAACTGCACCTGAACGAGACAGTTTGGCAACCAGAAAAAAAAAAAAGTTAGGTGCCATCGACGCCTAGAATTTTGCTCCTAATTTCTCACCCTGCTTTTATATCAAGTAGAAATATAAACATCTTTAAGTGTAAACAAGGAACTTGTCTTCCTTCATTTATAAAATAATAATCAATCATCGTAAATTAATTATGAAAATAATTCGTAAAACATTCGAATTGGGAAAGTTTCTCATAAATAGTGTTGACTAATTTATTATTTACAGCTGATTACAGAAATTTAGCACAGAATAACAGAACTTAAAAAGTTTTATTTCAGAATGCACAAATCACATTATTAAAAAAAAAGACAAAGTAGTAAACAAATACAGAATATTTGACTAGTACAAAGATAATTTACTACATCTGCACTTTATAAGCAAAAATAAATGAATTTCAACAATAAAACAACAGACTTGCCACTCTTTCAAGTCATGTTCTCTGCATAGAAATTGCATATTTCTTCCCTATACAAGATCAATCACAGAATTCGCATTTGCATAATTAGAAAATGCATGGGCATGTACTTGCCATAATTAAAATGCATTATTTTAAATATCATAAATATGGTTACATAAGTTGGCACATATTTAAAATACATTTATTAACTCTTTATTTTCACAACCTGAAGGTTGTCATGTATTTCTACAAAATGATTTTGATTCTTAAAAATTATTTACAGTGATTTAGAGCAAATATGATTTATGTTATGTGAAACCTCATTAAAACTAAGTTCCCCCCTTCCCACCACCATTATATTTTATGCTTTTTTTCAATTGAGCATATAAAATTCTAAAATTTGGGAAGTTACAGATAAACATATGTATTAAAATCAGTGACATTTTAAAGGGTACATTTTTGAAAATGTATTGGTCAATTTTTTAAAGGCACTCAGTTTTAAATATTAATTTTTGTGTGTGAGATAATGTAATTTTGATTTTCTTTTGAAATATATTTTAAATTATTTCCAGTTGAATGGCGGTTTGTGACTTGCAGAGCAGGTAAAGCAGATTCACATGAGAAATGAAACATACATGCAAAAAATAAAAATCCATTTTTAAATTGGTGGTGTAACAAGTAATGATTTGGTCCAATACCAAATATATGAAATAAAGCATTATTTAGATCTGGAGCAGAAAAGGGAAAAAAAAAAAAAAAAACTTTTACACAGTTTCAGGTAAACTGAAATTTCACCTAACAAGCAACAACTGTTTCATTTCCATGCCTTTTTGTGCACACTTGGATATGACCAAAATTTTGTTATGTTGGAAAAATTTAAAAAGGATTAAGTGTCCTACATTATTAACCCTCAACCTTTTCCAAGACACTTTTGAGTTTGCCCTTACCTTATTTCAATGTTACAGCTAGCTAATTTAATTTTTAAAAAGAATCTTTTTTTTGTTAATGTGTGTTAAATTATGTTTTGACTTTTGGTATCTATATCATGATCTGCACATTTAAATATGTTTTGATGGAATAATTGACAGTATCAGGGCTATTTGAAAAGATAATCAAATAAATAAAGGATTTAAAATATCACAGAAAGATAATAGCACAACACATGAAATAAAATATCAAAATAATAATAACACATAAAATAAAAATAAATTTATGCACAAACATCACTGGCACGAGTAAGTGACAGTTGGGGCAACAACAGTTTACCTATCACAATCTTCTGATTTTTATGGGATGATCTAAATTATTTTTTTCAGCATACTTAATTTTCATTAAATTTATCATGATTTCATTTTGAAGCATTGGAAAAATTTGCTAAAAATAGGATTAGAAAGGTATACAGTATTTTTGATAATTTGCTGCCAGAAACAATAAATGTTAAAGAACAGTTTTCAATAACAAAAAGTAAAAAAATATTTGAAAAAGAAAATCTAGAAATGTGTTCTTTAAACTGGCAAAAATAATCTGCATGAATCGTAAACTTTCCATACAGAAAGATTTTTAAAGAGTAAAAATTACTATTGTGAAATTATGTTTTTAGGGATGAAAATGTCAACATTTAATAATATCATGTTTGGGAGCTTTAAAAATCAAAAATTTATGCTGAACAATGCTATGATGGAAGAATTTTATATAAAGTAACATAATAAATAATAAATGCAAAGTACAATATGTGACAGATAAAAATAAAATAAGTATAAAGGACTAGACATATATATGTTCATTTAAACAAGTAACAAGATCTGATTTTCTTTAGTAGTAAATTTATTATTTTTTTTTCCTTTTTCAATACACATAGTAAAAATCTATTATAATAAAATGGATTATAGATAATGATCTTGCCAAAAATTCAGTCATAATTATATGTATTTATAAACATCTGCATTAATGTATTATTTTGAAGCAGATTAAGAATAAATATGCTTGTTTTTAAAACAGTGCATAAATACATTTATAATTTTTCTCATGACAATATATACATTTTATATTGACAGCAAATTTCAACTGAACTACCACAAATTATTTCACCTTTAATTTTATGTCAAAGTTTTTCTTTTAAATATATATATATTTATTTTTTTTTTACAGTAACATGATATGGTCTTAAGAAAAAATAGAAAAAAAAATTATGATAAAATTCATTAGTTTTGTTTTTTAAATTTGTTATATCTAAATCAATCATATTTATCAGACTGTCCCTTAAAAATCCCTCACTTTCCCTTTAATTAAATTGCTACTAATAATAATAAATCTAGACTATGTTTATTGCCTTTACTCTGTATAATTATGAATTCTTGTGCAATAATAATATGCAAATTATAGCCTTTTTTATATTTTTTTAAGTTTCCTTAACTTACCAAATACACTGAATGTCTATTAAGCTACCATTTTAATTAAAATGATTGACTGTATTTGCTGCCACACTCCTTTTCTACACAGTGTAAAAAGGTCCAGAACCTAAAAAAAATATTTATGTCTTAACGCAAATTAATGTTTTAAGTATAAATTTTTGAAAGTTAATTGTAAACAAACAAAAAATAACTAAATTTTTTTGTAAGTAAGCAATTTCTATTTTTTAAAGTATTATTCAGCAGAATAGCATGTTTTTTTTTTTTTTTTTTTAATCGCAATATGTTATTATAGTTGATTTGCAGAATAAATTATGCAAATTCTCAAGTGGGCCATAAAAATTCAGGCATCACAAACATGCACTGTTCTTATTCTATTTCCAATAGCCAAACAGTTTTCTATTTTAAAGAACGCATGTAAAATACACAGTGACCTTTTTTGATCATTTTTCAGCCTTAGATTCAAGACTATTTTAAATCTCATATTAAATTAAGTATAGACAGACAAAACAACTCCTGAATTACTCTGTTTTTAAACCAACTTTAAAAATTAACCTGTAACATCAAATGTATATTGATATGCACATTGTAGTAGAACACTGTTGCACTGGTATTTTAGTTTTGAAAGTGTTGGCCATATTAAGATATTTAGATATAAAATCTTATAATTGTACATTGTATTAAAAATACATCATGATTCTTTAATAATGACTTTGATAGTAAATATAAGAAAATTGACATTTTGTAGTACTAGAGAATGAATACACATCGAAAAACTTTTTATTACACAAACAGTTCCTTTGAAGTTAAAAACGTGTTTATAATAACTGTTCTTAAAAAAACTTTCTCAAAAAACTTACATAAACAAGCCCTTGTCATGCTTATCTTTGAGAAATTACATTTAAAGTGAACTTTCTAATAGTACTAAACCTCAATTCAATAGCATATGCCAGCATTTAAGTATGATGTGAGTTTTTCAAATAAACTGCAATCAAAACTATGTCAGTGTAACAGTGATCCCACTATTTGCATTAGCACAAACATTAGATCTTATCTATATATAAGGGAAAAGCGACAGTCATATAGTACAGTAAAGTCCCTAATATCCACAATTCAAAATATTTATCTGCATGAAAATATTGAAAGCATTTTCATATAGACTACAAAATGAACATATATCTGTAAAAATACAAGAAAATCATGTTTAGTTAAAATTAATAATATAATATGAGGTGAATATTTATGTATAAAAAAGCAGAACACATTACTAAATCATTCAAAATTATACATTTCTTTGAAACTATTTCAGGCTCATAAGAACTAGAAATTAAAAAATATATTAAAATATTTATTTTAAAATTAATACATTTTCCTCTTGGCCCTCAAAAAGGCTGTTATGCCAATGATTTTAGTTTAGTTATACCTTTTACATTAAGATACATTATACCTTATACATTAAAGAATAGAAACCTTCAACATGCTTTATCTTGTAACAAATATTCAGGATCTGTTATATTATTGCAAGAAAACTAAACATGAATATTTGTCAATAAGAACTGTTTTGTTGGACAGTAAGGACTTTACAAGTGCACTTTTAATACTTTAATCAAGCTACAATATCTGCTGTGTTTGTTTGTAGTTTCTACACACCTTTCAACAATTAAAAAAATACACCATCTACAGTGAGTAAAACTGTGTTGCAGTTGATGACTGCATTTCTATTTGACCCATTTTAAACTGCAATCTCTGCAACCAGCGCAGGAAAGTAGTGCTTATTGAGGCAGTCTCCTCTCTTGTTCTTGAAGGTGGGCGGCAACTTACGCAAGCATACAATCTCATATACAGATTTCCGGACAGCTGAAAAAATGTAAGATAAGAAAAGTTACTCTTTTGTGTACATTAACAAGGTTTTTAAAAACTTCATCCAGATAATTTGCGCAACATTGTGTTACAGACAATCAGTGCTGGTCCTAGCTATTTTTCTAAGTGATGCAAAATACAAAAAAGCGCAACAATGCATAGATACTCAAATTTAGATCTACATATTATAAAGTAAGGTATTTTGGCACCCAGTGCGGTCGCACCGTTCGCTCCACCCTAGGACCGTCTCTGCAGACAATGTATGACAGTTCAATTCTCAAAATGAGAGATCTCAACTTTTGTCGTAATGTATTAAGACTCCAGTTTTTAAATTTCATAGCTGAGTTTATTGTATTTTTGAGACTTAGTTGTAATGTTTTGTCTCTAATTATTATTTAAATATTATTACTAATTTATATTAGGTGGGAATATTCTTAAGCATATAAATATTTGGAAATATTTTATGGTAATGATAATGTATGTAATTCAGCAATCACAGAACTGTAAAGTGTTCCCAATTCTGCAATAAACTCAAACCCTTCCTTTAATACTATGCCAACTAAAATGCTCATTAGATTTAAAAAAAAAAAAAAAAAAAATAGTCACAAACATCAAATCAAAATTAGAACATTTTTTTTCCCCTCCAAACAGTCAAATTATTCAAAATTTTAGATTCAAGGCTGACAATGTTATAACTGTCTGGAATAATTTTTTTAGTTTTCTTAACAATATTAAACTAATGTTGAAGGAAACAACAAAAGTTATTTTTTATTAGTTTTCTATTAGTAAATGGTAATTAAAATTCATAGAATTTGTGAGTTACAATGTCATTAGCCTGAAAATCGCAAAATTATCTGAGACTGTGTATAAACAAAGCGCAAAATGTGTGTATATATATATAAACCTTTGTGCTTGTTCACATAAAACTGATTAATTTTACTCAACTGTCTTATTAATCTATTCATGTATGCAGTTTTTGCTATTAATTTAAAATTGATCATTTAACAATAGCAAGGAAACATAAATTAAAATGCTGTAGCCATTTCCGTTTTTTAAAAAAAGCACACTCACATGCAAAAAAGCTTAATCAATTTGTAACTAAACATATTATAGGTGGGGGGGGGGGGAACATAATCCCTGTCAATATTACCTTTAATGAAATGAATTTTAGAAAAATGCAAAGAACCATAAAAAGTTAAAAATACATTTTCAATATGCATGTTAGTAACTCTTTCAGATTTTATTAAATATCTCCTTTTCACAAAGAGATATACATGTACATTTTTATAAAAAGAGATTAAATTTGCAGTAAAATAAACGATTATTAGAGTTTTTGTAAATGCACACAACTTCTTTCAAATTAGCAGTCTGAATACTTTTTTAGCTGTTCATGAATAAATGCACTGTTCAATGGAAAGAGAGCTAAACTTTTTTGTAGCTTCTAAAAAACTGCATTTTTAAGCAATGTATTCATAGTGATTTTAAGCAATATGTCATATAGAGCTGTTATGAATAAAACAAACTATTTCCATTTTATTAGTTTAAAAAAAATAAAAAGTAAGTGTGTGCGTGTAATCTTTACGCGCGATTGAAGTAAAACTTCTTTGACGTTTACGACACATATCACTGAAATTATTAAACTTTAACTTAAAATAAATATCATATTATAATTTAATTATATTTATTATTCATGTACTTTACAAAGATTATATAAATGTTATATTCATATTATTCATTGGAAATAGGAACTTGAATGTCATCATAATATTTTATGTAAGAAATTATAGGTTTCTGTTAACTATACTGTGAAACATAAATTTTACTCTCTAAATTTGCTAACTTTCTTGAAAATACAGCATCTATCGTTGTACCGAAACGCGTTGTTGATTGAAGTCAAGAAGTATTCATAGTTAGATCCAATTTTTCTTTTTAAAAATCAACTGACGGCTGAGATTCTTGGTAGCGAAAATTAACATTAAAATCTCCAGTAAGAATCACCGGTAATTCATGATAATTATTTAGAATCCAGGAAGTGTCCATGTTGTAGTATTATTCTTTAACTGTTTTCTTATACCATTGTTCCGTCGGGAGTTTGGGTTTGAAAGGGAGGAATGTCCATAGTCTAGTTTCTAGTATTATACTTTAACTCTGTTCTTTAACTGATGTTTTCCTGTGATTGTTGGGTTCGAATGCTGGGTTCGAAATTTTTTTTAGTTTTTTTTCTATCACAGTATTCTTAAGCGCTGATTTCGTCTGCTGGTAGGTTTCGAATTATTTATCTGTATCCGTGTTTTTAAACTGCAGGTTCTATCTATTATTTGGGAATGATTGCAGCCAGGGTCCATTTCTTTGTGGTGTTCCATCCCCGTGTTAAACCGTTGCTCCGTCTTGAGGTTGGGTTAGAATCCACGGAGTGTCCATTTGTTATTCTTTTATTTTGATCTTAAACCCTTTGCAGCCAGTGTTTGTTTCTTTGTGGTGTTACATACCCGTGTTCTTAAACCGTTGTTCAGTCTGAATATCAGGTTAGCATCCAGGAAGTGTCCGTGTTGAACTATTATTCTTTCACTGTTTTCTTAAAATGTTTTCCCGTAGGGTTTGAACCGAGAGAATGTCTTTGTTGTGGTATTTTCTTTAACTGTGTTCCTAAACTCGTGTTTTCTTCTGTCGGTTGGTATCGAATACACGTAGGGTCTATTATTGCGTTTTTCTATGGCAGTGTTCTTAAACCTTTGTTTTCCTCTGCTGTTTTTGCTCGAAGTATTATTCTGTTTAAAAATTTACATTTGGCTCATTATTATAAATAATTCAAAAACACATGAGCAATATTAAAAGATTGCATATTATTTAAGTACAGACAAACAATATTTATGTATCATGGCAACCAATCATGTCAAGTTTTTACTCATAATTCCATTAAATATTGTATTAATACCATTGAAAACATGTGAGTAAAGCAACGGAATGCACCATAGTGCCACTTTCTGTATTCGGTGCGTAGGCCTTGTTTATCGGAGGTGACGGGTTGGGTCACCGCCTGTAACAACAGTGAGAGTAAGCAGGATCGCCGCCTGTTCAGCGGAAGACTTCACACAGTGGCTCTGACAAGAGCCAGTCCACTTATCCACTGAACAGAGTCATCAGACAAGATCTTGCTTCAAAACAGGTAAGGAGTAATGTTGATGCGCAGGGAGCACAGTCGACGTTCTCAGGAACGAATGCCCGAGAGCTGTTTCGCAAATAATTAAACTTATAAATCTGCAAAAAGCTTGTTAAGTGTGACGTCAATATGAAGTAAAAATCACTTGCAATAGCTAATTTTGTCACGCAAATGATTAACTTTTTTGACTCTCGGATATGAAATGTTGCTGAAAATAGCGAAAAAATGAGGGAACGGGTAGATTTTCAGATTTTTAAAGTAGCACAGATTGTTTTCTATATTTTTATAATTATTGCACAGATTGTTTTCTATATTTTAAATTTCCATGATTATGGAAATTTTCAAGGGGATCGTACAAACAGTGTAGAAATTATCAGGCTTTTTGTCCTTGACATTGCAATGTTTTTGCAGTCATGGCGGAATGAAGAAGCAAGGGGGAAAAAGATGCGTTATTTCCTTTAGTGGCGTTACTTCCGTCAGAAAAAAAATCTGAGTTACCCCCTAGTTGCGCCTAAAGAAGTTTTACTTCAAAAAAAAAAAAAAAGAATTGTCCAAAAACCAAGTACTATTTAGTGTATCTTACAACACCATTCAACAGAAAAGCAGGTTTAACATACTTCAAATCTGACATGAAACTATGTTTGATAATTTAGTAATAGCTGAAAGAGATTTTATCACATGTTGAACTTACTTAAATTTTTAAGCAATTAAAAACTACAGAATGAAATGTATGGAGTAGAAATCAAAACTTTTCTTATTGAATTTTTCAAAACACAGGCACTGATAAACAAATAGCCTGCAAAAATATAGTTCCCACACTTTTAAATATTGCAATTCACTCTTTTGAAACAAAATCTTTACTGACTCACTTCATCTTCAAAGTATTGAATTTTTCCAACATTTGACAAGCAAAACACGCTTTAGTATATATTTATTAATTTCTTTGTTTATATTTGTGAAAACAGTGAAAAAAATAAATCTAAAAACAGTAGCCCCCCCATAACATGAACATGGTAGATACGTTCTGCGTTATATAAATCAGTATTAGATTATACAAATACATAAGCCATATAATCAGTGCTAAAATGTAATAAATTCAAAACATCTGTCTCATTCTTTTATCATGCTATACGAGTCTCTTTTATCATGTTATAGGAATATGATCATAATATTTCTGCCACTTAGGGTAATTAGTCTTATATGAACCTGTGTTATAGAAGGGTCTACTGTGTACTATCCAATGGTGGGAAATCTACTTTTTTTTTTAGTATCAAATTACAGCTAAACTACTTTTTGAAAAATGTAGTTAACTACAAATACAACTACTTTTTGACAAATGTAGTTAGCTACAACTACTTTCGAAATGTAGTCTCTACTTCACTACTTTTAGGAGAAAATTTTACTAAGAGATTCATTTACATTAAATTCATGTTTAAGGATATTAATTAGAGAAAATTATTGATATCCTAGAGAAAACTGTTGCTCTGATAAACAACTGCCAAGGGAGTATTTAAGGGGAGTCGAGGGGGGCCTGGGCCCCTCTGAAACTGTAAAAAGGAGCTGGGACCTTTTATCCGGCAACCTCGGGACCGACCTCATTCCGGTTTATGGAATTTGCCGGTTTTCGGGTCGCTGCCGAAAAATTAACCCTTTGTGCACAGTACAATTAAAAAAGAACCGGTCTTTAAGTACAAGTAGCTTTTATGATAATTACTGCATATAATTATGTAAATAGTAAGGCATTCATAATAGATTTTAAAATAAAAATAATTAAATTTATCAAAACTTACTGTAAAATAAAACTTTAATGCTGCGAATCGCGGTATCCACGTATTCTGTCAGATATGCAGAACCATCCCTACGGGAGAGAACCATGGTCCCCGCTCCCGCCGCTACGCATGCTCGTCTCCGCATATGGATTACAAAGACGGCTTATAGCTTACGTGGTGCCCAAAAACAAATATACCTCGCTCGCTCCCTTGATAACATCATTGTGATGACAATTAAAATCATTTGCAGCCCTTTTAAAATATGGTTAAATATTGAAGAAAAAATACTAATTGAAAAAATATGCGTATAACTAGTGAAATCTCTGTCGGAAGTATTGGCTTCCGTAATTGGAGCTCCCCTTAAAGCAGCTCGAATTTTCAGCTTTAATTACGAAAATACGTTGAGAAAATGCCCACTATTACGAAACAAAATTAAAAAAACGAGACCGTACAATTAGATCATATACAATTTTGAGAGGAGAAAAGCTAACATTTAAACATTTATTTTTTATTTTGTTTGAACATTTCATTAATCTTTAGCTGTTTCAATGTTCCCCACAAAAATATCGAGACAATCTGAGGCAGGCCGAAATAGAGAAGTAACCCGCCTGCTTTCTCCCTAACACACGCAGCTGTAACGTAACCCGTAACAGGAAAAGGAAAAACTGTTAAAATAAAAGGACACAGGGACACAATTTAAATAAGTAAAAGCTCGACTATCCGGAAAGCACGGGAAAATCCGGATAAGTGAAAATTCCTGATAGTTAAGTGTAAAAAAAAAAAAAAAAAAAAAAAAAAAAAAAATGTTTGTCAACAAAGCTGTTAAGGAGGGGGGGGGAATCTAATCGGAAAAGTTTTGGAATGTTAATCAATGCATGTTGAAAAACACTCATAAATAAAAATAGATCGGTACACACGTACGTACTGATCTATTTTTAATTGTGTGTTTTTAACAAAGTTTTAAATTGTATTTATGATGATAATCGTTTATATTGCAGTGTTACAAAGCAATAATACCGTTGCATCGTTGGGGAGAAAAATAATAGTACATTAAAAATAAAACCACTTTTCGATTTCTAACGGGTAATTTCTTTAAACTAAGAGAATGATTAATGAAATAAATACAAACAGTAATGTTTTCTCTGTCCCCCCTCGAGCTTCTCTTCAGAGATAACACTGTTGAATCATCCGAATGCAGATGGGCAAAATAAGTAGGTCAGGACTCACTAGCTATAAATATGTAATCAGCACTTTTTCTGTTTTGGCTGTCGGTACGGAGCTGATTTTTCTATGTGCTCGCCGGCACAGCTGTAAATTGTTTTGTTTTTGTAACGTGTGTCCGTCATATTTGTTTTGTGAGCATTTTTGTCAGTTTATTTTTTTTATACTACCAGGATTCGTGGAATTATTGATAACCTCCAGCGTCTAGCAGTTAGAAATTTGCATCCTCTTTTTCTGTTCTAAGTTTGGACAGCTGTGATTCACAGTAGGAATTAGTCACTGGAGAAGCCCCCCCCCCCTGCTGAAATTTTCTGGTTACTTGAATGCCGAATAGTTGAGATTTTACGTAGTGGAAAAAAAATATGGTATCTAGATTAGTGAGCCTTAAAAAAAAAAACTGAAATTGGGGAAAGTGCCGGTTTTTGGAACTTTCCGGTTTTCGGAATTCCGGATAAAGGGTCCAATACTGTATTTTGAAAATTTTCTATTCTAGTAACAACAATAAGGTTTAAAATACCGGATAGTCTCTCCCCCTTCCCCCCTGAAATGGAATATACACTATATATACACTACTGACAGCTACTACTAATTATTAAAGTATTGCTGAAACTAATTAAGTTTTAATACATCTATGATAACAATAAATTGGGAAAGTGAACTTTCAAAACATGAGAAAAATCATGAGAACCAAAAAAGATTTATAAAAAAGGAAATTCTTGGATGTCTGAATGAAAAAAAAAAGAGAAAAAAAAAATGGCCCGCTTTGAGATCCCTTTCATCTTATACAAAAACTCTAGCTTCTTGAGCACAAATCAAAATTAATGAGTATGAAGGCATTTTTTCATGACTTACTAAATTAGTGATTTAAGACCAAAGACCCGTGTGAACTATGTAACACTGTACAATTTAATTGAAAACATCATATATGATATGCATATTATAAAAATATTGAAAACAATTAATTAGATTTCATGTATCTATTTAAAACATTACATTAAAAAAATTCTCTATATATGTAAAAGAAATTTTAAAAGTTATAATCATCAACACAACTTTTTCTTTGTTTTATGCATAAAAGAATTTTATGAAATTCCTATTGTTATTTTAAAGGTAGGAGAAAGATAAGTCTTGACTCATATTTTTCATAATAAATTCTGAAAATTTAAATATTGTTACATAAAAACCTCATAATTTAAATATAATAGACACTTTAAAATTTTGATGAAAGAAATCAGATTTCAACGTATTTATGGAAGACTGCCATGCCTCCCCCGTAGCAGAAACACCGCGACACGGCGACAATGTCGCGGACACAGAAATCTGCTTGCGGACAGTTTTTGTCGGCATATTAAAAAAAAACGTTTTTAATTGTCCGCCGTAAAAAAAAAAAAAAAAAAAAAAATATTTTTAACTGTCCGCAACTTTCGGGAACATTTTGCCGCGGCTCGTTAAGCTGTCTCTGCTCTGCGATGACGTCACTAACGTGAAAAACGCGCGAAAAGGAACGGCCGAATCTAGCTTTTACACACCTCTGAATCGTCCTGGTTTCCCATTTTTATTATTTGCCAATGATCATCATTTTTTATTTCCCTGCACCATTTTGGATTCGTTTTGCGGCCCATCGCAAAAATGTATTTATTTAAAATAGCCCCTTCAGATAAATACGATTAAATACAATAACCCCATCATAAAAATATGAATGACTGATTGAAAACGGCCCTTCTACAAAATTACCTTCTAAATCGGACCTTTCTCACAGATATTACTCATTAAAATGTCTTTTACAAATGTTCTATTTTTTTTCAGATCGAAATATTATTATTATTGCTTTTTTCATCTTATGTTTTCATTTGCACGAGCTGATTACCCTGAAAGTGCCCCTACTGCAATGTTTTGTTTTTTGCTGACTCAAGTGAGAACTCGATCGACAGAACTACGTGCGTATTTCGCTTAGGAATTGAAGAGGGAAGAAAATATACTTGAAAAATACAAAATTGTTTTAAGTCATCTAAGAATTTAATTTCCTCAAATATCGATAGTTACGTTTGATAAATACGTAGTTACGAATTATTAACAATTATTATTCGAGAGTTCGTCGCCAGTTGTTTAGTTATTCCTCTTCTCTGTTTTAATTGTTTTGCACACTTGCAAGCTTTTTCGCTCTTTTTTTTTTTTCTGAACGATTTACTCTATTTAACCGGCTTTCTTATTATGCATTATTCATAATTATTACAGATATTTACTAACCATAAATAACTACGAATGAAATAAAAAGTGTCTTAGCAAAACGTAGTTTTGCGCTTCTGAAATTAAGTGGGACTTCCAGAAATTGATCTGAAAATTGAGCGATTTGAGACATTTTGCGAACACAGCTCTTGAAATGTATTATGTTTTGCCAAAATTAAGCGTAGGTGTAGCTGGGGTTATTTGCGTCCGGTGCAGTCCTTTAGTTTTCTGCCACATTCTACTAAAGGCCAGAGCAGACTTCAGTACTTTCCGTACGCTAGAATGGGTACTCAAATGTATTTTTCCGTATCTCCAAGACGGATTGCAGAGAAAAGTGTCCCCATTGTATGTTTGGCGTGGTTTTGTGGTTTCACGGGTTATACTTTGTTGGCGAATCCCGACTTTTTATTAAAAGCTTATAAATTTTTCGACCCTGCACTGTTTCCCCCCTTTTACAAAGTGTGCACGTCCAAATTGACCTTTAAAAAACTCCCCACATATCGTGCAGCGCACGGCAATCGCACGCGAGTCTGCGCTCGCCTTAAGTGTCAGTATTCTCCAGTTGCTTATCTTTGTTTTTATCTTGCCGCCTTCGCGGACCGCCACCCCCCCCCCTCTCCCATCTTATTACGCCACTCTTTTGCTTATAAAAAAAGTGGAGTAATTTCAGAATTAGGTAATTCAGACAATTGATAAGATTTGATATTCTAAATTTACAAATCATATACATCTTCTGAAATTTTGAAATTTTTCAACATTTTACTAAATGAAGAAAAAAAAATTAAAGCAAAGGTAAAGTAATTCTGGAAAAGTAAGTCTTCACAAAACAAATAATTAGTCTAACAGTTAGGTTATTCTTAGAATAAACTATTATCAATTTAAGCTTATTTTGCTCTCAAAAACTTAAAAAAAAAAAAAAAAAATTATAAATAATTCCGGAAGTTATTTTCCTTATGAAATTGTTTAAATACTTTCTGTAACAGAATGTTATTTATTTTAATCAGCCAGTTACAAAACTTGCTGCTTAAAATAAAATTTGTAATTCATACGATTTTAATATACTTTTTGCACTGGAACAGTTTACACCAAAGGTCAAAGAATCAATTTTCTTTCTGCTTGCTAAATTATAAAAATTTTGACACCTTATTTTTAATCATATGTCAATAATATCACGAGATACTGCAACTTTTTTTCATATACTCAGCGCAATTTCATTGACAAACAAACTCTTTAGATGGCTTTTTCTCCTTGTTCCTATTTTCTTTAATTACATGTTTTAAACATGCTAAGGCTTTTTTTTTTTTTTTTTTTTTTTTTTGTATTTGAGATAAAGATTTAATTTTTTTTTGTACATGTTCTTTATTACTGTTCTTATCTGATAAATCTGTGCATGGAATTAGCCTTCAGTTTTTTTTTCTTTTGTATTTTACAGAAACCATGAAGATATGTTACATTTTATTGTTTTACACTGTATCGTATATTAGTAGAAAAACTATATTAGATGCAATATTAGATGTATCTGAAAATCCATGCACAGCCTTGTGTAATATATATTTGAAAATCTTTTATTATTTTTTTTTTAATTGGACAAAATTTTTTATTTTTTTAAGTAGTAGGTTTTTTAAAAATCAGTTTTTAAAACTTTTTTAATAATTTTACTTAAATGTGCAAAAGAGATTTATTTTTTCAAAATGTACTATTAGTTGAACATTGAAAGGCATCCAGTTCATCATTTGTACTATAGTTTAAAAAAATGCTGAAATGGTAAACTATTTCCTTAAAGGGACTTAGTTAGCATGCCACAAAAAATTAAAATTATTTAAAATATTTTTAACATTATTTCTTACATATCTTATTTATAATAATAATTTTTATTGATATATTTTAAGAATAAAAGAATAGTGCTTTTTTAAAAACTTATATTCACATTTCATGAATGAGCAAGCATCAAATTAGAAGAGTGTGTGTAAGAGGAAGAACAAATACATTTCAGTAACTTGATTTTAAATGGTGCTGTACATCCAACAGTTGGATGCAATACAAAATTTGTATATGACTCTGAAAAAGGAAAAAAAAAAAAATAGGAACTAACTATGCACTGTAAGTCAAAACACACATTACAACCCTACAAGTTTTGTGGATAAGCCCTAGTCCTTTTCAGATTATTTCGAACCAGTTTTCTGTAATATGCTATCTAACTATACTTTATCATGGAACTCAAGTACCCCTTTTGAAAACAGGCTGTCCTTTTTTAATCTTTTCCCGGCGGCCTTTTTTTTTTCTCTAGAGTCAACACTATTTAACAGCAGTGATTAAAAATTGTTGGTTTTATGTATGAATTATCCTTTAAAATTACACGCTAAATTTTGCAGACTGATTATGAAACTCTGAAAGTTTGTCGCAGACAGCTACAAAACTTTCTGCCACTGGGCATGCCTCTAGTATAAAATAAAAACCAAATAGTTTTATTCAAAATCCATGCTTATTCATTTTTAATAAGAGTTGAATCTCAAAATTGCTATCAGCCAAACATGATCGCCAAGGGGGAAATACATCTGATGCAACAGAAAACAGCCTTTCTACTAATGTACTGGATGGCACACCAGTGCTAGTTTTTATAAACGCCTCTTAGTCCAGTCATCTTAGTAGTTTAACCTCGGAATTTGATATACCCAACTATAAACTTGTATACACTTTTATTTTGACATCCTAAAACTTGTCTGAAAAAATACATATGGTAAGGTGTTCGCGTCTGTCAAAATTTAAGGTCAAAAGGAAAAGAAATTGATTTTTTCCACATTTTTTGCAATTATCTCGTTTCCTTTGGGGTTTACTCTATTTGTATGTATTATCAATATTGTAGAGGATAAAATTCTCTACAACTTTTGTACCAAAAGTTTTTTTATACGTTGAATCGTTTTCGAGATAGAGGGTAGTGAGCGCGCAGTATTGAATTATGTAGAGTACTATTTAAGGTCAACCGGTAGTCCCGATCAAAAACACGCTTCATAAAGTTTATAAATTATTGATAAATATATATACTTATAAATAATTTTAACTTTTTTGTAAATATTACATTATAATTAATAACTTTTTTCATTATGTATTTATTTTTAATTAAGTATCAATTTATATAATCACACTTACCAGCTCGTGTACTTATAAAATTATTGAGGGAAATACTTAAATTAAATTTAATTTCAATCAAAGTTATACTAACTGCTTGAATAAATAAAAAAAAATTAATTAATGTTTTCAGTAAAAAATTATCATTCCATACATTTATGACTGTCAAAATTTTAAAAAATTAATAATAATTATAAGAACTAAAAGTTCTAATTTTAATTTTCTTCTTCTTCTTCATCATCATCATCGTCTTCCAGTTGCTGCTGAATTTCAGCTTCCTCTTCATTATTATCTTCAAAGACATTTGTCTCCAGGTCTTCCATTATTTCAGGGTCAAAGGTTCCATCTTCATTAGCATCACTCTGATATGGCAAATCATTGAGACAAGCTTGCCCATTACACTGGCCACAAGCTAAAGAGCACTGCAACCCCGATTTCCTGCATCTACATCGCGAACCACAACCATTCTTGCCATTGCAGAATATTGTGTTTAGCTATTCCTTTGGAGCAGGTGGTAAAATTGTCGCGATAGGTTCCAGGAATTCGTTACACATTGTCCAACCCCATTCCTGGGGTTCCAAATCATGCCCTAACAAAGTGTGAACTTGATAATAAACATTATTAAAATGTTGATGAGCTACTGCACTTGTTGGTGGACTATTTGATAACTACACAGGTTTATTTAGTTTGGTTGACTTGACATACTGGGCATAACAAAGATGATCAATACTGTCCACAGATTTTGGAGCATTATAGAATGCCAACACGGTTTTCATTCCATTCTCAAATAATCTTTGTACCGGACAGTTTTCTTCTTCAAATGCTGCAGCAAGTTGAACCAAATTTAGCAGTTTCTCAAATGTTCTTAAAAAAGTTTTTTTCCCTTTTTTAAAGAGCGCAGAAGTTGTGTCACATCCACTTAATGTGTGCAGAAACAAAATGTGTCGTTTAGAATTAAATATCCCAATGGATATTTAATTCTAAATGACAATCTTGCTTTGCTAAATGCTTGCTAATTGCTCTTGCTTGCTTTGCTTTGCTAAAATCTTGCTTTGATAAATATTTTAATGGATATTTATCAAAGCTTTTGGAGGAGTATATTTCAGTTTTTACATTCCCTCTGCTGCCTTTTTAAAAGAAAATTTCTTGTTGGTAAGATAGAGTACACCCAATTAAAATGATAAGTAAATCTATATATCTTCTCCATAACTGCTGTTTTTTTCATGTTTTGATTCTTCAACAGCTGTTTCAATAACAACATCTGCATCATCTCTGGCCTGTTTTGTAGAGATATTAACAGATTGTAATTTCTCAAATAAGCATATTAATTAGCTTTTCATTATCACTTCGATTTGATAGGAACTTTTCTTGGCTAATTGGTACAACCGTTGTATCGTCGAAACAAAGGTCGTATGTTTTTGAAAGTGCAGCAGTCCTTCTCCAGCTGCTCCATTGCTTTTATGTTTTAAAAGTAGTCTGAATATCCATCGAATACAACAACAATTTTAGAACCATAATGCATTTGTAAATATTTTACGTATTTATCTAAAATAATAGAAAAAGTATCTTCTCTACTCCATACAACTCGATGCAGAAGAAATCCACCATCAATAATGAACGTTGCATTATTTTCTTGGAAATCAAAATCAATAGAAGTCATATTGTCATACAATGACGATTTTGTAGTTTTTCTCATGCCATCATTATCAAATAGTGCTGTTCGATACAGGCTCAATTCATATTGAAGATATTCTTCAAGATTACTTTCAAATTGCTTGCTCACAGTTATTCTTAGGAAGAGTAATAATGGATCTACAGAAACTTTGCAATCATTAATTTTTACAGATTTATTAACAATTGAAAGTAAATACCTTATCAGAGTGTTCCAATTTTATTTCATTAAATTGTAAACCAGTGATCTTCGTCATAGATCCTAATCCGATTTCATAACTCTGTGACACTTAATTTGCTCATTCCTAACCATTCCAGAAGCTAACAAATATCAGCTATCTTTTCGTTTTTTATTTATTTAAGTAATTAGTATAACTTTGATTGAAATTAAAGTATAATTTAAGTATTTCCCTTAATAATTTTATAAGTACATGAGCAGGTAAGTGTGATTAAATAAAATAATACTTAATGAAAAATAAATACGTAATAAAAAGTTATTAATTATAATGTAATAATTACAAGAAAATTAAAATTATTTATAAGTACATATTTATCAATAATTTATAAACTTTATGAAGCGTGCTTTTGATCGGGACTACCGGTTGACCTTAAATGGCATTCTACATAGTTCAATACTGCGCGCACACTACCCTCCATCTCAAAAACAATTCAACGTATAAAAAAACTTTTGGTACAAAAGTTGTAGAGAATTTTATCCTCTAGAATAGTGGTAATACATACAAATAGCGTAAATCCCATAGGAAATGAGATATTTGCGAAAAATGTGGAAAAAAATTGATTTTTGTGACCTTTGACCTTAAATTTTGACAGGCGCAGACACCCTACCATATGTAGGTGTAGGTTTTGAGACAAGTTTTAGGATGTCAAAATAAAAGTTTATACAAGTTTATAGCTGGGTATCTTGAATTCCGAGATTCTTACCCTATTTTGACTAAGATGACTGGACTGTCTTTCATATAGGTGATATATCTGGTGAGGGCACATGCTCACTCTGGATCTGCCAATTAGCCTTGCCTTAATATGAAGTTAAATGCTGCTACTTTTTCTTTTATACTGAAGTGATACTCAGTGGCATCCGCAAAAGTCTGAGGGCAATATCAGTCAAAGAAATTTCAACCACATGTAGGGCGAAATATATACTTGAGAAACACTACTCAGTCAGACTAAGCATTAATGCAAATGCAAGTTGCTCTACTTCTGATTTCTCTGACATACTCAGATTATAACACTGGCAGGGGGGGGAGGATAGACCGGGGGCCCTGAAAAATAGGGGCCCTCAAATATCCGATTATATAGATTAGAAATTCATATATACTAAAATAATAATTTAAAAGAACTGAATTTCCTCTGTAATAGTTATTATTGTCCATCATTAGATCAACTTAGAGACATATTTTTGGGTGGTAAATACGATATGATCAAAGTACAGTAAATTGAAATGCAATTTTTTACTCCTCGTACCAGTGTCTTGTGTTTTATGTTTTAAAGAAGAAAAGAAAATTATAATTTTTTTGCCAGTCCAGGAAAATTTTCTAGCATGTCAAACTTTGCATCTTTGTCAAACTTGCAGTGTCTTGTAAAAAATAACCATCCCAGACTTAATGACCACATGAGCTAATAAATACAAATGGGTAAAATATTAAAATAAAAATTATTCTTGGTTATATAATCTTGCTCAAGTATATGTACATAATTTTAAAATTCAATGTTGGAACTTTTGAAAATATTTTGTTGCAAAAATGGGTTAAAATGCTTGGTTATGGAAAAAGGGGCCCCCGAAGTAACCTAGTACTCTGGTGCCCCATCCAAATATGATCAGCTCTGGAGCTCTATTTCCTTTTTATTTTTCTGTTTTCTCTTTCTGGCAGAGTAGTGATTTGGCAAATAATACCAAGAATTATAACAAAGGAGGTGAAAGCTAAAATGCCAGAGGTTTCAGGATTAGCAAATCCCCTCCCCCCTTCTCTTCTCCCCTCACTTGTGTATGTGTGTGTGTGTGTGTGGGGGGGGGGGGGGGGGGGAGGGGCTGAGGTTTCTTCAAGCATCAACTCCAGTTCTATGCTTGGAGTTAGAAGAAAGAGCAATCGCTGGAAGCGATGACACGGCAAAAATAACTTAAATAAGTAGTTTCCAAAATGCACTACAAATTACTGCTTTTTTGTAGTGTACTACATATTACACTACTTTTTTTAAAAAGTAGCACGCTACACTATAAACTAAAAAAAAAACCTACTGTAGTTTTGCTACATGTAGCGAGCTACTTCCCAGCCCTGGTACTATCAGGGTCCCGTTGTGACCCGCCAATCACTGACTACTGACCCTTAGTTTAAGAAATGTTGGCCTATACTGATTCATATTCAATTTCAAATAACATGGAAGCTGTCTGCAACTAGTTCTAGGTACTTTTTGATAGACCACAAAGCTATAGTCAAGTGAAAATGTCTGTGTCTATGTTTTTCCTGCTTACACAGTGTTATCCATCATTCCCCTGTTATACATAATTTATTAATTTTAAATTACATAATAATATAAATATGATACTTACATGTCCTTGAAAACTGTATAATACTGGTGTCCACATAGGTAGTAACTATAAAAAAGAGAAGACTTATATGATTCAGAATACAAGTTTAATTTTTGTTTTATTGCTCATTCAAAAGAGGAGTAAAAGCTTTTTCTTAACATACTCTAGCTAAAACAGTAGAGTTGCATTCTTGCAGTGCCTCCATCAAGCTTAAGAAGTGAAGACTAACCATCTCAGCCAGCTAATAAAAATCAGAAAAGAATAACTACAGTTCAGGTGTATTTGAGAAAATTAGATTGCTCCCTTTTACAATTTTTGAAATAAAAATGTACAAGCAGATAAAAATAATATTAAGAAACAAGAAAACATTTTATGCAAGCTCAAACATTAGTACTAATCTAGTAAAACAAATAATATTGAAATATAAAGCTTGTAGTGCAATTGTCAAATTTAAAATTACTTATTTTTTATAACTTAGATTACTTTACAAAGGGGGAAAAAAAATTCAGGCACTTTTCAGGAACAAAATAATTCTGCCAGGGACATAGGAAGAAAAATTTTTGAAGAGGGACCTGAAAATGGAAAAAGTAAAATTTCTTATGGAGAAAAGGAAAAAAAAAAACTCTTGATTACTGGTATCCAATTAGCAAATATCCAAATTTTGGTAAAGATGCAGATGAGGCCCAACTCCTGACTGCATCCCTAATCCTGCCATATATTAAAATACTATTTATTTTTGACTGTATGAATAATTAAAGCATTTCCATTTAGCAATCACTTTGCATAAAATTTAAGTCTGCACAAATAACATAATATTTACATCTATAAGTATGGAAAATAAGGAAGGAATAGTGCAAACCTGAGGATATTCTTCCTGCATAGATTGAAATGCAAAAAATAAATGAAGATTAACAGTTACAATGTTGATATATAATAATAACAGCAAAATTTAAATTCAAAGTATTAATTTTCATAGCAAATATATTATATCTTTGAACCACAATTTACATAATTATAACAATAATGATTTACATACATAATCATTAATAAGAATAAAATATTTAATGGTTTCTCTTGACACACACCATTTTGCCTGGCCACTATCCTTGGAGCACCGATTGTTGTGTTCTCGTGTTTAGATTACCCAGTTATTTCCCATAATTTAAGTTCTTGCAGCTGGATGTTGGAATGGAAATGTATCAAAAATGGCCAATTATACTTTTTTCTTTGTCGTGGATACCCATAAAGCACTTATATTTAATTTAAAGTAATGTAAAAAAAAGACATGTAAAATTATTTATAATAACTTTATATGACTTTAAAATGAAGAGTCAAACTAATATTTCTTCAAGACAATTTTTTTAAAGAAATTAATAATTTAATATGATAAAAATTTTCTCACAGGAATCAGACTGTATTGATGGGTCTAATTTCAAATCTACCCTCATCAAACAATGTTAAATGAAGAATTTAAGATGGCGTTTAGGGTCCTCTCGGTGTTTTCCTGAATAAACTTTATTAATTTAAAAAATAAGTGGTGCCTGCATTTTTACTATTGTTTGCATGAAATAATCTTTTCTAACTCTAGAACAGTCTTCAGTTTGTGATTTTGCCATTGGTTGCTGACCATTTCACCTGCAAAGGTTTATTTTGTACCCTGACTTGAGACACTGTTTCTGCCATGGAGCTCTTCAACATTTTTGTAATGTTGCTTTATGAGAGGTAAGACAGGTGAATCCCCTTGAGAAATGCATTTGCCAGCTGCTGAGAATTGTGCAGCTGGGTAATTTTGCAATTGTCAATGAGAAAAGTAGGATTTGAAAAGTAGGTTATAGAGCAGGAGTTAGCCATTAGAACAGAAATGGTAGCCCAGCCGTCTATATCTTATGCAAATAAATATTTTCCCTGTTCTTCATTAGGGGCACTCAGCTAGTCAATTAATAAATTAAAAAAAACTATAATCAAATATTTAATTGATTCTCGAATATTTTATCATTTCACGGAATAAAATATATTTGATTTTAAATGGTTCCTCTAACTGATAAGTACCACCGAATGTTACACAAGCCCAATCCAGTAAGCTACATATGCAAACACAGTATCAATTAACTTTTATATCCTCATTCCTTTCACATATATTGTTAATGTACATAGTAAAATAAGTGACTTTGAATCTAGCACATAAAAACTAAACTGAAAATTTTTCATGATGTGGTTCATATGAATTACAATAATCCATGTCAACAAAATCAAAGGTCAGAAGGATCTTTAAATTCAACATACAAGAATAATGTTTTTATCAAAAACGAGGGGAGAAGTTCTTCTTCCCTCTCCCCTATAACTGAAGTATATAAGGTAAGAAAGTTAGAAAATACAACAGTTAATTAACAACAAACTATTGTAAAATGATAAAAGATATTGAAAACAGACTGAAAAAAAAAAGTAAATCAATATCAGAAAATTTTTAGATTATAGCATATTTATAAAAACCAGGACTCAGTAAAAAACATAACTTCCATAGTTTAGTGTTTGTATAAAAAAAAATATTACTCACCACTTTTGAATGGCAGATTAATTGTAATATTCCTGGTGTCACTTTGGCCCAAAAGTCAGTTAATGTTAATCCACATGTTTGATTTTGTTCACTTCCAGGGGGATTTAAAGATACCATGTGTTCACAATACATTGTCCAAAGCTAAGGGGAGGGGAATTAATAACATATAGTGTGTTTAAAAGTATACACACTATCAAAAATTAATTACAAATAAACAAACTAAAGTATACACTTATTATTTTTTTTTTGTTGTTGTTGTTGTTACATAAAGAAAATACTTTTTTTTAAATGTTTCATTACACAATTCCAATGTCTGCAACATTAGCCGCACAAAATACATCGAGTCCTAGCCACATTCTATGAGCCCTCGCAGGATCAACATTCTGAATGGTCACTGTAATTCGATATTCAATGAATTGATTGGTAAAAAATATTTTTCACATATACTTATAAGTAGTCCAAAGTTGCTTTTTCAGGCTATATGAGGTTATGTCATATTGGACCTAGCTTATTTATATAGTACTTTGATCTTTACAGAACATAAGTGGAATTCTTATTCATCTTTGAAAGTGTAGCCATACTTTTCAGACATCCTGTACATCTGTCATGACTATTTTGTAATTTTTTTCTTCTTTCTATCATTAAGTTAAAACTTAGAACCTATATAAAAGTGTTTCAACTGGAATACATATCTATGTGAATTTAAAAGAAAAATTTAAAAACTCAAGGCAAACATTGATGCAATGTTATTCATGCTTGCAGTAACATATTTTCAGCTCATAAGCATTTCTAAAAACTGAAGAATATACATTTCATAACTAAATTGTACATTTAACTAAAATTTGCAAAAACTATAATTTTTTATTATTATTATTTTAAGCTAAGTTGAAAACTTAGCTCTAGTTGTAAACTTAGCTAAGTTGAAAACTAGTCTCTTATAAAAATATAAGAGATTGGAAAAATACAGTTTATTAGTAAATCAACTGGTATTTATTTACAAAAGAAGTCAAATCAATAATTTTGAAAAAGTGAATTTAATAAACTTAAAAAATAGCATATTTTTTAATAATAGAAAAAATTATAACTTTATAATCTTTATCAATCTAAACAGTAATTTTATCATAACCTGCATAGAAACAGAACTTCTGCCGAAAGGAAGAAATCTTAGCTTTAACGGTGATAAGAAAATAGCATGAATTAACTAACCTTCTTCAGGAAGGAAAAAAATTCCCCTCAAAAATTAAGTCTACGTTGAGCAGTATTTATAGAAAAGAAAATCAGCCTTATTTCTTTTAGAACATACCCTATCAGAGAGTTCATAAAAATAAGCTAGATTTAAGTTTTCCTTGTAAAAAACCCCACCAAGCATACACACCTTACAAAAAAAAAAAAAATGATTCAAGGGAAACTGATTTTGTTATTTTAAAGTATGCAAATCACATTTCTGTGTGAATTTAATAAAATAATTAAGTAAAAATCCCATAGTTTAAAAAAGTATTAATAAAAAATAAATTAACTAATAAGTTTTAAGATTGCAGTTAAAAACCATATACAAACTTACCTGACACAATATGAATGCATGGAACAAGGAAGACATGTGCAAGACAGATACCTATGATGAAAATAATAATTTCAGTTACTGTCAGATCCAGTGGTTCTATGTTCAAATTAAAACTCTTGTTTCACGGCACAAACATTTATTTATTTACATGTTACTATATACACCAAATCAAATATTTCTCGTTTATCAATAGTATCAAATAATATCAATATCATATCAAAAGGTATCAAAATTCAATTCGAGGAAACGGCGCGGTCATGCGTCCGCTCTCCTGCTTATCTCAAATTCGACTGCTCTAGTAGGTGGTCGCCACACGACGAACCGAAACTTTTCATGCTCGCGACAGTTACCTATACAAAGCAATATGGAATTATTTTTTGTCATCTTAAAAAAAAAATAGTTAATTTATAAAAGCTTAGCATTAAATTAAAAGAGAAAAATATTACTTAGATGATCATCAATCATAAGTACTGGCCTCATCAAGCATCCATTTACATGTATAAAATTGAGTGGCAAGCATGATGATGAAGGGAAGGGTGGGGGGACAAAATGATCTGTGTGTGAAAAATTTAATTACAGTAGTTTATAACTGTATTTCACTATTTTAATCAGGAAGTCATATTGACAGTCAGTTTAGCTACTTCTACATGAAGGCACATTTACAAGCTTGAAAGATTTTTTTAGCAAGTATATCTATTTCATATTTTTGAAAACTTTGCTCTTGTAAATTTTTTTTAAATCAAACTACATGGCTGATAAAAAAATTTACCAAAATCCTTTTCTGTTATACTGATTCCTCTAGTCTGAATATAAACTAAACTCACTGGTGCAACAGCGCATAAGGGGTCAAGGCTTGCATTGCCCACCCATGCCTCCAAAAAAATTTGAGACTTTCTAAATATAAGTACAACAAAATCTGCAATCAAAATTTTATACAAAAGAGAGAAAAGAAATGGTAGAATTATACATATTAATATATTTTTAATACTTCCAATAAATAATGTTCAAATACTGTGTTATTTATTTATTTATTTTTACTATAAGTAAACATATTACATAAACTAAATTATGCAGCATTGCATAGGTATATTATTGGTGTTAAAGTATGGCTTTCAAAAAAAAAAAAAAAAAAAGAACTAAAACATGAGTCTATTCCTCAGCTATTCTTGTTCTTTACATGGAAATAAAGCTTATTTTCACAACCACCACAAGTGCAAAAAATGTTATATCTGTAGGTTAATTTTATGCATTTTTGGATATGTGCAATAGTTCAAACAAACTGATCTAAAGTTGTCAAAACACTGAGTTCAAAGATGCTGAAAAATTGTTAAAATTAAGGGAATATGGATTTTCAGATTTTGAAAATAGCTAATACTTTACTATTTATATAACAATATAAAATTTCCATCTTTTACATAAGATAAAATTATATAAAATTGGCATCTTTTACATAATTTTTGAATAGTTTTCTATTACATTTTGTGAATTTTATGAACATTTATTTAAATGTGATTTTTTTTTCCCATTGAAAGTACCCCCCATAATGATAATGCAGAGAGCTATTGTTACTGTTTCAAAATCTAGCATTGCTTCCCCCAAGGAAAAATATCTTAATTGAACATATGTAATTAGTTCTTATTTGTAAAACAACTGCATCAACTTATTTGAATGTTTTTAACAAATGCATTGTGTAAACTAATGCCCACCTATACCTGCCAACCTAAGAAAATTAACATCAGTAAAATTTCATTTCAGTAAATTTTTACCTCCAATCAGTAAAATTAAGTTTATTTATTTTTTTTTGGTACTAATAATTTGTGCTCTTGTTAAACTAAGTTTATTTCTGATCAAAATATTTGTTTTTATTAAATCATTTTACATAAAAAAAATAATTTTTAATGCAAAATAGGAATCAATTTTTACTCTTATGGCATTGGCATGTAAATAAAGAAGTGCTGAAGGGAATATATATTTTTTTTCTAGAGGATGGGAAAAGACTGAATTGTTAGAAACTGAGAACTTCGAAAATCACTGAGCAATCCATAAAATTACTCGTCATATCTGTACATCAGTAAATTAATGCCAAAAACCGTATATTTTATGGATAATCCATAAAAGTTGACAGTTATGCTCACCCCTTTTTTAAAAAAACTATACTTATTATTTTTCATTAATAAAATAAAATGTGTTACACTTTCTTTTTAAGGAACTTTTTGAAATTTTTCATAAAATTATTGTCACTATTGTTGCAAATATCATAGCAAATAGCTATCTAATTATCAAATAAATATCTCTTTATAATAGACAATTTAATAATAAGAACAACCTTGGAGATTTTAGCATCTCAAAATCTATTTTAATATCAAAAACATGAAATTATTGCTTAAGGCAGCGGTTCTCAAACTTAACACCCCCCCCCAAACAAAGGCTAACTTAAGTTTTTTAATTTTTAACAATGAATATTTAGAGACGATAGAAAATGGATAGATTTTTGAGCAAAAATGAGAATAAATAACACAATTTTTTAAAAACATGCATCAGTACTTGTTATTTGGTTTTTCTCACGCCCCCCCCCCCCTGCAATCGCTGTGCGCCCCCACTTGAGGGGCATGCCACACAGGTTGAGAAAAGCTGGCTTAAGGGAAAGAGTGGGGGATGCAATCATATTACATTTAGAATAATTCTTAAGTGCCTACAAATTTTTTCAATGCCTCTCATTTGCTCCCCCCCCCCCCCACCAAAGGGGAGAAGGGGGAAGGATAAATTATGGAAGGTTTAGAGCAGAAGTTCCCAAATTGTGTGCGGTGGGACCCAGGGACATATGCCACGGGTGCCGTGGAGATAATCAAGAAAAGTGTTTTGGTGGAGAATAATCAAATAATTTCCCCTGAACCAGTATCCCACAAAGTTAGACAAGTCGATGGCTAAGTGATCTCAAACAAAAATATTTCAGTCAAGTTCAAGAAAGTTGTGTCCAGTAGCCTCTTTTTTACAGGAACTCCCTGAAATGGGGGGGAGGGGGTGTCAAAATTGTATATCCCTTTCCCAAGAAAGTACTATCTTGATAGTTAGCCCTATAAACAAAAAAAGTAATATAAAATGCATCCAAACTGCTTAATTCTAACCTTCATATTCAAATTGCTTTGAAGGAAACCTACTGCCAAAGTTTTTAGCCTGACAAGGGTTCCACGGCGAAAAAAGTTTGGGAACCCCCTGTTTTGAGAGATCATCATTCCCCCCACCCCCCTCCTCCCCACTTAAATGCCCAAAATGTGAAGATGAATTTGCTAAAATATGCACATAACTACTTACCTTTGATTGTTCTGAAAAGCCAGCTAGAATAACTTGAATGTGCTCAGCAATATGACAGTTAGCTTCTAATGGAATGGGTTGGCAAGCAGAAGGGGTTTGCATTAAAGCACTGTGAATTAAAGCTCCTAGTAGCAACCAGGACAATAAGCGTATATGACTAACACAGTCAATAAATTCTTTTGGCCTATGAACATAAAATTAAACACAGAAAATAAGTATCACATTAAGTTAAGTAAAACAGTGGCATTGTTAGATGAAATTAAATGCACTATGATTAAAGCTTGTGTATTGATGACTAAAAACTTTCTCAAAAAAAAAAAAAAAGGCATCCTAAAATCCATGTAAGAAAATATTTTTAGAAATTGAAATAAAATGTTTTAACTCTATAAACTGATAATTTATAAACTATATATATTAATTAAAAAAATGTAATAGCTTTAGCATGTGTGGCATTCATAACATTTGATTACAATCTGTATTTATTAATTCAAGCATGTATACCTTTACATATTTACTATGTACACATACTTACACATTACCAGATCTAGATAAAATGTAAAACTGTCCGAGAATTCAATAATTTCTTTAAAATGTTCTCTAACAAAACACTGTGTGCCTGTCAAGTCCTATATTGTGCCGCCAATAGCAAACCACATTATTTTAAAGTAACATCAGCTTAAAGCATTAAAAATACTTTTAAACAATACTACAACTTTTAAATTAAAGTTTATAATGATACTAGCTGAAGTACCCGTTCTTCGCACGGGAATGAATGGACTTTTTGATATTACGATTTGTGGTGATTACTATTCATTGTAATAAACAGATATAGCAAAGTGGATATCGCGTTATATTGTGTCCAATAATCATGCATACCGAATTGCAAGGCAATCGTTTGTACGATGCAGAAGGCCATGCGGCGTAGCGCAATCTAGTGGCGAGTTTTAGCAAAACGGATACGGCGAAAATATTTTTCGCATTAGATATCGATGTATACGAATTTTCATGACTATCGGCTGGACAGTCCTGAAGTTCACGTGTTGACGCGACATCTAGTGGCAAGTTATAGGAAAATGGATAGCGCCAAACTCTTCCCCGTGTTCAAATATCTATGTATACCTATTTTCATAGCGATTATTTGCACAGTCAAGAAGTGATACACTGCAGGGCCATCTAGTGGTTCAATAAAGTAATGATTTGCTACAGCGCCGTCAAGTGGTGAGTTATAGCAAAATGGATAACGCCAAAATATTCTCATTGTTCAAATAGCTATGTATACTGATTTTCATAGCGACTGTGTTCAACTATCTATGTATACCAATTTTCATAACGATCATTTGCACAGTCAAGAAGTGATACACTGCAGGGCCATCTAGTAGTTAATTAAAGTAATGATTTGCTACAGCGCCGTCAAGTGGCGAGTTATAGCAAAATGGATAACGCCAAAATATTCTCATTGTTCAAATAGCTATGTATACTGATTTTCATAGCGACCGTTTGAATGGTCAAGAATTTGGCCTGCTGCAGCGTCATCTAGTGGCGAGTTAAAATAATAATGCATTGCAGTGTCATCTAGTGGTGAGTAACATCAAAAGGAACGCAGTTAGAATATATTCTTCGTGCTCAAATGTGTAAGTATAAAAAATTTTGTGCCGATCGGTCGAACGGTATAGAAGTTGATGCTTTGCAGTGCCATTTAGACGGCAAGTTACAGCAAAATGGATAGTGAAAAATATTCTCCGTGTTCTAACATTCGCGTGTACCAAATTTCATCGAAATCGGTTGGACGATATTCGCATAGCAAACGGCTAAACGGAATAGAATTCAACGTTGTGCTGCGGCACCAAGTGGCAAGTTAAGGAAAACAGATAGCATAAAAACCTTCTCCATCATAAAAGACTTAGGTGAACCAAATTTCATCGTGCAACGGTGCTCAATGGTGCTGGAGTTTTTCAACCTCATAAACACATACCAACATTCATTTTTATCTATAACCAGTGTTATTATATATACCAGCCTCAAATAAAATCCAGTTTCAAATCTAAGCCTCGCCAAAGTGCCAACATACGCCATTTTGCAAGAGTTTTTTCAGGGAATCATTCGAAGCATTGACTTAGCAGCAATCAATATGGGAAATGGTTTGACCGCCAAAGAGTAGCACGCATTTATTTGAAAATTGGAATCCCTTAATACAGCCGATATTTTTTAAAATTATCAACTATAATGTGTTTTATTCATCGTTACTCCGATGTACTAAATGAGAAGATTTCAATTTTCTGAAATTTGGCGGAATTCCCCCAACTTAAATCAATGTACTCAATTGGCGAGAATTCTGAAGTTAGATCGCTTGAAATCCCTTAATAACTGCATTATTTCTTCACGGATCATTAAAATTTAACGCTGTATTCTAATAAAACCTTTGCACTTGTTTTCAAAAATCTATTTCCTTAAGCTCTCAATAAATTGCGCCAAGCCGAAAACTGTGCAAACCGCTAGAACTCACTTACTCAAAATCGCATATTTCAGCCATTTTATTTTTTCGCCAAACTAAAAAAATTTACACATTAGCCTCGGAAATCTTCAATTCTTATTGTTTTGCGTGTAAAGCATTTCATTCCTGCTCTGATTTCCCATGCACACGATATTATAATTTAAAAAAAAATAACCTTACGAATATAAACTAACAAAAAAAAATCATTATTATTCTTTTATTTTTACTTTGAGAATTTAAAACATTTTATTCGGCAAAATCGCCACACATGGCAACCACGATCCTTATTTCACACTTTTTTCACTACAGGGGTTACAATTACGGAAAGCTTTTTGCGTGAAGAGCATAAAAAATCTCTTAAATTCTGGGAACGGGTGGACTTTCAAAGTTTTAAAGTGGACTATGATTTATTCTATATTATTTTACATATCTGTGCTAAATTTCAGGCCGATAGGTCCATTTTTGTGGATTTGTATACGAATCAAATCCACAAACAAACAGAATTTAATTTTTATTTATAAGATTAATTAAACAATTTGTAAAAGCAAATATAATAAACATGATTTATTTTATCAAAGCTGTCAACAAAGTTAGAAAAATTTCTGTCAAATGTTCATGTATAATATCTAAGTCTGCATATTATATGTATATGGAGCCATACTCCTTAAGACTTAAGAAAAAGAAATTGCTCACAAGTAGAACATTCCTTTTGCAAAACTAGATTTATCCCAAGACAAAATTCCAAAAGGTATAGCAAATCCAGATTTTGTACCTCAAAATTATGCACATACTGATTGATAAATTTACTTTTTAACATTCAAATAAGAAACTTTCAAATTTCACTTTATTTTATATTTTAATATTTCAAATTATAAGATAAAACTTGCAAATTTTCAGGATTGAATTTTGTCAAGCATAGAGTCAGGTGAAGGAAATTGACTTTGTGCAAATTTTAACTTTGTGAATAGTTAACTCCTTTAATTAGAAAAAATATAGTTTTAATTAGTTAGGGGGAAACCTAGACCTTTAAAGAACACCTGGCAAAAATTTTGTTTCTACTTGATTATTTGCTTAAAATTTAAAGGGATGGTCATAATTTAATTACCCCAACAAAATCACAAAATGGTAATAAATTAGGGTAGTTATAAAAATCTAATTTCTTATGATATTTAATCTTAAAATTTTTGTTGGAGTACAAGAGACTACTATTCTTGTTTTTGTTGTGATTAAAGTTACTTCAGTGTGTAAATAATTGACACAAATTGAGTAAGAAGGGTTATTGATTTCTATTTATTAAATCAAAATAGTATCTTGCTGACACACAAGATGGGGCTGCGGTAGCCCGGTTGGGAGAGGCGTCAATCTCACAGCCGAAAGGTTATGGGTTTGATCCTGTGACCAGCCAAAAACCACCTTGCTTGCTAATGGCAACTGGGGCATGTTAAATACAGCGTGGTCGCAATGTCCTCCAAGTTCTCATCCATATCTATACCTCTAGGGGGGACAAAGCCTTGGGGTCTTCTGCTTGGTATTTACTTCAAAATTAAGAAACCCCATTAACAATCGGTACTGCTGGCATCTATTGGCTCTCAAATGAGGTAGAAATGAACTCTTCAGGAGTCTGGTAGAATTTAACACCCTTGGCCTGTACTGGCGCAATCGAACTAATCTGGATTTGGAATTGGTACAAAATGCTGTAAAAGCAGAAGTGCCAAAGTCCTTGAAAGCAAGAAAGACAAGAAGAAAGGAGACATACAAGATGTGTAATATATATATATATATATATATATATATATATATATATATTAAGTAATATTGACCTTTTAAGAACAAAATAAAATACAAATAAAGAAATAAAAATAAAAGTCAAAATGTTTATGACAATTTAAAAACAGAAACTGTTCTTGGGATGTCATTTGTCAATACATTTTTTAATAGTTACACATACACTAAAACAATACTCTAAACTATATTCCCTTCTATAAAATTTAATCACACTGCATAAAATTGTGACATTGACCAGTGAAACTTTAATCTAAAAAGCTTTAATTTTAAGCTTTATTACTTATTAATTTTACTTGTCATATTTAATAAAATTCTTTCCACAAAAAGAAAGATGTCCTGACTGGTTGACTGTCATATCAATGCCTAGCCAAATCTAGCAGAGATCAGACTTGAAATTGTAGGAGCTTATACCTTTTGTGCCCAAAACATCAAAGAAATAATTTTTGAAAATTCACATCCAAATGGGCACAAAATGTTTTTTTCCCCATTTCACTTCATCTCTCAAAGGAAAACAGGGATAACCGAAAGATTCTGGCCTTAAAATGTAATGAATAAAAATAGTTAAAAAACATTTTCAGGATATTTTAGAATTCATTCCTAAATGGGGGTGGGGATTAAAAAGTTCTTTAATGTTCTTTTCATTCTTCCCTTCATATCTTAATGGGAAAAAAGAGACAGCCTAAAGTTCTTGCTTTTAAATGCAACTACCACAAACTTAACTGAAATTCTAATAAACCCTAAAAATCATTTTCAGGGTTTATTAGAATTAGAACCCAAACAGGAGTGGAGAGGCAAAATGCTTGGGGTAGGGGGGCTGTTAAACATTGTCACTATGGTAACTAAATGATAATGTTAAAATATAGAAAATAAAATTTACTAATCTTTGGCATCAATTTATCATGTATTTAAAAGCAAATTAGTAAGTTAAATACTAACAAGCTTTGACAAAGAAAAAATTGTAGTGATCGAGACTGTTCAAACATGCAATATGGATCCTAATAGAAAGATATAAATCATTTACAAGATTAAAATTTTGTTGTGATACTCGGGAGGGAAGTCAAGGGTCCTGTTCCAGAAAGATACTATATTTTAGTGTTAAGCCACTTCTACGTTATATCAGTACATAAATCGTAACAGCAATATGGAAGCTGAGAGAAAGGAGGCACTTCCCCACTCTGCCCATAGGTATGGGTGCTCATGTAAATATAAAACCAAAATATATTTAATATTTTTTTATTTTTTTATTTGTATATTTGTTGGTTTAACAATCTTTATTCTGTGTGAAGAAAGGGTACTTCAGCTAGTGGGTAATAAATCTTAAACTGAGTTTTAATTTTTGTTTTAATTTTCTTAGCAGACTTTTGAAAATGAAAGCTGACACTTAAACAATATAAAGGGAAAAAAAATTCATAAAGAAATAATAATAAATAATATACAGACCCTTGTTGAATTGTAGTCGGTGGATGATACAGCCATGGAAGATAACGACTAATGGCTCTGTTATCTCGTCCATTGTTTTTTGAGAATTCAATAGCTAAATATTGAGATATGCCTGCTTTTAGATGACCTCCAAGAGTTTCTTCATTCAAATGTGTATAGTTTCCATATAACATATTCTGAAACATTTTTTTTAACCACATGAATAAAGAGTAATTTAGAATTATTATTGAGCAAAGTAAAATGTGATTTAAAATGGCACTAAAATAAATTATATACCTTTACTTTAGTTAAAGTGTGAACATCAGACACAAACTCTAGTGCATCATTTAGGTACTGGTTCATACATTCCCCAGCAAATGTTTTGTACTAGGGGGGGAAAAAGGTAATATGGAGTTGAAGTTGAACTTGTATTTTATCATCATTGTAAATAAGTAACATATAAACAAGTTTCTTACTGAAGACTGAGAATCAAAAGTATATGGCACACCATCCAATATGACATTTGGAGCTAAGCGGCCTCCACAGTCAGCCAGGATGAACTACATATGGCATTTAAAAACAAAAAAAGCATTTATAAGTCACTATACTGAGAGCTTAATTAAATGCACGTAAAATACCCAACTCTGAAAGAATTAGACAAAGGAGTTTTTTTTTTTTTTTTTTTTTTTTGAGGCAGAGAACTGTAAATCCACTTTTTTCTGTGACAGACAATTTCACAGTTCTTGGTTGTTCTCAGGCTAGTTTGGTTTGGCAATTCATCATAAACAGGCTCAAACCAGAGCAATGTTTGCAAATTGTTCAAATTTGTTTTGAAAAGCATTTTTGGACATTTGACAAACAATTAATTTCATGAAAAGGACCTGTTAACTGGCAATTCGCTGTCATCGCATTATTTTCTCTGGGGATATATTAAGTTGCATGTCTATTCTGATAAACCAGAAATAACTGAAAACTTGGAAACCAACATTTGATGCATTTCTGTCAAAATACAGCCTGATTTACTGTAAAAAGTTGGTTTCCAGATTATGCCATTTACATGTTAGCCATGGTGGCCACATTCCCAAAATCATATTCAAACACTGATACCATAAACTTATCTGTCAAATAAAGCCAATTTCATGGATATTAAAAGCATTCTTCTGTGTTTTATTTCAACTTGAAGTTCTCCGCCTTTTTTAAAAAAAGAAGAAAAATACACCAGTTATTATAGTTATTATATTGAATAGTAACATTTTTACCACATTACATTAACATTTAAATAAAGATCATTCTGAATCTTGATTTTTAAAACTACAATAAGTACAATCAAACTGAAATAGAAATTCTCCAGAAAAATTAATTTAATTTCGTTTATTTTAGTTAAGACATTTTTAATTTGATTTTTGCCAGGAATAACAAATACTTTTGTATCTTTTAAAGAATGAAAAACATAACTTAGGAGAAAATAGTATTTGATTAATTTTAATCATAAGTATTCTATCGTAAAACTTGTCAATAATTCCATAAATTTTTTTAAAATATTGTATGCATAATTTATAAGTATTTTTTGTCCTGTTAAATTATTTGTTACGTTTGGAAACAATATATCTCTTTCACCTCTATCCTCTATACATTATGGTGCAATAATATAACCAGTATATGAGATTTATAAATGTAAACAGTACCTGTACTAAAGTTAATAAGTTAGCATCAGGGATTGATGTTTTAAACTTCAAAGCTTGAATCAGCTCAAATACAGCTGTTCTGGTTAAGAGTTGTTTATCCCGATCCTAAAAATAAAATGAAGCTTATATAATTTAAGGACAATGGTAAATAATAAAAAATGTATAAACGTCTATGGTAAATTATAAAAAATATATGAAGGATTTCTCGCCAGAAAACTAATTTTTTCAATATTCTTTAAGAACGCTGTTATTCTATGAGTTCTTTACTTGCAAGTAGATAGTACTTAATTTGTTAATTGTTTAGTAAAAATGAATCTTTTTTTAATGCATAATAAAAATTAGCATAAAAATATTGATTTGCTTATAAAAGAAAACATAAGAATAAATATATAATCCGCAAAATATTTATACTATTAAAATTGGTGTGAAATTATTTTAACGGAGAAAAATATATATTGTATCATTTTCATTGACACAAATAAGAATTACTTTGCAGCAAGAAGATTTCTTTTTATCTTCACACATCTTAAAATACAGCCGCATTTGCATTAGCCCTCTGCATCAGTCATCTGATTTTTTCAAAAATATTTATTTTATTTTATTTTTTATGAAGATACCTGTTCTAAAGTATTGATCCGTGAGTATGAATTTATAGTCTGCATTGTCTTGGTAATGAAATCATTGTATAGTTTTGCTTTAATCCTTTCATCACTACTGCCACCCATTGGCGAGACATGCCAATAGCGGCAGCCACGAAACTTTTTCAGGGTATTCCTGTTGCCCAATGGCAACATCCAAGACACTGTTGCAGCTAAATAATTTTTTTTTAAAGTGAAACTAAATCCTTAATTCAATGCAACTTACGTTTAAATTATCTAGAATTTATTTTGCTCAACTGTTTTTCCCTGGTTTTGCACCAGCCATAAATTTCATAAAGTTATTTTTTTTTTTTTCATGAGCCATGAAATCCTTTCTTAAGTTTTGTTCATGCTGTTCACCCATGAATTAAAGTTTATCTTAAGTATATTAAAGTTCAACAAAAATAATTATAACCAGATTAAAATTAAAATTAAATTCAAAAATTGTTTTTAAAAACTATACTTAAGCCTAATCGGAAATTTCTAATCAAAGTTAAAAGTGTAAACATAAACAAACTTCTTATTCTACTTACTACTATTATCTTCTTACTAGTAGTGCAACACAGATCTACCTCCTTGTGGTGCACTCTGGGCAATGTCTCATATGGCAAAATAATCTACACAGAAGGCATTCAACCTGGCTCTCAATATGAATATCTTAGAGTGCTGCAGTAGAATGCAGATGGAATGTCCCAAAGCAAGAGAGGAGACAGAAGAGTTATTAAATACTATCAGTAGCAAAGAAATTGACATTTTTACTATTATGGAGGCAAACTTGTCCCTCCATAAATGTTAAATTTTACCCTTTTAAGGGATTTGTGACTTATATTATTCCCAAGGCCAGAAGGCTAAGCCAAGTGGCTAGTGGCATTTTGGTAGGTGTGAAGTTACACCTTACTGCAGAACTTAAAATTATGAGACAGATGGGATCTAGGAATGACAAAAAGCAAAGTAGCCCTTTTAGATGCTTGGAAGTCTAATAGACATTTTAAAGTATACTACATCTATTCCCCTCTTGGAAGTAACACGGGCGTTTCATTTCTTGATGTTACAAAGAACACCATATTTATGAGACTTTAACACCCATATAATAGAACCTAAAAATGATGATTGAACTTTTATTAATACTGACTTAATCGAATTAATATCTGATGAATAGAGAACATATCACCCTAGCTATGATAAAATAATTTGCTATGATGACAATGAAATCAATAACTATCCAGTAGAGAGCTTTTGAATTCTTTCTCTATAAGTGTAAAAGTTCAAAATGGAATCATTTTAAAGGACCCTTTGGACTTTTACCAAGCCACTTTAGTAAAAGTTAGGATTTACCAGACTTCAGGCATTTACAATACATATTATAGGTCACCGGCACACAATCGGTAATTTTTTACAGGGCTTTAAAAAAGAATTGGTTTACATTACAGCTTATGGATGGAAATTTTTGAAAGTGCACTAGTGCCTAAATGGTGCATTTGATTGAGTGCAAATTAGGTATGTATATTATAGGTCATGATCACATAACCTGTATAGAGTTTGTAGACAGGGTTGCATAAACAATTTTTATACATTAATGTCTATGAACACAAATCATTTAAAGTCTGCTAGTGTCTCAATGGTGCATTCAAATAATTTCAAATTGGGTATTTATATTATAGGTTACCATCACACAGCCTGCTTAGATTCTGGTATGTGTAGGGATTATAGTTTCTGTGCAGGGTTATAAAAGAATTCTTATACATTACGGTGCAAATTCTTGAAAGAGCACTGGTATCTATATCGTGCATTCGATTGAGCTCAAATAAGGTAGGCATATTATGAGTCACTGTCTTACATACTGTACAGATTCTGGTTTATGTGACCTTACAGTTTATTTAGAGGCTGAAAAAAAAAAACCTTATACCTTGCAACCGATAGACTAAAAGTATTTGAAGTGCACCAAAGTCTGAACACTATATCTGATTGAAATTAATCAATTTATTTAAATGCTCAGTAAAAATCAAGTGTTCGGAAAGTCAAGTGGAGCCACTTCAGATTTTCAGTAATTGCTTAACATTTTCATAGGGGGCCCAGTTCCCTCTTAAATATGCCCCGGTCAACAAGCTACATTTTTGCACTTATTATTTGTGTAATTTACTTATAAACAAAATCTATCTTGCACATGTAACATTAAATATTAAAACATTAAACAAAAAAAAGGGTGTGCGTGTAATCGTTACGCGCGATTGAAGTAAAACTTCTTTGACATTGGATTCAGTTATAGCCAGATTCATTTCTTTATGGTGTTAATCCCCATGTTCTTAAACCGTTGTTCCGTCTGGAGGTTGGGTTAGAATCCAGGGAGTGCCCATGTATTATCCTTCAACTGTGTTCTTAAACCGTTTGCAGCCGGAGTTTGTTTCTTTGTGGTGTTCCATACCCGTGTTCTTAAACCGTTGTTCCGTCTGGAAATTGGATTAGAATCCAGGAAGTGTCCATTATTCTTTAACTGTTTTCTTATGCCATTGTTCAGTCTGGAGGTTGGGTTTGAATGGGGAGAATGTCTATAGTCTAGTATTATTCTTTAACTGTTTTCTTATGCCATTGTTCAGTCTGGAGGTTGGGTTTGAATGGGGAGAATGTTCCCCATTCAAACCTAGTCCATTATACATCTATATATTCGTAGACCTAGTCTATATATTCGTAGTCTAGTATTATACTTTAACTGTGTTCTTTAACTGATGTTTTCCTCTGTTTGTTGGGTTCGAATGCAGGTAGTGTAAATTTTTATGTTTTTCTATCACAGTGTTCTTAAACCTTGATTTTGTCTGCTGGTAGGTTTCTAATTATTATTCTGTATCCATGTTCTTAAACTGCAGGTTCTGTCTATTGTTTGGGATTGATTGCAGCCAGGGTCCATTTTCAGGGGCGGTTTAACATGGGGATGGTGTTCCATCCCCATGTTAAACCGTCTCCATCTTGAGGTTGGGTTAGAATCCACGGAGTGTCCATTTGTTATTTTTTTATTCTGTTCTTAAACCGTTTGGAGCCAGTGTCTGTTTCTTTATGGTGTTACATACCCATGTTCCTAAACCGTTGTTCCGTCTGGATATCGGGTTAGCATCCAGAAAGTGTCCGTGTTGAACACGGAGATATATTATAGGAGTGGACACTCTCCATAGCTGCTATACTGGATTTTTGGTACCCCAAATAAGTTTCAATTATGTAAACATTGGAAATCTAGTGACATGCTACGATCCTAGTAGTAAAAGAATAAAGCATTTACCGTGCTGACTGATAACTAATTTTACTTGTTTTTAATTTTCCAACCTAGCATGTGAATGAGATTATGAACGCGAGCACTAAATTTTAATTATATTTTTTCACGTTTGCTTACCTGGTTGCCCTAGTAACAAATGGGTGAAAAAAGAAAATGATGTTCTATCTTATGATAATTAAAATATTGAGTTTATATTTGTTAACGAGTGCGTATATCGTGGCTAACAGAAAAGAAGTTTTTCGTCTGCCATGGTATATATCTACATTAGAAAATGACTCTGAATTCATTATGTAACATGAATTTAATATTTTAATATGAGGTTTTAAATTTAAAGATGTGTTAAAATTTGTTGCAGCATGAAATAAATGTAAATACTGCTTGTTTGAGTATGATCGTCATTATAAATAAACACTTTAAATATTGCATTCACACAAACTGCATTCTTCTAAATTTACTAATATTTCTTAAAATACAGATTTTGGGCAAAATAGTAACACAAAATTACATACATAATATTACTTTGCTTCGAAACTATTGCCTATATTAATTACGAAATAGTATTCTGAGACAATTATGTAATTAAAACACATCTGAAGTCAATAATTATTATATATCACGTTCATAAGTCTATGTATTTAATTTTTTGAAGTTCTGCTAATTCAACGATCCCCATTTACTTCGCCTCGATGGAAATATAAACAACCTGAAATGCACAGAAACAGAAGATGCGCAGTTACCCAGTGTGCGTAGCACCATCTGTTTACAACAACGGCGTTATCCAACTTTCTAAGAGAAGTGTCCCCTCCTATAAATTTGCTTTCCTGGTTTTTCTGTAGGGTTTGAATCGAGAGAATGTCTATGTTCTGGTATTTTTCTTGTTTTTCTTTAACTGTGTTCCTAAACTGGAATTTTCTTCTGTTGGTTGGCATCGAATGCTCGTAGGGTCTATTACTGCGTTTTTCTATGGCAGTGTTCTTAAACCTTTGTTTTCCTCTGATGGTTTTGTTCGAAGTATTATTCTGTTTCCATACTCTTAAAATGAAGTTTTCGTCTGCTAGTTTGGCTCGATTGCAGGTTCCATTTCTTCATGTTTTTCTATCACCGTGTTCTTAAACCGTAGTTTTCGCCTGCTGGTTGGGTTCGATCGCAGGCAGCTTCCGCTTTTCTAAAACCATGTGAGTGTTACTTCCGTCAGAAAAAAATCTGAGTTACTCCCTAGTCGCGCCTAAAGAAGTTTTACTTCAATAAAGAAGATAATGTTTTACATACATGAATAAATATACAGGGTATCCAGTAATATATATATATAAATACATACTCTAGCATTTTTGTTGCATACAGTACAGAGTTCTGACAATTGATTATAATCCAACGATGAGTGCTGTATGGCATGACTAAGTGCTTTAGAGAAAGGATCTAATATAGACTGAAACAAAAAATAAATTTTAGTGAAAAACACTTATAACTGGTTTGGATGTAACAAAAATTATACAAAAATTACACAAAAATATATATTAATTCAATTTAAAAAAATACTTTTAATTGGTATTTATTCATTGTACTATGCAATGACAACAACAATTAGATAAGATAAATTTAAAAAAGATATCGAATTTGCTAGGGCTTGATGCTAACTATTAATGACTGAAGAATAAGATACTGCACTTAGTGATTGGAAAAACTAATTTATTATTTATTTATTTATTTATATTTTTTTAAGTAAACAACTTAAAGTAGTTAACTACAACCATCTTTTGAGAAATGTAGTTAACTACATTTACTTTTGAAACACAGTCACCACTTAATATTTAGGTGGCAAATTTTGCAATAGAATTCAGTTTACATTAGCATTTATGGATATTGATACACTAATTACAGAAAAATTTTCTGCAAATTAGAGAAAACAACTGATTTAATTAAGTTTTTAATTACTCATGAAATCACAAATTTGACTAAATGCTTATGTTCAACAAATAATTTGATTGGTCATTCATTTGCATAATATAGAAATACTTAAAAATTATTTTTGTACAAAATAGATTTTTTTTTGTCATTGTTCTGGCAGCAATTTCTAACAGTTGATAAACTGGTAAGTAAAATATAACCATGCAAACTGTTTTTGTGGTTAAAGTCATCTACAAAAAGTTGAAATGTATTATTCCTTTTGCACAATAAAGAAAACTAGACACCATTTTTGGGGGCAAGAAACATTGACTCAATTTGGATATTAAAAACTCAAGTTACAAATTACAATGCAATATTATTACAATTACCTTTAAGATTTCATATCTTAAGAACACAAAGAATTTAACTATATTTTAAGTTCATTAACACATACTTTTGCCTCTTTAATTACAGGCAATTTTAGTGCACACAGTATAATTTGAAGGACACTGTTCAACTGGATAGGTCCAGGAGTTAAAGTCAGAAGAATTTTTCTGAGGAATAGATCCAGTTGTTGAAGAAATGTTGGCCAGGGAGGTAATGCACTTTCAAGAGGCAAGCAATCCAGATAAGTGGCTACGTTGTCTAATATGTGAAAAATTACTTCATGATTAAGGTGCTTTCTGTCGTTTAGATTCTGAAAGAAGAAAATTTGCTTAAATATGTATATATTATCATATACTAAAATTGACAGGTAAAAGATAAACGCTTGAATAGGAATTCAAAGTGAATCATCATGTAGTATTTTGGACATGCTTGAGTCTTATGATTGACAAGACTGAACTTCATTTATACATACATACTCATTGCAATGTGAAGTCAAGGATCAATTTGCGAAACAATATGGGACAAATTTTGCAGGAATAATGCCACAAGTACCCTTTGGATACCGCTTCTTGGGTAAGGTTTAAAAAAATAGTGTTTTCAATTGTTTAAGTCAATATTACCAAACCAACATATTTAAAGAATTTCTTTGTGTAATTTTTAAAGAAAAAAAAAATGAAAATGTAAAAATATTTTGGTGCATTCTAATTTTGTGTGTGTGTGATAAAATGATACAGTGCAGCTACTCTGACATGCTTACGATTGGCAGACAGCAAAGCTCCAAATTTTAAAGACTTTAAGGCAACATAAATAAGGTTATAATTTCAATAATATGGAAAATTGTGTGCTTTGATTTTAAACTTATGACTATAAAGTACCTTCAAAGTGAATATTTTAAATACAAATAATCTAAAATCTTTTAAAAATACAATGTAATTTGTATATGTATTTTTGAATTTATGAAAGAAATAACATAAATAAAATAGCAAGCACAATTAAATAATTAAATACCTCAAATAATAAGAGAAGAGGCGTAACCTGGTTGACTTCTGCAAAATCTGCAAGGGCTGATGCCATTGTTTTATAAAACTCAGGCTCTATAAAATGTTATATATTTATAATTTGATGTATATATAATCAAAATCTCATACATTGATGAGCACAAGGTAATAAAATATTTAGTACAAAATTAAAACATTACAATGCAACATCACACGCAATAATACATACCAATAACATGAGATTGGAATATCTGAACAAAAACACCATTAGGTGCAAGCTGGTGTAAAGTACATCTTAGAAATTGTCTAGCTACACTCACACAGCCACCAGGTAAATGTACAGAACTGAAAAAAGTATTAGGAATAAAAACAAAATATCAAATATCAAAATATAAAATATTTATTTTGAAGATGTAAAGCAGTTCAAGTTACTTAAATATAAAAATTGCTCTGAAAATAATTTAAGTAACAAAATAAAATAATAATAATAATACTGAAGTGAATGATGCAACTGTTTTCAATTGAGAAATCCTATTAAGATACTGTTTTGTGCAAATGGATAGAAACCTTATGGTGATCTAATTACCAACACTTCCTTGGTAATTAGATCACAATATTTAGAATAAGGAAGTCTTGGAGCTTCTCATACATACAGTACAGTCAAACCTCATTAGTATAAATTCACATAACAATTATTGTTTCTACAAATAAATTTATAATTCCTGACCAAATAAACTTAAAATTAATATAAAACATTTGTTTAAGATGAATTAGAAGAGTATAAATTTTTATGAACATACTTTTTTATATAAAAAGATAAATGAAATATGTAGGAAAAGATTTCATTTTAAAGATTCCATACAATGTGAATATGCATTAAAATACCCTAAAAGTCCTCTGCCAAAAGCACACATCATAACTAGGCAGATGCCCTCTGTGTAAACACAACAAACACACAGTAACACACAAACAAACAATCCATTCCAAGAAAATTCTCGAGCAAAGCACCTCTCATGCAAAAGTGATTATGACTTAGCAAATGTTAAGACCTTGCTCTTTACAAATGTTCAACTAATTATCATGAAATTTAAAGTCTTTAAAAAGTTGGCTGTCTGGAAATGCAGATTACTATGCATCTCAAGACACAAAATTTTATCAGTTCTGCTTATTAGCAAAGAACTTTACATGCGAGATTTAGGTATCATTAACTTGTTATATTCTACAGATTTAATTGGAGAAAACACAAATCTTTTGGTTAGGGAAAAAAAAAAAATAATCCTTCATGACAGAAAAAGAAAAAAAGCAAAGTAGTTTTAAATATGAGATTTCTAGAGGTATATTAGCTAATATAAAGGCAGGGGGGGGGGATGAAAATTGAAATTACTTGTCTTAGAAATAAATTTTTTAACCAATTTCTCCCAAATCAATCTGAGTTGAAGAGAAAAAGAATGAGATGGAAATTGCTTTAATAAGGTGGATAAATACAGCCTAAAATAAAAACAAGGCATTGTACCTGAAGAATTAAAAAAAAATGAAATGAAGCGTGTATACTTTGTAGATACTTTAGGAAAAAAAAAACATCTTGCACCAACTAGAAAACTACAAAAATTCGAAGACAGCCATAAAATTATACATAAGAAGATTTGTGGGGGGGGAAAAGGAAACTATAGACACTTAAATAGCTATCTGTCAATATGTTTCACAGTCAATATTTTAAACTTACAAGGGGAGGCTCAGACGTTGGAATAACCGATTTTGATGAAATGTTGATGAGTTATAGGATACCCATAGAATAGTAAAATGGCAAAAAATTAGCCGACAACTCTCATACATTTTTGAGAAAATTCCATTTAAACATTTGATACATTGCTATATAGCAATTATTTTGCTATGCTTTTGACGTACTTGGTGGTGCTGTGGTTTTGCTTTCGGCCAGAGATCTGAAGGTCACTGGTTTGATACCGGCGTAGACCCTTCCACTTTTCTCTTTTTTTCCCCTCCTTACAAAAATAATAAAACAGTGTAAAATGACATGCATCAGAAAATTGGCGTGATTTATTGAATAAACACTATTTCTATGAAATGAAATTGAATATCTATGAAAATAACAAAAAATAGAAACATTACTTATCAATCCCATTTCAAAAAACATTTTGTTTTGTTACTTTTACAGATGCGCACTGTAAAAGTACACAGCATGGTACACAGATACAAAGAATGGGTGATATTTGTCCTAAAAACATGCGAAACAAATTGTTTGAACATTTGCTACAACGGTGAATTTTGAAATATTTCTTTATTAATTTATTGTCAGTCAATGAAATTACACATCACAGGGTTGACAAAGCAATGTACATTTAGGTGAGATTACTTTTAGGGGACAAGATGAATGTCTTTCATTGTCATTAAAATATTTTGTCATAAACTTCTGGATTTGTTTGATCTTTCCATGAGTCTACTAAAAGCAAAAGCTTCTCATTCTCTACATTCAAAATTTGGTCAAGGAATGAAATATGCAGACTTGATGAAAGTTTCCCGGACTTTGAGCATGTTTACATTCACATTGGGGAATATTCCTTCATTAAATTCCACATAGTTTTCTCCACTTGGGAGGTAAAAACTCCTGATATCTTATTATCTATTATTAATATTTTCGTTATCCATTACTTGTGAAGTTCGATCAATTTAAAATTAAATACATTTTACATCAAACCATAAATGTTTTAACCAAACAATTCCCTCCTCAAACTCATCTCTAAATTCCACTTCTGATTTTTTAAAAGAATTAAAAACATACAATTCTCAGATTCTGTTAAAATGGTCAGCTTCGACGTCACCAACTTATATCCTTCCATAGACACAATAGAAATGTACAATACAATAAGTAAAGAAATTGAGAACACATTTAATACAGATATTTCAATAACCCTAAAAGCTGCCTTGTCCTTCATCCTCAATAACTCCTACTTCCAATTCAATAATAAATTTTACAAACAGAATAAAGGTGTCCCTATGGGCTCCCCGATATCTGGTATAATAGCAGAGTGGAAAATGCGAAACCTTGAAACTTTAATCAATACAAACCTCCACCCCCATATTAAATACTGGTTTCGTTACGTTGATGATGTTTTTGCATTAGTAAATAACAATAGCATAAATAATATTCTCGACGAACTTAACTCACTTGATGAAAATATACAATTTACTAAAGAACTTGAGCAGAATAATAGCCTAAATTTCCTTGATGTTAAAGTAATTAGAACCACCCCAGACAATATAGAAACTACCGTTTATCGTAAACCTACCAATAATAATAAAATAATCAATTACTCCTCAAAAACTACATATAACTACAAAATATCAATCTTATGTTCACACGTCAATAGAGCCCTGGAAATATGCTCCAACCAACAATTACTAAAGGGAGAAATAAAATTCATAAAGCAACTTGAGCGCAAAGCTAATTATCCTAGCAATATCATCCCCCGCCTAATCAGAAATAGAAGAAAGAAACTAAACATCATCAACGACGCACAAAAAGAAAAATCCACATTTACTCATCCGATTCCCTATTGTTGCGGTCTTGCTGTAAAAATATCCAACAGGGCACGTAAAATGAACCTCCGTATCCCAATTAAACCCAATAGCAATATTTTTAAAAGAATTCGGTCAGATAAAGACAAGATTAACCCTCTAGAAACCGCAGGTATTTATAAAATAAATTTCACATATAGAGATTCCAACCTTTCCGGATACTACATTGGGGTTACAAAAAGAAAGATTAAAGATAGAATTAAAGAACACATAAACGACATAAAATACAATAGACAAAGTACCGCTCTATCCCACCTAGCCTTAAAAGAAAATATAAATATAGATTTCGTAAATGTCAAGAAAATAGCTAATTACAATAATCACAATTATGGCTTAAGACGGGAAGCGTTGGAAATAATGACACAAGAGGGAGCTGTCAACGACATGGCGCATGCGCAGATCGAGCAATCGTGGCAAGCCATAGTGAAGAAGAAGCAGTGAACAAGCCAAGCAACTCAGTTCTGATGATGACAGCGGGCTAAGCTGTCGAAAGCGCTCATGGTGCGTGTTTTAATCTTTTTACGGAAATTTTAGGCTTTTAATGTTTTTAACTAATTACTAAGGTATTTCCGTGTTCAATTTTTAACTAAATGTTTTAACCATTTATGACTTTTTTGCCGAATATAGAATCTCTAACTGCAATTACATGTATGTTACACATTCTATAGCTGAATGGGAAACTTAAAACAATAATTGCATCCCATCAGTCACAAAATGAAGAAAGAAGCGAATCCTTCTTTATCATTCTTCACTAGTCCTAAAAGTATTAGTAAATTATCAAATATTTACACAACAAACAAATTTATAACCCCAGTTTTACACGACAGAAGTCACAATATATTCCTTACATAATCATTTTAAACAGTTTTATTTATTTTTAAGGGAGAAAAAAATGATTAAAAAAGAGCGGTCTCCATCAGAAACGAACCAGAGACCTTCAGATCTCTGGCCGAAAGTGAAACCACGGAGCCACCAAGTACGTCAAACAAACGGCAAAATAAATTGCTATAATATATAACAATGTATCAAATGTTGAAATGGAATTTTCTCGAAAATGCACAAGAGTTGGCGGCTAATTTTTTCCCAATTTAATATACTATGGTTCCCCTACAACTCATCAACATTTCATCAAAATTGGTGATCCCAACGTCGGAGCCTCCTTTTGTTAGTATGTCTATTGTGTGATTGATTATTTTAATAATGAATTAACATGGGGATTTAATTTTTTTTAATGAAATATACTGCAAAAATTCAGTTTCTTTAGTTACTAAGAAATGTAATTTAATGTATCATGAGTAGCAATTTGTTTAAAAAAAACTAATAAAACCAAGTTTCAAAAATACATACTGATTTGATACAATATGGTATCTGCTTCATTTATAAAATATATGATTTAAATTTTTAAAAAATAATGTTTGAAAATCCTCGAATCATTTTTTTAATATTCAAAAACAAATTTAATTCATTTCACAAATTCCATGGCAATGCTAATTTGTCAATACTTCAATCAAAAGAAGAAGAAGAAAAAAACTTAGAAAAGATTTTAGAACTCTCATATTTCTCCAAATGAAGGTATTGTAGTCTTAGTGGATCTTTGTGTATGAATGGGATTTCAAAACTACAGCAAAGTGACTTTATGGTACAATTCATTTTTGGCATATTATAGTATAATATAAAGTAGTTTCAGAATTGCTATAGCAAAATAATTAACTACAAATATTTGGTTTGTTCAAATAAGAAAATGTATAGATATGTATATATGTATTTTTTTTACTAATCAAAAAATACCATTGGTTTTTTTTATAAACAGCAAAGACTTTTGATTAGAATTGGCGATTTGAATTTTTACACAATTTATAATGATTTATGAAAGCTGACCAATTTACAATTCTAGCATGCAATAGAATGGTCAAGTAGCTAAAAAATGTGAGGAAAGATTCTGCTTACAATAATTACAATATTCTTTTGATTTAGTAATGATTTGAAACTTACAGCTTAATATTTTGAGCACACACACACATATATTTTTTTTTCTATCTTGACAAAAATATGTCTTCAATATATTTAACCTTCATCCACTTAAAATAAATAACTTCATATTCAATTATTATTATGTACTGAAATCGAATTTTATGCTCTTTTGGAAACTTTCTGCATTCGAAAGATTTTGTTTTGTGAGAACAGCCCCTCTAATATCAATGCTTCATGCAGAGAGGAAATTATTTTATTAGTGGGGAAAAAAATAGACTGAGTAATGTGGGAAAACTATTTTAAATGAATTTGAATTGCAATTTTCCCTTCAAAGCTTGATGACTGCGACTTCAATATGACGTGAATGTGAATTTAGACAGATTTATCATGCGAATGATCCACTTGTTTTGCTCTGGGAAATAAAATAGAGCTGAAAATAGCAAAATATCACTTAAAAATTAGGGAATGAGTGGATTTTCAGATTTTTAAAGTAGTGCATATTGTTTTCTATATTTTTATACATAATTATGAAATTTTTCAAGCGGATTGCACAAACAGTGTAGATTTTATTATGTTTTTAGACAATAACTTTTTAATCTGTTTGGATGAATGACATTAAAAGTTTTACCTTGGAGTGGTTCAACCAGAATTGTTACAGAGTCACTGAGTCAGGGATCAGTGTGACTATATAGTAGGACGATAAATGAAAGTTAAATGTATAATACATCAGTTCTGGTTGCATAAACAATGCCATTATTATATAGTTCTAGAGACTGATAATCCAACAAAACTACTCTGTTAGTGCAGCTATAGATAAGTCTCAGCTTTATTGATAAGTTTTTGACAGCATCAGTTGGCTACTGGTTAAGAAACATTAGTAACTGTGTCACTATTCCATGAATAGATAGAAACACAAGACCCTTATATTTATAACTAAAAACATACATAATTACATAAATTACCTTTCAGTTTGCCATGGATAATTTGGAGTGGAAGCAATTCTGGAAAAAAAAAGACCGTAAGTTATTAAGTTGTAAATTATTCAAAACTTAATAAATGCATGTATCACAATCAATTATGATTACTCTGTCAAAAGTTTAAAAATATTATAATTAGTAAATGTTAATAATGCAAAATTGCAGTAACCTTAATTTTAATGAAATTGAATTTAAAAAAAATAAAAAAAAATCAATGTATCCTTTTATATACACAAAACATATAAAACAAAAGCTTTGTTCAAAATTTCAGTTTTTTAGTAGTTCTCTTCAAAATTTTATAGGGCATAAAAACTTTTGTTTTCAAGTGTCTGATTTAACTGAGGATTTAAATTTAATGAAAGATAATTGATATATTTTATCTTGACCTCTCTTCTTGCACATGACATGGCCTTGCAAAAATTTCAAGGGAGTTGAGACCTGGGAATTTTAATAGTCAATAAATGTAAAAAGTTTTGAGCATGTGAACTGCGTTATGAACCATGTGATCAATTGTATAAAACACTGTAGCATAATGATTTAGTGTGCGTGAAGAAACAGAAAGAAGAGTGATATTTTTCAGTAGAGTAATACCATTCTTGTGATATGGCTACAATATGCGAATCACCAGGCTGAATTATGCTAAGGTGGTACCTAACTATCAGAGTTGGGCAGTATCTATTTGAAATACATTTTCAAAATACATTTGTATTTTGTATTTTCACCAGTAATGTATTATGAAAACTGTTACTTTGAAAATGTATTTTAAAATACCGTCCCCTCCTCACATCCCTGTTGATATAATTTATGAGCTGCACCAGCATTACACGAGGTATGGTAACTGAAGAAGTGTTAGGATCTTCAACTAAACAGTAAAGGGAAAAAAGTCTTATGCTCTTGTTTGAAACAGTATAATGATGGTTGGTCTAGAAATTTTTCTACAATTACAGATGTAAATGAAGCCAAAAGATGTAAAAATAAAATTTGAGTAGTATGTATTGGAATTTTTAATGAAATTTAAAAACAATTTTAACTGTGTTGCTAAGTTACAGAAAAATAAGACTGCTATTGTCAGTATTTCTGCAATAGTAAGATGGGTATTGGTTATTGTGGTTAAGGCAAAGCTACATGAGCACTATCTGCCTAAGAGGGAGAGATGTTTTGGGTAAATGACTTTTTTATGGGATTTTAATGATTATTTATGTCACATCTGGAAAAAACATCCCAAACTTCAGATCATTAAAATGACAGCCTTGTACAATATGATGGGATGAATCAAACTCCTATTCTAGATAATTTTAAAATGTGTTGTGCAATTCTTAGTGGAAAATGTTTCCAAATTTTGGCTGTAGGTGGAAATGAAAAAGTTAAAACACAATGCCAATTATGAAAGTTGATAATTTTCATAATATGCAAAACATTTAAATCTAATGTAAATTTTAAACTCAAGTGTAAAAAAATTTGTTTATTGATTTAGCTGGGTATTTATGTTCAAAGATTTAACTGAAATCAATAAGTAATAAATATATATGTAGAGGTTTATTTTATGATTTGTGATTTTTGGAAATCAAAGTTTTTATAAACTATTCTGAAACAAACTAACATACATTGTTTACAGGTTGAAACAATGTTGTTTGTTTTTGTGTGTTTTGTGTAGTAATGCAATTTCTCAGAAATGAACTATTTTGGACCTTATTACCATACTGGAAAATTTTTAACATACCATTTTCAAAAAAACACTGGAAAGTTTTTTTTTTCCCATGTTTGAATATATTTAAATAAAATAAAATGGGATCTTCAGTAGACAATTTAGCTTAATCAAAATAATTAAAATTTTACATGTATTTTAGATTTTGTGTATTTTGAAAATACAGAGGAACTTTTATGAGCGACCACCTCTATTAAGCGACCCCTCCTCCAATGACCAGTTTTTTTAAGGAACAAATGTTTTACCCTATCTACTTAATGTTAGAAGGTCCACTAGAAGAAACCACACAACCCTCTATAAGCAACCGGTCCCGGTTCTCTGTCCAAACATTTCCTTGCATTTTTCTGGAAGTAAACACAAACTACATTCTAAACACGTCACTCTACTGCAAATCAGCAGCAGGTGTAAGTACACATACACATCACGGACAAATCTTGTAGGTTAGAGAAGAGACCCGTACAAGAAATGGGTGATTTTACTGTTGGAGCAGTGCATTGATGTGATTGAGTCACCCGAAAGAAGAAATTCCGAAAGGAAGCGGGCGGTTACTTTTGGTTGTGGGAAAACCCAAAGAACAAATTTTAAAGCAAATAGATTTTGTTATGGAAAACGCAGAATGCATAAAGAATATCAGGATAAATACTTTTTAGTCAGATCTAAAAAATGAAGTAGAGAGAGAAGTATTCTTGGAGAAAAAAAGGAATGAAGTAATCTGAAATTTCTAAATGTTTTATTAAAATTAAATTTTAAAAATATGTTTGTATAATTATTTATTTACAAAACGCGATATCATAAATAAGAAAATAAAATTTAGTTTTTTTTTCCTTGGCTACCACATGTTTATACTTTTTTGTGCAACCACCTCTCTTAACGACCAATTTTTAGCAAAACGGAGGGTGGTCGCTCCAAAGAAGTTTCACAGTACATGCATTTTGTATTTTTTCAATTCAGGAAGTATTTTGTATGTTAATGTGGTTGAATCAATGTGTTTGTATCGAAAATACATTTTTGATGGATTTTGCTCAACTCTGCTAGTATGCATGCCCAGCTTACAGCATGTGCTGGCTGCCTGCTCTTTCACATATACACATACACATATATCATATTTCATATGATATTTCAGAAACATAAAAAGAAAAAAAAAAGAAATTTTATCTCAATATGAATGGTAAAAATACAAAAACTCCTAAAAGCTTTTCAATTGAATATTATTACATCATTCAAGAGATGGGTACAGTTTTGATTAAATTAAAAACAAATCTTATGAGGCTATAATGCAGAATAGTGTGCAATTTACTAGCAAAATGAATGAAAACTTATAAATTGTATTTTTAGTAGATGCAATGGGCAGAGACAGACTATGTTTAAAACTTAGGAAGCGAGTAAACCTTAAATTTCAATATCTGATGCTCTTTTAAAAACTTTTATAAACTGTCTATAATCAAAACACAGACAATTCAGACTAAAAGAGCATAGATTTTAATTTTATAAGCTTTGAATAGCTATAGACATTTTTCTCATGTGGTATATTTTTTTTTTAATGTTAGAAAAATTTAAATAAAAATTAGTAACATAGAAAGGCAGTGTAAAAAATGTTTTAGAAAAATATCCAGGGGAAAGGGGGTAATTACAGACCTTGCAACCACTCTTAACATTTTTGGTAACAATGGAGCAGCCATAGCAGGTTCTCTGTGGACATAAGTTGCAAGAATAACAATGCATAAGCCAATTTCTTCATCATTGTACTCCTCTACTACAGCACCACATTCAGTGCATCTTTCAATTACCATGTCATCTCCAGATCGAACAAATGATTGACTAGTGCTTGATCTTTTAGAAGCTAAGCTAGCTGATATATTTCCCATTTCAACTTTTCTCATTCTTCTGAAAATAAATGAAGAAAACAGAGTTAAAATAAAATACCTGCAAAACTCTTTTTTTTAAACAAAGCAAAATAGATAATTTGAATGTAAATACAGAAATAGATATGAAGGGTAATTACAAGCCATAAACTTAGGACAGGCACATAGTCTGAAATTTAAACTGAAGATGAACTGGAGGGGGGGGGAGGTATAGAATTTTATGATATTGGTTAGAATTTTCAGGAGATTAAATCTGATAAATACAAAATACAATAAATACAAAACTTAAAGTTTAATACCCCCCCTCCCCATACTTAAAAAAAAAATCCAATTAGTAAAATGTGCCCCATACATGAATCAGGAAATACACAAAATTTGAGCATTTTACCCCCCAAAAAATGTCAGAGATATGAAAATAAATATATATGCTGACTTTAAACATTTTTCAATGGCTGTCACAGGGGAAAAAATCCAGTTGGATGAATATTTTTTAGGAGTGATACACTAATTATGAAAGAAAATAATGATTGCATAAACACAATACTTCTGCTGTAATTGATATTGTATAGCCCTTCACCAATTTTATTTGAGTGTATCTCTTAATGTTGTTATGATAACGTTATAATTTTGCACTTTCATTTATTTTTCTTAATCATTTTTTTTTTTTCTGACATAAGTCCAAGAATAAAAAGAAAAGTTCAATTCCCTGTCCTTTAGATGTACTTCAACAAAATAAACATATATACATAAATGATGTATTGTGGGATTTATCACCTCACTGAAGATTGTTCACACTCTTAATTTCAATTTGTTTTTTAAGTCAAAAAATCAATCTAACAATGGCTTGTATCTCAAAAAAATTTTTTTTTTTAAATTGTGTGTTAAAGCACTTGTTTCTCAAGGTACTACAGTATAAATAAATTTTATTTTCCATGTGCTATTTACCTTCCTCCTGCAGATTGATGATCAAAACTTCTCTGAGCTTCAAGTGCAATAAAGCCTGATTTTCTTTGCTTGCGCTGTCTATATGGAAGTCTACATTTGGTATCTTCTTCAAAAGCTAAAAAATTTTATTATAAAATGATAAGTAAAATAGATATAATAAACTGGTTATTGGAATCAAAGTTTTGTATTTTACAAGTCTATATAACATAGAACAAAAACAAAAACTGGGTTGAAATATTTAAAATAAAGAAAAGCAATGCAGTCAAAATCAGTTATTAAGAATTTGGATTTAAGAAGAATCCCGTTCAACAAGCAGAAAAAAAAAAATTAAAATAAACTGTTGGTTTCATGATAAAAACCCTTTATAAAACCCAGTTATTACAACATGACTAAGATTTATCAAGCATTTTTTCACAGCATCTTCAAAATGTTCTTTTCCGTAACATATTTCACAAAATTCTATTTTTATTTTAGCACCAGGAAACAATGATAAAAATTAAGAAATAATGAGTTAGAATTCCTTTTGACTAATAATGGAATGAATGAATCTTACTTTTCAAAACTATTCTACAACTGATGACAAACTAACTATATTTGATCTCTAACTGAAAAAACAATCATAACAGATATTAAGAAATCTCTAAAAGCATCATTTGATGCAGACGTTGATGACAGTGATAAGGCAAAAGACAGATGACAGTGATAAGGCAAGGCCGGCTCTTCCAAGTGTAAATTTTTCTCCCAACATGCCAGGCTGAAAAAGTTTATTGTTGAGTAAAACATTTAGAATCTTTAAGCTATATTAAGTGAATATGTAGCTAAGAACAACCAAATGAATACTTTTTATGAGTGTACAAAACCCAAATAACGCAGGAGATGATATACAAAAACATGAAGCATTATAAATGAAAAATAACATTATAGTGTATTGTGTAAATCTATTCAAGAATTATCTAGAATTTCGGTATGGGGATAGGTAGGATTATGTTTTAACTACAATATATATACAGTCAAGAGCCAAAAATCCGCCGACCTAAAATCCGCAAATGTCCGAAATCCACACACCTTCTCCGATGTAAATAATGAAATTCGCAGTCATCCGCCAGCGATGAAATTGTTGAAAAGTGTCTTGAATCCAAAGATAAATATGATTCTGATGATGATGATGAAAACTTTGGTAATAACAATAATAATAAAATCCATTAGATAAAAGTTTAAAGTTAGGAGAAGAATACCTTAAATTTTTAGAACAGCAAAGTTCTGTAACAAAACAAGAATTAATGATAATATACAATTTGCAAAAATAAATAAATAAAAGAAAGAAAGAAAAGGAAAAGAAAAAACTGAAAGCAGAAAAAAATAACATTTTAAAACAAATCCCCATAGAAAATGCTTTCAAAATTAGAAAAAGGAAATATTGAAACCATTTGCTTTGCTAGTCTTCACATAATTTTTTCTTTTTTCTCCTATGCTTTTGTATTTATTGTGAAAATATAAGTGAAATACTTTTGACGGTGCTTTTATTTCATTGTAATTGTATTCTACTTTTTTAAAATTAGAAATGTAATGATTTATCTTTTATGGCCCGAAATCCACAAAATCCTAAAATCCGCATAAGGCATGGTCCCAAGCTGTGCGGATTTCTGGCTCTCTACTGTATATACTTAAATCTGTTTCACTTACAAATGTGAAGGAAAACAAGAAAGATAAATCATATCAAATGCATACATTACAAATCACTTTCCAATACAACAGTATTTTGGGGCCAAATATGGCAATGTATTTTCCTTAAATTTGGAGAGATTTTGGAAATTAAAAAATGTTGTAGTATCAGCAAAAATGTAATTTTGTAAGACCCCTTTGAAAAACCGAATATCTCTGAAATACGCTTTCAAGAATGACTGCCTATAGAGTGTAATGTATTGGATTTTGATTGGATGGGCAGACAGATAAACCATAATAAAAAACACCTCTCAGCCTTTTTGGAAAGTTATATATATATATATATATTCTTTACATACAGCATAACAGTATTGCACAAACATGGAGAGCAAGACATTTATTCTTTTATGGGTTTGTAGCCTAAAATTAATGGTCCACATACTAAAAAAATCAAAGTTTGCAATTTTGTTGCATGTAAATTGATTAATGCATTAGAATCCATACCACAACACAACACACTAAATTGGTTAGTTAGAACATGAATAAAGAATTTTCGAAATTCCCATTTAAATCATCATTAATTTTTTTTTTAAGTGATTTTCATAACAGGTTAATATTATTATAATAGGCATTTTTTATTTTTTAATTTTTTTTTCCTACTAAATTTGATGATTTAACAAAAAAGTCAATATTGCTGACTTAAGGTGCAACTTTTGAGGAAGGCACACAATCATCGTTGGACCATGAGATTATAGTACTGTGTTTTCAACAGATGCCTGTCTCTAAACTGCCATTGAACAAAATGTATTGAAATTACCTTCTGTAGAAAAACTATTAATTGCACAGATACTATTTTCATTGGAGAGCTTTATCTTGTAATCCTTAGTAACAATATACAGTAAACCATCATTATATCACACCTTGATAAATCGTGCATTCAGATATATTGCACTTTTTCTGTGTCTCCCAAATTCCCTTCAGCAGAAAATTAAAAGCATGAATACACATGTACATTTGTAAGTAAAATAAGAGATGAAACTTTTCTATCTTTATTGATTACATTTCTTTCTGTTTAATTTTCCTGTTCTTAACACAAATACTTTTTTTATGCTCAGATACAAAAAAGTAAGTTTTACTACATTCTTTCACCCCCGGATATATTACGCCATCGTATATTTGCGTTTTTTTGTTTTGTTTGTTTGTTGTTGTTGTTGTTGTCTCCCGACAAGCGCAACACAACGAGGGGCTACTATATCAATTCTATTTCATTTTAAATAGCCAAATATCTCTAAAATATGCTTTAAAGAATGACTGCCCTTAGAGTGTAATGTATTAGAAATCTTTTGAGTGCTGCTGTAGAACAATAAATGCTACATACTATTTTCAATGGGGTACATGGTATAGAACATAAGAATAACATACATAAATTTCATAGTAATCAATGCACATTTATGGTAGTTAGAGCACGGACATACAGACAGACATACCAAAATCATAAACACTTTCAGCCTTATTGGAAAGTGTTAAAAAAAAGTACAAAAAAATCTGAAAAATATTCTTTCTTGTCATGTTTAATTTAATGTTTGATTATGAATGATTGATAATGATTTAATAATTGATTCTACATTTTAAATCAAAACTCATAAGTAATCAAACTTCCTTTTAAGCAGATTTCCAGTTCATTAAAACAAAATTAAGTGCATTGTGCAGAAAAATATTTTAATGTAAAATAGAAAAGACAAGAAATGTCATACAGTTATTGTAGCAGAGACACTGAATCCTATCATTAAAGTAAGAAAGATTTAATTTTTTATGCCTGAAATTAATTACCTTTTTCAAGTCCTCTTTGAATATTATCACTAAAAGTGGACAATTCAATCTTTTCATTTTGTAAGCCATCAATGCTGCTGCTGCTATTTCTATGATCTCGGTTAGCATGTTCTTCAGGTTTCTTATCCTGATCATTATCTTCTTTTTTAATGTCCATGGCAGTTTTGCAGACTTCAAATATACCAGGAATCGATGGGGCAATATCAGATGTAAAATCAAAAATTGTATTAGCAATGCATTCAATACCCATTGAGCCAAAGGGAAAGCTATCAAGTTGTTCTAAACATTTCTTATCATCTGTTTCAGCTTTTTCAATAGACTTAGACTCAGAAACAACAGTTTCACTTTTACAAACAGGTAAATCTTTCACTTCAGGCTCTTGTTTATCAACACTCTTTTGCTCAGTTGTCTTTTGTGGTTCACACGTTTTAGATGTACTAGCTGCTGCTTTTGGATCTGGTGTAAGAGGTTTTGATTCTGGAAGAGTTTTGATGGAATCCTGTTTTTTTAATTCACTGTCAGATCTTGAATATACTGGATAGCTATCCTTTTTAGTTGGTAAAGGTCCAACTGGTAGTAATCGCTCAGGAGCAGGAATGTCAAAAAGGATATCAACATTCCCTGTTTGAACCCCTTTGTCTTCACACAAGTCTCGACTAGTAAATGTTGTATCACGAGATAAACTATGATCAATTTTTAAAGGTGGATGATAGGGCTCAGGTTCATTATGTGTTAAAGTATCACTTCTTCTAGGTCTTTCTTTCTCAGGTAAACCTATGGGTAATAATCTTTCAAGAGGAGGTCTGAATATCGGAACAGTCAAGTTTTCACTGCTTAACATTTCTGCCTTTCGAGAAGATTTGGCTAAATTCTTTTTACTTTGAAAAGCTTTTGAGTGAGGATATCTAGAATGTGACATTTTATGATCATCAGGGCTTTGAGGCAAATCTAAAATATTGCTGTCAGTTTTACTTCGGCAAACACTCTGGTGTTTATTACCTTCAAAAGGTAAACTTTTCATCCTTGCAACATCTTTGCTTTCAGATCTTTTTAAAACAGTTGTTGGTAGTTTATTAAAATCTACTCCAGTATCTTTTTTTACAGAGTGAGGTTGTACTTCTGTCTTTGGCAAGGGAGGTGGTTCTGTTATAGACACAATGCTAAATGAACGATTTTGCAATAATGGGTCAGTTTCAGAAAATGAACACAATGCAGGCATTTTTTTGAGTTTGGGAGAATCAGTTTTGGCTACTTTACATTCAGTGATGTCTTTTTCGTGAAATTCTTTATCAACAGATTTACACTCATTATCAATATTTTTTTCCATGACTTCATAAGACGATTTTTCTATTATGCTAACATTTTCAGCATCAGATGATACTGAGCTGTGAGGCATATCAGCTACATTCTGATCTTTGAGTTCTGAAATATTCATATTCAAATTATCAGAATTTAATACTAAAGTTGCTTCAGCTACTTTTGACCATGGGTCACTAACTACTACACTTTCTTTAGTTGAATATGGCTCTCTAACCATTTTAGCACAAGCTTGCTCAACTGTGTGCGGATAGCAGGACAAAGGAAACTGTTCTGTTTCAGAACTCTCTGACTTGGGACTTTCAGGTATAGCTTCTAATTCAGGCTCAGCATCTTCTCCTTCACTTGAGCAACTTCTCTCACTAGATTTCCAAGATTTCCATTGATGAGTTTTATCTTTAGCAATTTGTTTTTGCACTTGTTCTAAAATTGTTTCATCTGATTTATCTGAAGAAAATTTAGTTTTTACTTTGGATTTCATTCCATCTTCATGGAGAGAATATGTATCAAAACATGAATCTCTGTCTTTCTCTATTGCATGTTCCATGTCTGCTGATGGTGTACTGAAATCTGAAAAGTTAAAATATAAAGAAATTATGAGAATATACACTTTCATCTCCCCATCATACATCTTATGCAAACATTTCATTTTTAAACTTCATTAATTATTAGCTTTTTCCACAGAATAACTGCACAAACAGAATTTTAGCTACCCGCATACAGTTGAACCCCGTTATAGCGATCACAGTTATAACAAACTCATGGATATAACGAACAAAAGAGTTCGTCCCTTTGTTTCAGTATCACATTTCTTAACTGTTCAGATAAAGCGAACCACCAGTGAACAAAACTTTTGGCCCCTTGAAGTTCACTACAACGAGGTTCGACTGTACAACAATAATTTCTTCTCTTAAATTCAACCATGAACTTTACATTTTCCAAACAACACACTTATATTCCCATAAATTGTGAATTTTTTGCCTCCCTTAGTTTTAAAACTAATCTATCAAGGAAGAGGATTCCTTGAGTATTATCTGTTTTCACTTCATAAGTTACATAAATTCTTTGAATAATACACTACAAAATATTAAAAACATATCCAATCACTGATCAACAAATAATATCATAGCTGTATTTTTCATTCTAAGTATAAATTCAAAATTCAAATAAAAATATTTTGCATTTAGAGCATTTTTCAATAGCTAAGGAAATTGAACTTCAAGATTAGTCTAAGCATTTTTATTAATTATTTTTACTGTTTAAAATATTCAGTAAATTACAACTTCTTACCTATTTTGTCAACAAAATATGAAAGAGCAGGAAGATAGCACTAAATCAGATTTTAAGTAATACACATTTTGAAGAGTTAGTTGATCTTGGCACATTTTAATTTAAAATAAAAAATATCTTAAAATATACATCAGCAACAGCTAAATATTTAAATACAAATTATCATTTTTTTAAAGACGGTAAGCTTAGGATTTATTCTATAGCTACACTGGTAAGGTTCAGTCTAATGACAATTTATTTTTAATAATAAAAAATAAGCACATTAACATACCAATCGGGAGGCTTTTAGGCAATTGGTAATTTAAGATTTATGATTTCTCAGGTTCAATAATATGGCAAACTTTTAAAATTGTACAAAATATAAAATTCACTACTTTATATGAGGCCACCAAAAAACATTAATATATTTAATGAGTTTCCTCCTAAATGACTAAATTTGGTTCACAATTAAACACTGAAATTTAGAAGCATGTTATTAAAAATATTTTTTTAAAAGTAACATTTAAACAAATAATATGAAACTGACCTCGAGATCTAGATGGAAGAGGACTAGGTAGTTGCTCATGAACCACTTTACATCTATGACGTTGAGATTTAAGAGTGTTTAGAATAATGAGGACCAGCCACTTAATATATCTGTTGTATGGGAATGTTTCATAATGATACTGGAAAATAAAGTAATTTTTGAAAATGTACTAAATAAAAAAAATTAAATTCCTATTAAAAACAAGAGCTGCAATAATACTATTTAATAAGCTATATGTTTACAGAAATTTAAAATTAGAAAATATTTTAAGCATTTATTTAAAAAAAAAGAGCTAAATAACTCTAAAATGCTCAAAATATCTTTTTTTCCCCTTTAAGTCGAAATTCTAACATTGTAGAAATTATTGAAATTTCAATTTATTTAAATATAAGTATGGAACCTATCCACAGAGAGTTAAAAACAGTATACCATTACCACAGTGCTATAGTCCTAAAAATAAAAGTGGGAGACAATCATTTTCTGAAGAAGTTTAGTCAAAATGTTTGTACTTTTTATTCAATAGTTATAGATCTAAAAGTACATATATATATATCTGCACTTTTAGATCGATAACTATTAGATTATATACATGTAACGAATGGCCTTACGCCATCCCTTGTTGAAATGATCGACACAACTCCATTGGGGTTCTAGGTTGAATATTTTATTTCAAAGTTTGGACAGAGGGCAGGAGTCAGGCCGGCGACCTTATTAGTTCCGTGGCTATTTTCTTACATCGCAGTCTAAAAGCTCAAGCTAAGGCTAAGCTAAGCTTCACGTTCCAAACTCCTAAAAAACTAAACTCCTGAAATTTCCGTGCTCTTGCTTAAATACTCCCTAGCTACTACACCTGCTGGCAGGGCACAACACGATCGCAAAGGCGTTACTCTCAAACGTAATTAGTTAACTAGATTGTCAATCAAGACATGAGAAACACCTGCTTGCCCAGGAGTTCATAAAGTGCGCAGTAACAAACTGCAAATACTGCTAAATCAGCAATCTTACTCCTTATGGAACTTCAAAATTCGTCTCCGAGTGTAATATTTGTATGGCCGAGAAACAAACTTTACAGTAAGAGTAACTGAGATTAAAGAAGGCTTTTTCAAATAACATTAAATTAAATTAGGTTAAATTAGAAAAGTTTATTTTATTATTACATACATATAAAATTGGCAAAATTTTCAGATTTTGAGAAAAATGTTTTTGAAATAAAGGTTTTTCTAAACAAAGTTGAGAGGCCAATTGAGACAATATACATATATATAAAATTTTACTTATTGTATTTTTTTAAATATGAAATTTATATTCATTATACAAAAATCATAATTCAAATAAATTAATTCAAATCTTTGTATTTGAATTAAAATGTTAAAAGGAAAGAATAAAAGATTAAATGCAATTATTAACTTGCTACTAAATGGATAAACATATTCATCTAAGCTGTCCAACACACAATTCCATTAAATGCATAGAAGCCAACTTCAACAGAATATCACTAACCACTTTTTTTACAAATAGTAATTTTTTTTTTTTTTTTTAATGATAGCATCACCAATTGTCACACTCAAAAATTTTGCTATATAAGGCAAAAATTGCTGTTTATAAAAAGTGATTAATGATATTCTATAGAAGTTCCCATTGGTATCTATGTAAATGTAAAATACTGTTCTCTTTTTAATGAGAGAGAAATCCATGCTTATAAGTTTAAAATGAAAATAAAATCAATATGACAATTTTAGAGTATGCAAATGCAAAAGGAAGTAAAGTGCTATATATTTTATTTACAGTTAAACTAAAAAATCTCAAAACACAAAGATTCTTTTTCAGAATTTCTGTAGACCATTTTAAGTTTTCAGGATTGAATATCTACAGCTATTCCATGATTTTCTAATTCCAAAATTTTAATGTACTGTTATGATTGCCATGTAGCTACAAGTGGATCGTTGATATTTATCATTAAAAGGTTAGAAATCATTGAAATTAAAAGTCGTGAATACAAGTTGCAAATTCAATACAGGCAGTTACTGCTTTTTATTCTTCATTTTAAAAAAATTTAGGTATTAAAAAAAAATTAATTGACTTACTACAGTAAAAATTATTTTTTGAGACTAAAATTAAACAAATTAAATTTAAAGAGACAGAAGTTATTTGTATGGATTAAATTTTAAAAAATTCTGTAAAATAACAGAGAATATTGTCTGCAACTGTTTTATTCTAATTTCTGACATAAATCTAGATAAGTGTCTTGGTCTTTTTCTGGTCTTTCTTTTTTATTTTATAGCCATAATTATTGTGTGTAAGAATTTAAATAACATGTCACATTTTTTCTGACAGTTCTTATGTGTAAGTAATTCACTAGTTGGGAACTAACAATTGTTCATCATATTGTCCACCGAGGTTATGCTGTTACCCTCAGTTATTTTTTTTTTAATAGAAAAATAAATAAGAATTAGTTAGAAACCACACAAGTATAAGATATTTTTATATGCTATTACCAAAATTTGTGTAAAATAAAAGTTATCATTAAAAGTATTTTTAGTTTGCCTTTTCAGATGACTTTTGGCATGGCATTTTTTCAACCACTTAACACTTTGACTGTCAGTCATACAAAGGCAGTAGTCAATGCAGACGAAAATTGAGTACGTTTTGCAGCCCCGTCACAAAATTACAATCAATTGAAATGGCCCTTTCACAAAATTACAATCAATTAAAACAGCTCCTTCACAAAAATACAATCAATTAAAACAGCCCTTCATTGGCATTCTACCCTGCATTTTAACCTGTTTTATCAATTATTTTAACAAAAAAAAATGACTTTTATTAAAAGTTTTTATGAAAATTCTCAAAAAAGTGTTGAAATTCACAAAAAAAGGCAATTTTCACAAAAATGGGACCCTGGAAAAAATTTTTAGATTGACCCCTCCAAGATACAGTGATAGTTAATGCCTTTTTTCCCCCACACTGGAGCTAATCAACAGTGTCTGTATTAAAAGTGCTTTCAACAAAGAATTTGACAGAATTCATGAGGTCATATGTACAAAAGAAGTTGCATGTGGCAGAATTACCCTGATACCAGGGTAATTTAGAAATAAGATGAAAATTAACACTTAAATTATCTACATGTTCTGAAAAAAGTTACAAATTTAAAGCTACTGAAACAGAAGACTTTGTAAACACAAATTAAAGATGCATACTTTGTACATGATCACTAATGTTGACTGCAACCATGAGTGACGACAATAAGAACTTAGCATCCACAATGAGTAATTGGGAGGAAAATGTTCACTAGGATATTTATGTGGAGAGGGACAACAAACTAATACAGAGAGACACATGGTAAGAAGATGATTTCCCATTGCAAAGTTATAATCTAACACCTAAAAAAAAAAAAAAAAAAACATGCATAATACATTACATGAAACATGTATTTTTCTGCATAGAGCATAAGGCATACAATTAACAGGAGTGATAGTTTTATAAATAAAGTTTTAATACAAAATATAAACAATCTTGTTTAAAAACTGTACAATAAAATGATCTTTGAGTTGAATATCTACTCATCTGACACAAATATTTCTCTTTTAACCAAAACAAGAACCACGTGCTTGCAGGTTAAGTAAATAATGAAGTAATTCATTTATGATCAAATAGGTTGATTTCAACTTTTTTTTTCAGATGATGAGTAATTAAAATAAAAAAAAAGCACTGAGCTAGCTTTTTATTTAAACCAATCAGAAATAACTTTAAAAAGGCATTTTTTTCAGAAAATAGTTAAATTTCATACAAAGATAAAAATAAAATTTTAAAAATGGAAAGATTTTGTCACAAATATCATTTTTAAGGCATTCATAACATTTTTAATTGTTTAATTTTGAACAAAATTCCTCCTAATGTTTGCTTTTTGCAAATACACTCTGAAGTGCTGGGGGAAAAAAAAAAATCTGGAGTGACTCCATTTGACTTTCCGAACACTTGATATTTACCAAGCATTTAAATAAATTTCATTCAACTCAATCGGATGTAGTGCTTAGTGCATTTAAAATGATTTGAATGTATAGGCCACAATATATAAGAATACTTTTTGTAGCCCTGTAAAAAACTGTATGGCGTACACTCACTAAAATTGATGCAGTATATAAGACAGTGACCTACAATATTCATACCTAATTTGATGTCAATCGAATGCACCATTTAAAAACTAGCTCACATTAAATGATTCATGTCCTTAGGCCATTATGCATATGAATTGCTTTTTGAAAGTCTGTGAACAAACTATCAGCTCTACACACACCAAAATCTACGCAAGTCATGAGACCATGACCCTTAATACACAAACTTAATTTAAGCTCAAAAGAATGCACCTACAGGCACTACCTCACTTTGAAGAATTTCCGCCCATATTCTATAATGTAAAAGAACACTCATTTGTTGCCTTGTCAAAATACTATAAGTCCTATACACAGCAAAATCTATACATGTTGGGTGAAAGTGACCTATAATATACATATCCAAATAGAACTTCTTCGAATGCACCATTTAGACACTAGCTCATTTTAAATGAGTTGGGTCCATAGCCCTTAATGTATAAGAATTATTCTTTACAATCCTGTGAACAAATTATCAACTCTACATACACCAAAATCCATGCAGATCATGTGATCGTGACCTTTTATATACATGCCTAATTTGTGCTCAATCAAATGCACCATTTAGACGCTAATGCACTTTCCAAAAATTTCTGCTCATAGTTCATAATGTAAAAGAAATCTTTTTAAAAAGAAATTTTTTTTGTAGCCTTGTAAAAAAAACTATTAGTCCTATACATACCAAAATCAATACCAGTCTTTTGGATTATAACATATAGACCAAGTTTGAGCTCAGTAAAATTTACAATTTAGGAGCTATCATGTTCACTTACATACACACACACACATATATACACACATCTTGTAAAAATAGCATATATGAATTCAGAAGACTTCAAAACATGTAAATACACCAAAATCTCAAATTTGAATTTTTCCTGATTACAATACTTTCCTTACATGGTACATGTTCGGAAAGTTAAAAAAAAAAAAAAAAAAAAAGTTAAATTTCAACTGAGCAATGATGTTGACAGTCAAATTGTACTCCAAAAAAACCTCTAGCATGTTTTCATGGAAATGTGGGTGTGGATAATAATTTTTGATGAATTCAGGTTTTAAAAAATGCCCTAAATATAACTTGCTATACATGCAAAAGTATAGCAGATACAGAATTTGTTTTTCTTTTTAGAAGGCCTTGTTGAAAAAATCTGGAGTGACTCCCCTCAACTTTCCGAACACTTGATATTTACCAAGCGTTTAAATAAAATTCATTCAACTCAATCGGATCTAGTGTTCAGGCACTAGTGAAGTTAAAATTAGAGTCTATAGGCCGCAATGATAAGAATACTTTTTTTGTAGCCCTGCGAAAAACCGTAAGGCTTACACTCACTAAATTTTATGCAGAATGTAAGACAGTGACCTATAATAAGTGCACAGTATCGAATGCAGCATTTAGACACTAGCTCACTTTAAATGATTTACATCCTTAAGCTGTAATATATAAGAATTACTTTTTTACAAGTCTGTGAACAAACTACCATCTCTACACACACCAAAATCTATACAAGTCATGAGGCCATGACCTATAATATACATGCCCAATTTAAGCTCAATCAAATGCTCCCTATAGATACTAGCAAACTTTGAAGAATTTCTGCCAATAAGGCCATAATGTAAAAGGAAATCTTTGTCATAGCCCTGTCAAGAAACTATAAGTCCTATACACAGCAAAATCTATACATGTTGTGTGATGATGACCTACAATGTACATTCCCAATCTGAACGTCTTTGAATGCATCATTTAGACACTAGCTCACTTTAAATGATTTGCATTTATAGGCCGTAATGCACAAGAATTATTTTTTTGCAATCCTGTAGACAAATTGTCAACTTTACACACACCAGCAACTATGCAAAGCATGTGACCGTGACTTTTTATAGAAATGTAAAATTTGTGCTCAATCAAATGCACTGTTTAGAAGCTAGTGCACTTGCAAGAATTTCTGTCCATTGGCCATAATGTAAAAGAAATCTTTTTTGTAGCCCTCTAAAAAAACTATAGATCCTATACATACCAAAATCCATTCCGGTTTTGTGATGGTCTTTATAGCATATATACCAAATTTGAGCTCAATCAAATGCACCATTTAAACACTGTTTAAGGTTCTGGTAGCTCTCGCTCTTTTTTTTTTTTTTTTTTTTTTTTTTTCCCCCCCTACTACAGTGCTGTTTCGTTTACGCCCAGATTTTTCTCTACTGTCTTTGTAGACATGAACTGTAATGGTGAAGATCTTTCAAAATGTGTTTGCCAGATAATGCAGAGGTGAGGGGAGGGGAGGGGGGGGGGTTAAAATCTTGAAAGTCGCACAATGTTTGCAATTTTTGATAACTGATTGTCAAGTTTGCTGCCATAAAATACCAAGCTTGAAAAGTATGCTTAGAATATGACTGGTGAGGATTGTAAAATGGTTTTAGTTGGAGATTTTAATATAGATTTCAATTCCAAATATGCATTTAATGGAACAAGAAAGACAAGTACAGCACACTCGTGGATTATGATGCCCATTCCAAACAGTATTTAAAATGGTGAATATAGTTAGAATATGCTTGGCATAAAACAATTGGTGTAAGGATTGCAAAACAGTTTCAGTAGATGATTTTAAGATAGATTTTGATTCCAAAGATGTGTTTTAGGGAACAAGAAATTCCTATTTTAACGCACCCACTCTCGCCTTTTCTTACTTTTTATTTACTTATTTATTCATTTTTAACATTTTTCTTCAGATTTATTTTTTCGGGGGTTTATTGTACTGTATATGTCAGCTGAAAAACACTGATACTAAACAAGCATTTTAAATAAAATATATATGGGTAAAACCAAAAATAAAAGAATAAAATATTGATGCCCGTCCAGCAAATGGGCAAACTAACTGAAGCCAACTTTGGGCCTGTATGGGCAAACCAAGTAATGGGTTAATAATGTTTTTTTTTTATTTAGCTTATATTTAGGTATAACACTAATTTTAAATATATTTTACTTTAAAAATAAAACTGCTATTTTTCAAAGAGATCAGGTTAGGAGTTAAGACAGTAATAAACTACTAATTTTCCAATTTATTCAGTGGGAGTGGAACTATTACATATAAAGATCTAAAGAAAAAAATCATCAAACTGAAAAACAAATTAATCATACAACTGATTTAAGTGCATTCTTTGCTCCTATGGTTTAACAATCATAAAAACTGCAAAACAGAAAGAAATAAACACAAAATAAAATAGGAGAAATTAAATAACTTACAAAAACTCCAATATTTATTACAATAAAATGCAATACCTAAAGTTATTTCTAGTTTACATTCAAATTACTTAAATCCTCAGCTCAATTGCAAATTATAAAATACTTCCAAAACAATACATTCAAACATTAATGATATATCATTCATTTTAGCATTACTAACATTATTATTTACTATTTTAGAACTTCAAACTTTGAAATAAGTGGTAGATTGATAAATCCTGAACCACAAAACTTGGTCTTCAACAACCAGCATTAAAAATATTAATAGTTGTATAAATCCCCTTTTTGTATTAACAGAACAATAACCATGCAAATTTAGCTTTATACAAGTTGTTGCATCAGCATATCAATATTTTAGTTTCAAAATTTGTAAAATCTAGCCAATCTTAGATTTTTAAATCTAATACTAAGTTGTGTTTAATGCAGCATTGAATACTTTATGTTCTAAAAAAAAAAAAAAAAAACTTTTTGTGTTCAAAATTTTATATACAATTTCACTTACCTTTGGCATACACAGCAAAAATGTTGAAAAAATTGCAGAACTTCTAGAATAAAATCAAACATTTCAGTTCTTTGATCAATGATATTAAGTTAAATTCAATACCAATTAGTAAGTTGAATCAAGTACCAATAATCTTGTCTCAAACTCACCGAATTTTATGAGGAGGTAATAAAAATCTTCCTTCTCCTTGATGCTGACTGTAACCTAACATAATATTTAAGTGTCGTAACACAATAGTCTGAAAAGATGAAAAGACAGATTCTAGAGCATTCATATAGAACAGTCATTTGTTTATTAAGTATAATTACTTTTGTACATAAAGATAGCAAATAATTAAAATTTCATATAATAATTAAATCATGAGTAAACTTTATTTGATGAAATAAAAAAAGAAAAGCTTTAGAACGTTTGTTCAAAAAAACTGTTATTTAAAGTTTTAAGGGTTACCTGACTTCGAGTGACATTTTTTTCATCAAATCGATGGATGGGATCTGGTCTGGACAGGAACTAAAAAAAAAGGTTTAGTTAAATGTTTGATAATTTAAAATTTATTTAAAATATGAATCAATAAAATATTTTTCCTGCATTCAACAGCAACAAATTTAAATGACAATTTTTTGTAAAGAGAAATAAAAACTTTAAACACTGTGTATAACCCACAATGAATTTGACTTTAAGTGATATCCCTTAATGCAATGAATTGACTACCAAGGGTGGCTAGATATTCTAAAGCAGAAGGGATAAAGAGTATTTTGTTGATAGGAGCATAAAATCTACAAATAAATAACTTAGTTCTTACTAGTGTCCAGTGTATGTGATAAATGTTTTAAATTCCAAGGTTGTGGATTTTGTAAAACTGATGATTAGAATGCCAGATGGTTGAAAATTTTATATTTCATTACTGAAGGTTATTATACAGGTGTGGCTATTTTATGGACTAAAAGTAACATTAGGTGTCAAAGCATCCACTTCCAACACAATAAGATTCTTTTAAAAAATCTTTTTGTATTGGAAAAAACAATTTATTTCCCAGAAGAGCAATCTTTTGTACTTCATTAATTTTTTCTTTGATCATTTACAAAACAATAAAATGTTTGATTGCTTAGTAATAGCTATTTTAATTAACTAAATACATGATACTTAATACTGTATTAAAGTTGATAAATGAAATATATATGTGTGTGTGTGTGTGTATGATAGGTGGGTCAAATCGGAATACTGTCATTCCTCTTGGACTTCTGTAGCCAAATGTTATCAAGATAGCTCCCTGGAACATATAGTTGACCATCACTGGAAATCATGGCAAAGAAATACTTCTTACAAATCTGTTAGATTTTTTTATTTAATTTTGAGGTTTTGTCTCAGGATCATTGGACCATCGATCACAAAAATACTGCTCTCTACTGTGTTTCCACTTTATATTAAGGAAGGGGGGGGAGGAAGGGCCAGGCCCCCTATGAAAATGTGAAACTATCATTAAAAAACATCTTATTTAAAAAACATTTATATTAACTCTATACAATAAGATTTAAAACAGCATATCACCCTCCCCCTAGTGAAATGAAAACCTTTATACTACTAATAACACTGCTACTAATAACACTGCTGTTCATCTGTACTCGCATACCCAATTCTTTTTACATTTACTGGTTATTAAATTTCCTGAAAGTCTTACATTCCTGTTAATTCCTAAGAGCAGACCATAACCTGGTGGCAAGTATCATGGGTGCCGGGAGCGGGTGCAAGGGAGAGTACTTGCTTACCCCTGGAGTTTGAAAAAATATATAATTAGCATGAAAATATAAAACCTGAATTTGTGCAAGTGATATTTTGAATTCTACATGTAACTGTCACATTAAATTAGCTTTACATACCTGTGTTTATTATTTAATATTTCTTAACATTGTACATAAATTTTAAAGAAATGATCCACATAATTATTTTTCAGAGACCGCTCATAGGGGATAATGTTGACGCATGGCGCACGTACTGTGTGCTCCCAAATCAATGCGCGACATTGAAAATGCAACACCCTTAAGGAGTGGCCAGAAAGTGTTGGAACTCAGCAAGCATAGAGAGACAGCAATGAACAATAAGTGACCTTTATTTCAAAATGATATGCATAATACAAAGGGAGAGCAGCGTCGTCTTAGTAGGTTGTCAGACCACTGGGGATGCGATACACGAAGCAACACGTCTAGGTACTGAGTCAATGAGAATATAGATGGCATCCTGAGGAATGTTTCTCCATTCCCTGTCAACCATTTGTCACAGTTTGCCTTTTGAATGGGCCAGTGGCAGGGTCTGCAAATGGCGTCCAATCACATTCCAAATATGTTCAATTGGCGACAGATCAGGAGAGTACGGTGGCCAGGGAAGCGTCTGTACACCTTGCAGAACATGTTGGCTGATGTAAGCAGTGTGCAGTCGAGCGTTATCCTGCTGATACAGGGCATTAGGAACCGTTTGAAGGTAGGGGAGTGTCACTGGCCGCAGCACAACATCCACATTTAGTTGACCATCATAGTGCCCATATACGAACTAGAGGTGACCTGGAGTTATACGCAATTGCTCCCCAAACCATGATACTACATTGCCACGTGGTGGGACATTCTACATTGCTGCCGGATTGGACCTGTTTCCACGTCGATGGAAGATATATTAACGAAAGTTACTAAGCCTAATTTTGAAGAAAATTGATAGAAAACTAGGATTTTGAAAGTTTTTAGTGTTGCATGTTGTATATATATCTATGAAACACAATGGCGTTGGGCAGAGCTGGAAGGGCAATTCTGCTCGGTCAAAACAATAGCTTTTGGCTGGGAGCAGGACATCATTGAAAAGACCAGCCGCCCGCTACTGTAACTTGGTAGCCGAGTGGAAGCTAAGGCAGGACGGTGTACTTAGGCTGAGGCTGTCGTACAGAATGAACCACTCCGGGATTATGAAGACATTTTTATTTAGTTTTCACACAATTTTGCATGGTGACTGAAGTCACGTAAAAGCCCTTCTCCAAGTTGCGTTTCAAAATATATAACCTCGGACCGCGTGTTCTATAAAGTATCACATGTTCCAAAAGTGATGCATTTATTGGTTATTAATATGACCGGGTCTGCTAGCAATTCTTGCAAGGTGTGGCGCCAGAAGACCGTGAGAAAGAGGGGAGATATATTACTTGCCTTTGAATTAGATTTAGATCCTGATACAAATTCTTTGTTTAAAGCAAAAGTTACTACTCCCTAAAGAATTTTGAAGCAAGCAAATAGAAATTTTGAATTTTGAGAGGAAGTTTGATTTTATATGTTTATTATTTGCTAAACTCGTTTAATTCAATTTAGAGGGGGCCCTATTTTTATTATCAAGTTATGTGGGACTTAAGAGGAACAGCCTTGGCTGTATAGTGGGCCAACTCAATTTTCCTACAGGATATGACTGTCCAAAAAATGACATCTTGTGAAGGACAAGAGGCAAAAAAGGAAGGGGGACATTCGTCATACCTGTGGAAGTTTTATCAAAAAAAGGAAAAGGGGGGGGGTTAAGGAGTGGCTATCCCAAAAAAGTCTTTCGGCATTGTCAGGTTCTCTACATCTTTTTGTTTTTGAGCACCTATGGTGACTGAAGTTAAATAAAAATTAACAGCTACTTGGGATGATTTCCAAAACTAAATTTAGAGGGGGTCATAGGACGGAGGCTTCAAGAAGGAGAGAAATTACGAAAGATAAAAGAATTAGAATTTGTCAAAATCAGGAGTTTAAAAAATACAGACAATTTTTTTTTTCATATTATATATATTTTTTCTCATTTTATATTATTGATAGACAAAACACCATGTTTAATCACCTAATGTGAAGTCAAGTGATGTTAGGCATAAAAAAAAGAAATGTTGGTCCTGAGGAACAAAACATCATGAGGTGTAACACCTGCTTACCAGAGTTAAATTTGAAAAAAGAGACAAAGCCATTATAGGCTAAAATCTGCTTATTAAAAAACAACTTCTACTTACAAGTCATATAAGCAAGTATGACATTTTTTTGGATACATAATATAATGAATATCAAAAACTACTACGGTCTCATGAGCAATCAATTATTTTGAAACATTTTTAAGTTGAAGAAATTTATAAGTTAAAGACGTTTGGCGAAATTTAAAGCGAACTTTTATATTTTACTTTTTTGGAAAGCTTACACAACTAACGTAATAGGCCGATACTATGGCCAAAATATTCAGCTTTAAGCTTCATTTTAAAATTTCATTTCATCTAACTATTTCATTTAACTAAAATTTCATTTAACTAATTTCATTTAACTGTTTCATTTCATTAACCTGCAATTCGCAGTTTAACTTAAATTAAATGCAGCTTCCAGATGCTGGCTGAACTTCGACCTATGCTCCCAGCAAACAACTAAGATTGAGAGCTTTTATACAGCAGTAGAAACTAGTAGAAAACTGCTGGCTGATGTGGCATCCAATCAGAGACTGCCACGTGCGGGAGCAAAGATATTAGCATCTGGTGAAACAGTTAAACATTTGCATAAAGATTTTTACGTGCTGAAAGAACGACTCATGTGCTAAACCCGCACAGAAAAGAATATTAACTTCGGCAAGAAGTACAAGAGCTTCTTAACTTCGCCAATAAAGATTGTTTTAATTTTAAAACGATGCTCATGTGGCTGTTTACAAAAACATAACGCTGCTTCTACAGAACAGCTATTAAACTCTTTTTTGCGATGACGGGAGAACGGATTATAGTTTTGAAACAGGGGAAAAGGTTTTTATTTAAACTTTAGTTACATTTTATTTAAGCTATTGAAAACAAAGATTAAGTTATTAAAGTTAGAATAAATTAAGTTTCAGAACGATTAATCCCTACAAAAAAAATATGATTCTGAGATTTTAAAATTGTCATTCTTCATGATATAATTTGAATTTATCAGGTGAATTATAATATCGTAATTTACATTCCAATTCAAAAATGATTACTTGTTGTGAAATATGCATATAAACAACAACACTAAAAATTTAAATCATAGAAATTTGCATGAGAGAATGGTGTGCACGTGTGTAAATTAAGGTTTAGGTATGCAATAACCAACTTCTTACAAAGTATACAATCAGAATTCAACTCAATTTCTGGATTATTTGTACCAATATAAAATTCCAATAAACAAAATATTTTCATTTTTACTATAGACTTCAATAATGAGCAAGATTTTCAAACGATTCTTGAAAATGTAAACACACATTTATTTATTTATTTTGTTCAAAAATCAAACTTAGAAAATCAAAACACATTCCCAGGATATAAAATATTTCATATCAACATAGAATTAAAAAAAATTGTGTTATTTAATTCCAGACATTAAAACTAATGATTGTTTACTTTAAAAAAATTAAACTTCACAACAACAGAAACTTTACAACCAATTCTTACTTATCCAAACATCAGGCAATAAAGGACCTTGCAGTTTTACTTAAATGCCATCATAGGAGAAAAAAATAAAGATTTAGTCAAACTTCATAACTCTCACTTAATTTACGAATTGATCGTTGACACAGTAAACAATCTGAGCATTTCTACGTCTTCTGTGGCTATATTGAGATTTAATAATTTGTAAGACCATACACATTTACAAAATTAAATCTTCTAAATTCTACACAACAGTTATAGAAATACAATTTAAAAATAAAAATTATCATGCATAGAAGACTAAACAAAATACCATACACTTTATTTTTATCAATCATCCTAGTTCGAGTTTCGTTTCGTCATCAGAGTTACTAACTGAAAACGATTGGTTATGTGATTTACTTTATGTTCATAGCACTCATTTTGAATTCTTAAACATAAATTCAATAATAATGAAATATAGTAATCAAATACTCAATAAAACTAATTTACCTTTCATTACTTTTAATGTACACAAAATAATCAAAATATAATATCAAAAATTTTCTCAGTTGCTATATACACTCACTTCAAAAAGTTAAGCACGAAGATGTAGAAATGCAAAAAAATCAACAAATACTGCTTTGATTGACACAAAAATCAGCAGGAAAGTAGCACATATATTTATGCGTAAAACAAAATGAATTATATACAGAAATGAAAACAATATAAAATATTTGTAAATTATCAGATAATGACATACTGGAGGCTTAAACAGAATTATGTATAAAGTGGAAATAAACAGCAGAAAATGGAACATAAAGGACATTAATAGGGTGTGTGATCCCCCTCATCTGTATACAAAGTTTACACCTTGTGACCATGCTCTAAATTAGGTGGTCAACCACTGCAGAATTAAGCAATCGCTTTCTTCTTGTAGAGCAGTTTCTAGCTCAATAATAGTGGCTGGAGGTGGGAAACGTGAAGATACAGCACGGCCGAGAGCATCCCAAAGATTTTCAATGGGATTAAGATCAGGCGAACATGCTGGCCACGCCATATACGCAATCCCTTCACTCTCCAGGTATTCATCGACGATGTCAGCTCTATGGGGACATGTGTTATCGTCCATTAAAACAAAAATAGGGTCAACTGCTGCAGTGTACAATCTCACAATGAGTTCATCTCGATACCAGACAGCCGTCACAGAGCCCCGTTTAAGGATGTGCAGGTCGGTGCGGTATCCTACCCAGACGCAGACAGCACAGCAAACTTGCATCAAACTTGCAGCAAGCTTGATTTATCAAGTCAATAAACTTGAATTAAGCTTGAAAATTTCAAGCGTGTAAGCTTAATGCAAGCTTGAATCAAATGTTCTAGTTTACACTTGCCAGCTTGCATTAAGCTTGACATAGCAAGCTTAAAAATATTCCTAAATACACGGGGCACTGGTCGGCAAGCTCGTCCCACAAATTTTATTTTCCCATGGATTTTCCCCTCTACGCTGAAATTCCAAGCTATCTTAATCTGTTACCATCAAACGTCCGGGGCTAGGATTGACCACAGTATCTTTGGGTTGGAAGGCTGGCGTCATAACCACTCGGCCAACCTGAGTTGGGCTGATATGACTAAAGTTTGAAGTGACTGTTAGGGTTATGATGTTGATCTGTTTCTTTTATTTTTCCATGGGATGCAGCAAAATTAAAATAATGTTATGTGTGATTTAGAGACTCTACTAATAGGGAAATAAACATAATATAAACTAAACAGCAGCACACGTTTTAAAACTTTCAATATTGCAACACTCATGTTGTGTCGAATGAGACAAATGACGACTCAAATCGAGACAAACGACTGATTTTGAAATCAATTTCGTAGTATAAATTATATTTTATTTTGAAGAATTTCCATATTTGGAAATATAGAATCTTTTTTTTAATTCTATGGTCAAGTACATTTATGACTGATGATAAATTATTGTGTGGCGGCCGGAGCCTGATCATAAGTGGTCGTGGCCCCGGGGTAAGAGGTTATTTTGGGGGCCCCATACTACTATCAGAAGCATTTTAACTTATTTTTGTTTGCTGTTGCATTTTCCTGACATAAAAACAAAACATTTTTAAAGAATACTAAAATTGAATTAAAAATTACCTATTTATTTATACTTATTTAGAACAAGACTATGTATTTAAAAGTGATTTTAATATTTTTTTTTTAGTCCATTTGTATTATTAGTACATGGGTGCGCAAATTCCAGGAATAGCAATTACGAGGCATGGGAGCAAAGTTTCTCACTCCAAAAAAATTTCTTGATACACCAAAAAGTTCGAAATTTTCTTTACTTCATCACGAAAAAAAAAATTTTAACTAATGGATATTTTGTGATAAGCATATATATATGGCCATACCATACTTTTTCAAAAACTCGTTGTGTCGAATGTTTAGTTTCTAGGAATGTTAATTATATTAAAATTTATTTTTAGGGCTAATTAATTAGTTAATGGAATTATTAGGTTGTAACGAAAGTTTCCCGCCACCGCAAACATCGTCAGCACACAGTTCGCGTTGGCGTATTTGCTCATATTTTGTCAAACGATTTTTGGCATTTGAAAGAAAGAGGCTTACTTTATAACACTGTGTTGTGAAATCTGTAAAAAATATAGTTATCATTAAGTGTAAGGTGTCCCAAATGGAACTATCACTCTAGAGGATTAGAACCATCATTTACTTCCACTTGTGTTGCAAAAAGTCAGCTACATAATATCAACAAATTATGAGTACAGCTTTAAGTACTATTGATGTATCATGTGACACTGTGCGGGTTTGGTACCGAAAGTTCAAAAACAGTTATCTAAGGAGTTAGAAGTTAGTTTTTCAGGCAGATATGGCAGAAAACTTTCGTTACAACCTGATACTAATGTTAATTAGATGTAAATAAAACTAAAACTCACCTCGTGTTACACTTCAGAGGGCTTATCCCATTCATTTCTTCCCCTTGCGTGTTCTAATGTCCAGGTTTTGTGCGATAATAAAATAAAACAACTTTTACGAACTTTTCTTTATTTAATATGACCAATTTGAGAAAACGCTAGACTTTTCGGTGTCCATTCTCTTTCTCGCCTACAGCGACAGATGGCGCCATCACTGCAATAGCAATAATCAAGCTGTGTTCAAGTTAATGGATTGAACCAAAGCCACCTAGAGCAGTGAATCAAGCCTAAAGCATAAATCCGTGACGTCACAGTCCGGGTCCCTGGCCGTCTGATAAGCTTTGCTACGAAGACGCTGTTCTGATTGCTTTTGTGACTTTATCTTGGGAACAATTTTGAAATTAGATCCCTTTCACAAAGTGAAAAAATTTACTTGATAGAAAATATTTATTTTTCACGAAATTTACTCTGAAGAGTAAATTTCTTTCGATATAAAATATAGTTTAAAAAATAAATATAGAAAATATTTATTATTCACGAAATTTACTCTGAAGAGTAAATTTCTTCTGATATAAAATATAGTATATCTATATACCAGTGGCGTAGCCAGAAAATTTTCATGGGGGTGGGGGTTACGACTACTGCAACTCACATATATGTATACATGTGTGTGATAAGGAAGTGAAGAATATACATTTTGTATGGCAAAAAATTCCTCATGGGGGGGTGTGACCCCCCTAACCTCCCCCCTTGGCTACGCCCCTGCTATATACATTTAAAAAACAATAAATTTAGAATCGAAGAAAAAATTGAGACTATTAAGAATATTCAAACATACTTTGTGTACCCGATTGTTAGTATAAATCGAAAATTCAACCTTCTTATCCCCAAAGAATTTTGAGTTTGAATATTATTCGCTAACTAGAATTCTTTGGAAATAAAAAGGGAAAAATGTTTGCAAAACTTAATTTATTTAATCATATTTTATTTATATTAACAGACTTCATTTTAATTAGTTTAAAGAAGCCTTTGATTTTTTCTTTTAAACTGCAGGAATCTTTTTATCGAATTTCAGCTGTAATGAGATCAGATTGTGAGGTCTATTTTATAGTTATTGCAACATAATAAAAGCACTAATTGAGGGGGGAAATATATGTCATCAAATGAACGATTCTGAATAGGGGAAGAATGTTTTATCTAAGTTGCACTAGTATTTATATATATATATAACCGTCTATTATACTAGATACTCATTGATGTGCTTGAATCGTCCTAGATTATACTAGATATTCATTGTTGTGATTATTGTCTTAAACTGCTATTAAGCAATAATTTATGGTTAAATTATTTTTCTTGCTTCTGTAAAAAAACTACAGATGCTGCATATAGTTTTTTTTTTCTTTTTTTTTTAATAGAGAGCATTATTTCGTAAACCGGAATGACATACACTAATTTTGTTTTATTCTTGAAATATATTTACGCTCCAAAATACACTTTAAAAACCATGACTATCTATAATGCATAATTATTGAAATTATTGAGTGCCCTAGAAAAATAACTATCCATGCTATATACATAATTTTCGATGGGGTATATGTTTAAGTATATAGAAATAATATATAAAATTTATTGCAATCAGTACATCTTTATGGAAGTCAGAACACTGACAATGGGCAAACAGTTCGGGAGGAATCAGTTGCAGATTTACGAGTTTAATTTGCAGTGTAACGTTATAAAGTTCTTCATCAAGACACTGTAACGCTATAATCCAAGTAAAACACTACTGAATATAATTACATGGTTTAATTAGCAAATTAAATAATGACAATTAACAAAGCGAAGCAAACAGCAAATACAAAACAAACGAGGAACGTGCGCGAGGTAGGGACCCGGGTCATGACGTCACATCCCCTCGCGGAAAGAGCATTTAGGCTTGTATTAATTCTCTAGGAGGCTTTGATTGAACTGTCAAGCTTGTATTAATATGTCAAATTCAAAGAAATGTCAAGCTTGATTTAAGCTTATGTGCTGTTTGGGTAATGAAAACCTTGCCCACACCATAATGCTTCCGCCTCAGAATGCGTGATGTTCGGTGATGTTTGGGGCTGATTGCGTGTTCCTTGTTCATGCCATATCCTTATACGCTTGTCATCTGGCTCCAGAGCAAATCTTGACTCATCAGTAAACATGAAATTGCCCCAGTCAGACACAGTCCAATTGACATCTTCCTGGCACCACTTTAATCGTGCCCCTCTTGATTGGATGGATAGAAAAACACAAACTCGAGGTACCCAGGCATACAGTCCACTCATATGTAATCTTCGGCATACAGTAGCTGCAGATATCGCCTTACCAATGGATGCTGTAACCCTAGATGTCACACGTGTGGAGGTCGCTCTGCGATTCCGCTTGGCTAAAATAGCAATATATCGATCTTCTGCGGGGGTTATAACCCTTGGCCAACCGGCTACGGGCCTTCAGACAACTGTCTGTGTGGTTTGGAATTGTTTCCATAAACGTGAAATTACAGAATGATGAACACCGAAGAAAAGAGCAACATCTGTGATTAACTGTCCTGCTTCAATGCGTCCCACAGCACGCCAGTGCTCAGAATCTTCCATTCATCTTCTGGAAGTCATAGAGACACGTATGTCTTGAAAACAAATTGTACGAAAGTTTTAAACACCTTCTATCAGCACTTACAATCAACTTCAGTAACCCTTCATAAAGCTAGCATCTTATAAGACTGTCCTTTTTGCATATTTTTTGGCATGAAAGCACGATTGGCTGTTACCTAACATATTTGCATACTTCTATCTACCTCTGCAACGAATTGCATCCTCTTCAATTCTGATTGGCTTCCGGAAATTAGCATTTTCCTCTCCGTGCTTAACTTTTGCAAGTGAGTGTATTAAATGTTCAAAATAATATCAAAAGTACATATTGAAAAGAATAAACTTTCTGGATATTAAAACAAAAAGCAACTTACTTCATCACCCACACAAAAAGTAGGTAAATAAAAAAGAATCTAAACAGTAATAATGAGGAAGTTTTTTTGTTTTTGTTTTTTCTTTCTTTCACAAAAGCGAGAGTGGAAATTGGTTGAAGACAACGCTGCTTGTGTAGAACACAAAACTGCTGAGTAGGAAGAAAAGAAAGAAAAAAAAAAAAAAAAAACTCGCAAGTCGCATACAGGCCAGTCAAAAACAGGAAGTTATTTTTTAGAAATATTCCTCTTCTCCAGACACCACATGTAAAAAGAAGCTCATTTTTTTCTTTAGCTGGTTGTAAACAGAAACCTAGGAGTTTCTAGGCTGTAAATCGGAAAAAACAAAACCTTTAATTCGGAAAATGATTTTTTTTTCTTTACGAAGATTGACAACATCAGAGAATTCGGTTTATGCAACCGCCTGACAGACATTCATCGTGAATGTAACGTTGATAAATGTTGATCACTTGCTCTTTTGGTTAGAGTAATTCTGTAGGAGGTTTTGACATCAGGGAAAAAAAATTTCTGTGACAGGCACGCAGAACTGGATCACTGCCGACACTTGAAACACAACAGCATTGGCAGAGCTGGAAGGGCGAGGACGCTCGATCAAAACAATGGCTTTTGGCTGGGAGCAGGACGTCATTGAAAAGACCGACCGCCCGCTACTGTAACCTGGTAGCCAAGTGGAAGCTTAGGCAGGACAGTGTACTCGGGCTGAGGCTGTTGTACGTAATGAACCATTCCGGGATTACGAAGACATATTTTTATTTAGTTTTCACAAAATTTTACATGGCGACTGAAGTCACGAAAAAGCCCCTCTCCGAGCTGCATTTCAAAATATATAACCTAGGATGGCATGTACTATAAAGTATCACATGTTCCAAAAGTGGTGCATTTATTGGTTATTAATATGCTCGGGTCTGCTAGCCTTAGGAAATTCTTGCGAGGTGTGGTGCTAGAAGACCATGAGAAAGAGGGGAGATATATTACTTACGTTTGAATTAGATTTAGATCCTGATACAATGCCTTTGTTTAAAGTGAAAGTTACTACGCCCTAAACAATTTTGAAGCAAGCAAATAGAAATTTTGAATTTTGAGAGGATGTTTGATTTTATATGTTATAAATATATGAGAAAGAGATTACCTGCATTAAAAGAAAAATTACAAGATGAAGTGTTTCTTTATCATGATCTTCAGTGTCCATCGATTTATAAAGTACATTTAGGAAATGGGCTTCTTCTTGCATACTTTCTTTTAAATGTCCATCTAAATGAAATATAATTCAAATAAAATAATAACTTAAATAGTATTTCTAAAAATATCTAACATATTTAAAATAAAGACTTTTGCTAAATTTTTACAAAGATAAATAGCCAAAAAAAAAAAAAAAAAAAAAAAAACTTAAATTGTTTAATTGAAATGAAAAATATTCCCCCCAGTAGAAAAACAAATAAAATAAAATAAAATAAAATTTCTAAAGAAAACAAAAGTTGTTGCAGATTTTTTTTTTTTAATGACTGTCAACTTTTTTAAAGAATGGTGACTTCTAAGTATACACTATATTTTAACTATGGAACAGGTTCATTATTTTTTTTAAACAATTATTGTTCATAGATTAAATACAATTAACAAAATCATGATCCAGTCTAACTTTGAAGAGGCTGTCTTACATTAATACCCATATCATAATGCATAACATAAGATTAATTTCTAGTTACCAGTAAAGAAACTATTAGGAAAATGCTGCAAAGGACCAATGGAACCGACAGTGCTTCCAACTAAGCGTGAACTTTTACGTTTCAATACAGGAGCAGAAGCTTGTCTTTCATAAAACTTTTCTGAAATTACATTATATAGAAAAAATAACGTTTTAATTACAAAAGTGCTTAACAAATGATGATAATAAGAAACAAAAACCTATTCATAGATTATATTTCAATATTTTTTTATTCTTATGAAAAGTGAATTTCTTGAAAAGCAATAAATAGAAGCAATATTCTAAATAAATATCGATAATCTATACAGTCAATAACAATAGCTTTAAATGGAATCAAAATGGACCGAAGACATTTTCTTTTAGAGTAGAATGCAATTACATTTTAAACAGTAAATAGGACCAAGGTCCAGAAAATATTTCCATTGTAATTTTTTGTTTAAGCAAGTTCAACTGAACTAGAATAAATGTTACATAACATTAAAAATGCTTTTCAAACACTTTAATAAGAGAAAAACAGTGTGGTGAAGATACTAAAACCCCTTGATTAATGCAACTTTGATATTTATGCAACATTTAAGAAAAATATTCTTTAAATTATGTATAAATTTTTATTTGTGCATTCTATTTCAGGGACAACACACTAATTTGATAACTGTGGTATATGTTAAGGATACATTAATACATTAATCAATGATTTCTTGCATATGAACTTTTTATCAGCATTATTAACTTTTTTTTTTTTTTTTTACAAAGTAACAAAGTAATTCCAATAAATAATTATTCTTATTTGTTCATTTGAATATTAAATGAATGAAATAATTAGGTAACTAGGGAATGCAATCCCGCACTGTTTTTCTTTCGCTGGATTGCAGGATTGAATTTTGTCGATCCCGCGGGATTAATATTTCATTCAACTAAAAATTGATTTCAATACAGAAAAGTAGGAAAAAGTAAGATTGTATAAGCTCGAGGAAGTTTAACTTTAATAATAATACTTTATCTTATTTGATAAGTAATACAATACCTTACATAAATATGAAAATTATAGCCATGATATTCATAATAATAAACTGTTATTTCTGAGTTGCTAAAAAAGAAGAATGTAAAAAGGACAACGTAAAGAGGCACTCGTCTTCCTAGTCTTCATCTAAGCTTGATAGAAAATAAAAGTGTGACCCTGACGGAGCCATAAATTTTTTAGTGGTTAACTGAAGTTTACCTTTTAAAGATATCACTAGCATGGGCGGTCATATGGTTGTTTATGGAAGGGGGAGGGCAAGTCAAGGGTCCTGTCCCAGAAAGATAAAATATTTAGTGTTGAAGTACTTCTGCGTTATATCAGTATGTAAATCATAACAATATGGGAGCAAGGGGGGGGGGGACACTGAGGCAATAACCTGCCAATAGGTATGAGTGCCCAAGATCACTGGTTCTTATTGTTCATCTTATGCAAAAATGGTTGGCCAATTGATGATCTGGAAAGAGGATGAAATTATAACAAAAATAATTCATTTTTCAGTATCAATCCCACTGGACTAATCCTGCAAATATTTGCGTGGGATCCCGCAGGATCCCGTTTCCGCAGAATTGGGATTGCATTCCCTATAAGTAACAGTGTCTTACATTAATTACTCACTATAGAGGAGTACACAAAGAAAAAGTAGTTTTATTTTGTTTTATGATTAATGTGCTATTATATCTTTTTGTTAAAAAATACATATCTGAAATTATACAACATGAAATATTTTTAAGTTTTCTTTTTTTAAGCGTAACTAAAAGTGAATGATAAACATAATATTTGAAAGACAAAGAATTGATAAGCTCTAAACTGCAATAGGGCAATGTACTACAAAATTCCTAGGAAAGAATTGTCCATTAACAGCTATTGCACTGTTAAGTAAGGAAAAGAAACAAAAGAAAACAATGCAACACAAAAAATTTTACATTCAAATACACTAAGAGTTTCTTAAAATACAGAGTAATGATTTTGCTTTAAACAAGAGTACAAAGTGCCAATAAATTGTAACTTTACCCATTCTATCCTGGCGAAAAGTCATTGGACTTAGAGCAGTAACAATTCTTTTAAATGGTATTTTATCACCAAAACTTGAAGTTAATGTTTTAGTTTTACTAGTATGAGCCAATGCATCTTGGGCTCGTTTGAGTTTGGTCAGGAACATCTCACTGTTAACATTTGTGTTCTTTAAATCTGGAAAACAAAATCTATACTTTAATAGATATTTTCCATATTTTTATATTCATTTTAGAAAGCGTTAAAGTGCTTTTATTTTATGATAATACTATTTATTACATGAATATTTATTAACTATAATAATGGGTCAAAAAAGGTTTAAACATACATGCTGTCTTAGTAATATGTCTTCATTGAATTTAAAATCCTTTTTTATTATACTGGGATGGGGATATTTATATAAATTATATCAATGAATTCAAATCTTTGCTGGTAAAGCATGACTTAATAAACAGCATAAAATATTACTGCATAAAATATTAGAAGTGTTTGAAAGATTAACTAAAAGATTTAAAACAAAGATAAATCATGCCAAACACATAGATTATAAAACACTTTCCAACATAAAATTGTGTTTGTAACAAATTTTGCCATGTATTTTCCTTAAAACTGGCGATACTTTGGAGATAAGATACTGTTGTACTATTGCTATAAATGCAATTTTATGAGGCCCTGTAAAGAACCTTTAAATTTTTTTTTCAATGTTTAACTAAAGAATTTAAAATTTTTATACTCGTTGTCTTGTGCTAGAAATGTATTAGTGTCTCTCAAATGCCACAGACTGTAATGTATTGGAATGCTTTTGAATGCTGCTGTAGAAAACTATTAATAATACACACACTATTCTCAATGGAGAGCATTATTTTGAGAGCTTTAATAATATGTATGCCAACTTTATTTGCTTTAAAAAAAAAAAAAAAAAATATCTCTAAAATATGTTTTCAAGAATGACTGCCCATAGAGTGCGATGTATTGGATGTTTTTTCTTCTGTAAAAGAACTATAAATGTTACTTACACCATTTTCAATAAGGTACAAGATACTGTACATAGAAAAAACATAAATTTCGCACAAATTGGTGTATATTTACAGCAGTTAGAACACTGGACGGGTGGACAACAGAACAGACAAGCGAACCAAAATCAATACAAATATTCCTTTTATACAACATAATGGTATTGGACAAACACAGAGAGCGAGAAATTTATTCTTTTAAGGGTTAGCAGTCTAAAATTAATTTTCCACACGCTAAAGATTCAAAGTTTGCTATTTTGTTCCATGTAAATAAATTAACCCGTTTTGGGTGGTAACACATTAATGGATTTTCGTCATTCAGAGAAATTCCTCCACTGACGCAACACCCTCCCACTCCAGACAGATAGCCCTTAGCCATTCCTTAATAAAATACAATACACAAAAACAGTTAATTACAGCGCGAGTAATGAATTTTCAAAATTCCCAATGAAATCGTCATAGCTTAATATAGTTAGATTAGATATTTTTCGAGGTACTTATAATCCTGGCGGTCTGCCAAGGCAAGCAATTTTTTGCGAAGATAAATGCCGAACACATGAAATTATTGATGGTTCAGAATATTGGCAACAGTTTGCCAGAAAATTTAAGGAAAAAATAGTTTGGCGTTAATTGCTGGGATAATAAGTAAAGTACCTTTTTCGATTTATTGCCAAATAATGAAAACATCGCCAAGTTTGGTTCATTTTTCAAAGCATTTTTTTCACATCATATTTGGCAATTTATTGTAAAAGTCGCCAGCATTGGCAGCTTTTGAGGAAGGCATACTATCGTCGTCGGATTATTAGCCAGTTATATTGTAGGATAGTATTATATGCTTTAAATAGATGCCTGTCTCTAAATTGCTACTGACCGTATTGCGTTGAACTTATTTTGAGTGCTTCTGTAGAAAAACTATTAACTATACAGACACTATTTTCGAAGGAAAGCTTCATCTTGTAATCCTTAATAACATAGATCAATTTTGTTTCATTTCAAATAGGAGAATATCTCTAAAATTAGAAGTCAAAGCCTGTTGTGGAGGCAATTACAATGGGCACTAGAAAAAACATTTGACGAAAGGGTACTTACGTATTATCCCGACGCTCCACCAAGACGAGCGATTTTTCACCAAAATAAATGCCAGACACATGAAATTATTGATGGTTCTGAATATGTTTGGCAATATTTGCCAAAAAAAAAAAATAGTTTGGTGGAAATGACCACTGGTATAATACGTAAGTACCGATGAAAGCATGTCTACACTGAATATATTTAATCTTTGTCCACCTAAAATAAATGACTTCATACTCAAGTTGTATTATAATAATAGTAGAAGTCAAAGCCTGTTGTGAAATCACTTACAACAGGCGCTAGAAAACACGTTTCGTGAAAATTTGTCTACATTCAATATATTTAATTTTAATCCACCTAAAATAAATAAGTTTGTATTCAATTTTTATTATATACACAAATCGAATTTCATGCTCTTCTGGAAACGCGCAGAATCTTTTTGCAGTCGAAAGATTCCGTTTTGTGTATACATAGCTATTCACATATGCATGCAGATGATTTATTTGTGAAAAAAATATTAATAAACTGTGTAATCTGGAAAAACTATTTTAAATGAATTGGAATACCAATTGTATGACATCACTTTCACTTGAAACAGGTAATATTGTCATGCAAATGATTCACTTTTTTGACTCTCGGAAATAAAATGACGCTGAAAATAGCAAAAAATCACTTAAAAGTGAAGGAACAGGTGGATTTTCAGATTTTTAAAGTAGCGCAGATTGTTTTCTATATTTTTATACATAATTATGCTATTTTCAAACGGATCGTACAAATGGTGAAGAAATTATTAGGCTTTTTGTGCTACCTTTGTAATCTTTTTGCAGTAATGGCAGAAAAAAGTTTTATCTTGAAGTCAAGGGATCAGTGTAATTATACAGGGTGTCTACCGCTCCAGAAAATATGGAAAGTCTGGAAAAAACCAGGAAATTGGATAATGGATCCAGAAAATTCACCAAAAGAATCATTTTTTTTTCCTGTCCTTTTTTTTTTTACCCTTTCTCTAATTGTCAGACTCAAAACCGAAAGCAACAGCAACACATTTTTCAGACCTCGAAAGCATCAAGCGATGTGTTTGTATAAGGAGGGGAAATGGGGCTCATCAATCGTGGCTTATGGCTTAGGACCCTATTTCAAAGAACAGTAAGTTAATTCTATCAGAAAGTGCAACTACTTCTTTTTCTCAATTGATGAAAGTTTAATCCTGTATACTTCAGTTAAAATTGATTTCAAGAAGTTGTACAAAATACGCAAATATAAAGACAAGGGAGGGGGCACAGTGTAATTTCCCAAAGTAAAATGCATTGGTCAGGAATTTTTTTTTCCTGGCACCTCCCAAAAGTCAGGAAATTAACTTTAAGAAATTTGATAGACACCCTGATATATAGTAGGATGATACGCTTTAAAGAAAATCTTCCCATAGAGCGTAATGTATTGGGAATATTTTGAATGCTCCTGTAGAAAACCTATAAATGCTACATATACCATTTTCAATAGGGTACATGGGATAGGGTACAGTAGATAAGAATAACATACTTAAATTTTGTCGAAATCGATGCCTATTTAGGCAAGTTAGAACACGGACAGACAGACAAACCGGAATCATAAACACTTTTGAACCTTGTTGGAAAGTGTTAAAAATAAGTATCCTTTTACTTTTGTAACAAAGTTTGAAAGCATAAAAATTAATTCAATTAAGAAAAACATTGCAAATATAACAGTAATTGCTTTGCACAAGGTTTTTTACCTCTCACATAAGCAATTTCTCCAAGGCGCTCCAGTATAATCTGGTCTTCCAAAAATAAAGTATCAAAACGATTCAGAAAAAAATCCCATGTCAGGAAGCGTTTATTAGTAAGGTGGTTGTGGATTTGAAATATTGTTTGCAAGATCATAGGTCGATCTGTAATGTTGCAATCAAATTGAATCTCCAAACACCATACAAACAACTGAAAATAAAGTAAACATAATTCATGACTAAAAAAAAGTAAACTGAAAACAATATAATTACCAGAAATTTATTTACTTATTTATTCATTTTAACTTTTAGCGTTTTGAAGCATAAAAAGCCTCCAGCTAAAATTACAAAATATTTCTAGGTAGAATACGTACAGTCCCCTCTCTCTAATGAAAATTTAAATGATTATTACTATTTTTTTTTTCTTCTTCAACAGAATCATTTTAATAACAGATACTATTTTCAATGTGCCTTTAGTCCTATTTAAGGTATCCCTTATTCACAGTTTCAGCATTTGAATGGGAAGGAGAGGAAGGATTTTATTTAATTTTATTTTTACTTTAGCCTATCATTCTATGTTTTGGGAACTTCTTTCATTGATAATTTATAAAATGCAAGTAAATAAAATATAAGGTAAAAGTGCCTATTCCTGACTGCTTCAAAAGCAACCTCTTATTTAATTCACTTGAAATAAGGAAATACCACACTTTAAATATTTTATGTTGGAACTATTTCAAGTCATGTGCTATACTGAATGCTTTTCAAGTGAACTTGGTCACTGCCAAAAATATTGTCATTTTGTTAAAATAAAAATTGCTGTTTTATGGTGGGTTGAATTGCTCTACCTTTCTAAATAAAATCATTCAAAGGTGAATGTGTTTATAACAAGTATGATTTTGATGAAGAAAACAGCTTTAAATTACGGTACAACTTCAGCAGATATTTGTCAACTATGGTGACTCATATTCTTTGCCAAATTGTAATGTATAAATTAATGTTAAGAAAATAATAAAACAAATTTAATTGAGGCTGTAATCCAGATATAGTTTGAAGACCAGGAAACATCAGAAAATTGTAAAAAATTGTTGACTTAAGGGGGACAGTTTACCTTTTCATTATTTTTCTTTTAATTTTAAAAAACATAGTACAAATGATGAACTAAACACATTTCAATGTTCAACTAAAACTACACTTTGAAATAATAAATCTCTTTAAACAGAACATTTAAGTACAATTTGAAAAAATAGTTTAAAAACTGATTTTTCAAAAACTACTACTTTTTAAGTAATAAAGATTTTGGACCGATTTTTTACTTTAATCAATATTTTCAATAATATATTACACAAGACTGAGTATGGATTTTTAGATACATCTAGTATTACATCTAATATAGTTTTTCTACTGGTATATGTAGTGTAAAACAATAAAATGTAACAGATCTTCGTATGATTTCTGTAAGATAAAAAAATAAAAAAACCTGATGGCTAATTTCATGCTCAGATTTATCAGATAATAATAAAGAACATGTACAAAAAAATTACCTCTTTAATTCAAAAACAAAAAAAGCCTTAGCATTTTTAAAGCATGAAAGGGAAGAAAATATGAGCATAGAGAAAAGCCATCTAAAGAGTTTGTTTGCCAATGAAATGGCAAACAATTGTGCTGAGTGTATGAACAAAACTTGCAATATCTCATGATATTATTGCCGTATTATTAAAAATGTGGTGTCAAAATGTTCATAATTTAACAGGCTTTCATACAGTATTTAAAAAGAATTTTTGACTAAATTTGGGGTAAACTGCCCCTTAATTTCTGTGCAATAATGTTTTATTATTTGAGAATAATTAATTATGAAGTTTTCTTTGTCTAATCTATTTTTTTCTTTGTATTTTTATTGTTTATGTAATACTTTAAGTTTCTTCTGAATTTTTTTTCAGTCAGTAAATTTCCTAACTTTTACACAGTTTTGGTACTTCATATTTTAAATTTTCTTTTCCCACCAAAAATACAACTTTCTCTCTTACATGTACACAACAAAATGTGTTGGAAAACATTATAAAAGTGGAAAGACATTTCCTGTTAAAAACATGTAGTGTGAGTTTATTTTTTTTGGGGGGGGGGACCAATAGATGATTTTTTGAAATCATCATTTGTGTTTAAGTTAATTCGAATAATGCTATAGTTACTGCTAATGATTTAGATTTCTTCTATTACTTAAAATATAATTTTATAACAAATTCGAATATGTATGGTTTTTTATGCAATTATTTTGGAAGAAATATGATCTTTGTAAAAAAATAAAGTAAAAAAGTAGAAATCCTTATGATACAAATGTGTAATTTTGACAAAAAAATCACTTATTAAAGCAAAAAGGATTGAGTGAATTTCTCAGGAAGATAAAACCCAGGAAAGCGTTAGTTATAGTGAGTGTTACTGACACAGAACAATTTTAAAATTGACTAAACTACATTCTCCACTGAAATAATTTTTAATACTGTATTGATGTACAAATATTTAAATATAAATCAAACATACCTTCAAAGATGGGGTTTTGATACTTTCAAGATTTAAGAGTGTTCTTTGGGATATTGTAGGATGTTCATCATCTAGACTGTGAACTAGGTAACAAAATGCACAAGCAAGTGCAGACTGTAATAAAGGGCTATTTTTCACAGTAGATGGGTCCACAAAATGTGCTATTACTGTCACTCTTTCCACTGTTACACATTAAAAAATCATAATCAATTCATAGAAAAAACTGAGAACAAAAATTTTTAATGCGTAATCATGAACTGTAACTTTTTGAAGCATTTTTTAAATAATAACATTTTAAATGAAAAGACAAATTAAAGTACATACCAGCTGAAAACCTAGCTCTCCATTCCTTGTCATGAAAGTCTTGTTCTAAAATTTTCCAGAACATATCAGACCCAGATGGAAGCGTAATAGCATGAAGTAATAAAGATGTCGCAAGTTGCGCAATATGAGAAAATTCCATCTGCAGTAATTTCCATAGACTAAAAAAAAAGATATTGCTTTAGTAAAAATTCATCCTTTAATAAAAATTTTAAGAGTTTCAAAACAGTAATGACAAAAGATTATACTACACCATAATGTTAAATCTGAGAACTTAACTAGATGTTTTACTTTTCAATACTTTCAATTTTCAAGGATAAATTAAAGTGGGTCAAGGCAAATAAACAGTATTTAAGAAGCTGAGAAACAAAAATACCCAAAAGAACGAAGAAAAATATCTTCCATATGAATGTATATATGCATAAACACTTCTAGAAATCCTTTTCAATATCAAAGAGTGAATTTCAAATAATAAAAAAAATCAGCTAAATGGAGTTTTCAGAAAAACTAACTTAAATCTAAGAATTTTAATTTTTAATACAAGTTTTAATACTTAAATTTAACATATCCAAAATTCCATGCATAAAACAAAAATGGGAAAACATTTTCAGTGTAAAATAATAAAATGAAGTTGAGAAAAACAACAAAAACAAGTATTAAAAGTCAAAGATTTTTTTTTATTAATCATCTAAACAAAAATATGGAGAACCAAGTAAACACAATACATACTTAACAATTAAAGAGCTTTCTTGACACCAAATTAGAAAACCACGGTGAGAGTGAGCTGCCTTATTCAGAACTTCTGAATGCAGACACATGACTTTTAAACAAGATAAAATGTGATAGAGAACATCAGCATCTTCAAATACTAGAAGATCCTGCAGAATAAATGCATATATGTTTATATTTATCAATATGCAAAATAAAAAATTGTACATTGATAAATATGGAAAACAACAAATTGCATATTGATAAACATAAAAAGCATTAAATTTTATCATTAAAATTTTTAAAATCAAACTTATTTTACTAATAAGAATAATAGTTTAATAATTAAAACAGATTAAAAAGTAGTATTTCTTTTACTGATAATACTAAATTTTTGAAGCTATTACTTAAATCTTAGTAAAATAAAATATCTGAAAATTCTAAGGCATTTACATTTTAATTCAACATAATAGAGAATTAAAATAAACTTACAATTTGCTATTGGTAAAATTTTAATTATAACAGCAAAAATTAAATTATACACAATACTAATAATTTTATAATTTTCCTACATATAAGTTCGAGTATTGGAAAGATTTATATTGATGAATATAAAAATTAATAAACTTAAACCACATCTCTTAGGAACAAAGTGTACTGATAACATGCAAGCACAGCGAAGCATGTTTAAAGCATTTTAAAGGCACTAAAGTATTATATTAAGCAACTTTCAAGATTATAAAATCTATTATGATTATGTTGTCTCAACATACAAAGATTATACAGGATGTCCCAAAAAGATACGGGGCTTAATTCTTTAACTATTAGAGATAAGTGCTCAGTGTAAATTGAAAACATTTTCAAAATAAAGGCAGACATAACACTCCGTAAAGAAGAAATTACTCTCATTACTAACAAAAAGTTACACTTTCTAAATTTGTATACGACCCTTGTACAAAAAGTCCTCAAATTAGCAAAATGTGCCCCATATGCATATTTTTGTACAAGGATCATATACAAATTTTAAAAATGTAACTGTCCTGTTGCTCTTATATTGCATAGGACATACTTTTTTTTCTAGGGTTGAGATATTTTAATTACTTTAATAATTTTAATCTCTAATCTCATCAAAATCAGAATTTAATTTTTTCCCTTTCCAATGTCTCCAGAAAAGAACTTGTGTCAGTTTATTTTATCATGTTTCTTTGCTATTGCTCTACTGCTTAAAAAATAATAATAATAATAACAATAATAATTGGTGCCTCTCCTTTACTTATGCTGTCTGTTCTGGGCAGCTGCAAAAAATTCTTGCGGTTTCTCTTCTGCTGTGAGAAGTGCATGTTGGTAAGATCTTGAATCTTCTCGAATGAGAGATTTGTACCAATACCTCTTTTTAATTTTTTTAATTCTTTAAAGGCTTGCTCATAACAGTTTTTCAGTTAGGCTGTTGGCTTGGTGGGGAACAGCCACTCTCAGAGGTGAGAGGGCTCTCCCCCCATTCGGAGTGTGATTTGAAGAAATGAAAACTGTGTTTTTTTTTTTTTTTTTTTTTGTATTGACATGCACTCTCCCGCCTTTGCGCTAGTTTTACTATATGTGTGTTATTTTTTTTATAAAGAAAAAGCAATCTTTATCCAAGAATGTATACATCATGAATGTCTGTTAATGTGAATAAAAAGATGACTATCCATTTAAGATGATGAGAGTCCAACTCTCCTTCTAAAAGAATATGTGTGTTGATCTGATCTATTTTGTGTGTTCTCTCCCCTTACAAATAAAAAAGAAATAAAACAACATGCACTGACAAACGATGCGTGGAGTGAAATAAAGCAGCGTTTCGAGATTTTTTCCACCCAATATGTGATGATAATTTTGTAACAAGTACCACAACACGATATTTGGTGCCATATTACCAGGCACGATCCTGGTCTTAAAGTGAGATTCTGGAATTAGACGGTCAGTGCATCAAAGAATGAAATTTTTTTCACACTTTTTCTAATTTTTTAGGATCCTACAAACAATAATAACTTTTTCAAAATTATTGAGAGGAGTTTTTTCATAGTGTAATCTTTTTTTCAACCTTATTTTTAACATTTTTTCAATTTACATTACCCCGTTATTGCTAATAGATAAAGAATTAAAGCCTCTTACCACCTTTTTGGGACAACCTGTATAAATCAAATTATCATTTATTTAACTAACTCTTCAGATATTTAAAAATCGGTCATATTGATTCAAAATATATTTCAAAAAAAGAATTTATTTAATTGTGAATTTTTAACACTGTCAATACATTAATTGACTTTTTTTAGTAACAAACAGCATCAATAGCATCAAGAAAATTAAAACATATACCAGTAGGAAGTATTTTTCACCAAATATTTCTGTAAACTACAAACTTTTACAACCTTTGCAATAAGCTTCTATTTTAACAATGTGGAATTAAATGAATACCATCATTGGTAGGGAACTTATAAGCATACCTTTAACAATACATAAAATAACTGCAATTGTGGTGGAAGCTCTTCAATTGAAAATTTATATTTCCCTTCAGTTGTCGGCCAAAACAAATCTTCAGAGACTTGTGGAGTAGGTTGTTCACTTTCATCTATTAAAAGTGGTGATGCTACAGTACATTTGGCTCCAGCTAAAGACAAATAAATACTTAAGAATGATAAACTTCCAAGCATATTTGAACAGAGAACTATCAACAAATGCATCTAAAAGGTTACATTATATTCTAGCAAAATGTTGAGCTTGAAAAATTAAAGAACATTATACGATACTTTTCCATTATCCGAACTCCATCAAAACTTGGCGAATTTTTTTAATTATTATACACCCCCCCCCCCTTGCCAAAGTTTATTTTTATTTCCCCAAATATCTACAAGAAATTTATTTTGGCAAGTTTATTTATTCACCAAATTTTTTCTTGCTATACACAATGCATTCAGTATTTTCTATGCCCTGAAAACATAAAATAGACAATTCTATACAAAATACACAAATAGAAGTATTGCAACGCATACTCACATTTTGAGCTGTTTTTCAAAAATATTACAGACTTCAATTCCTCACACCAACAATAAATAAACCTTAATGCTGTTTTGAAACTTATTCATGAATTTTCAAACCAATTACCACTTTGAATTCCAACCTTACACCTACAAGACCTAACATTTCACTTCCAAACAATTCCACTATCAAAAATATACAATTTAATTTCATGTGACTAGTGATCGATCTAGGATTTTTTCAGAAGAATAAAAATACTCCTTAACATTTTTAGAAAGAGTATTTTCTTTTCCAAAGGAGTAATTAAAGCAACGAACAATTATGCTAAATATTCAAATACATAATTAAATTGCATTTGACACATAAATAATAACCGATTATACATCTAGGTACATAAATGTCAGCTATAATAATAGCTAAAATAGCATAAAATATATTTTATATATATTGTTTAAAATGTCATACTACTTTTATAATATGCAAAATAAATTCATATTAGGAATTTTTAAAACATCTTTAAAAAAATCCGATTTAAATAAAAAAAATCTGATTTAAATAAAAAAAATCCGATTTTTATTTTTTTTTTTTTTTTTAAATCACGAACCCTGGTATTTTTAAAACCAGATGGTGGTCCATTTATGTGAATGAAAGTTCTTTTATCATTTGTCCCAATGTCCTCTTCATTTCTGTCTGAAGATCTTAGCACTGAAATTCTGTTTATAGCGTGAACCTAACTGATTAGTTAAATAATAAATAACTAAAATCATAAAATAGGGGTTGATTTTTATTCATATTTTGTTAGCAAGTTTAAATAAAGGAATGCTTAAGTAAAAATATCATTCTTGAGAGGGATGGAAAAAGATTGAAAACATGATGCTTAAAGTACAATTTTTCCATCAAATTTTGCAACGCTCGATCAGTGTAAAAATAAATAAAACGACAAAACAGTGCATTATTTTTTATCCTATTTTGTTGAAAATTAAAATAAAAGAATGAAAAAAAAAAAACCCACATTCATTCTCAAGAAGGATGAAAAAAGATTGAATAATGGATTTGTGTTATAACACAATTTTTCCCATAAAGTTTTGTGACGCTCGATCCTTGTAAAAATAAATAAATAAAATGACTAAATAGGATTTTTAATCTTATTTTGTTGGAAATTCGAATAAAGAAATGCAATAGAAAAAATATGCAGTTTCAAGACGGATGAAAAAAGATTGAAATGGCGCTATTTTCCCTGTCAAAATCGTTTACGTTATTTTTTTTTTTTTTTTTTTTTTTCTTATTAAAATTTTATAGACACGGACCAATACGGCCCGAAAAACGGACTTTTATGATTCTCCTTTTCATTGGAAGACATGTTGAGAAACAGTCGAAATATCTTTCACTTATGCATTAAAAATGTGCTGAACATATTACCGTGAAGTGAGCCCGATAACTAACCACGTGTATGTTGCAAATAAATATGCGGCACTTACGAAGCGAGTTGGGCGAACGGGGTCACACTCGCAGGTCAAGTGCATTTCTCAAATAGCTCTCCAGTGGGTGTGAATTCTGCCTCCGTGATTCTGCTCCTGCAGAGACGGCCCGAGGGGCGTGCGGGGCCTCTTCTCTATCATGTGTCTTATGAGATAGAATTAAATAGCCCAGGAGCCGGGCCTCTATAAGCGCGGGGCCTTAGGCGATCGCCTACATTCGCAGCCCCCTTGGGCCGGCCCTGGCTCCTGCATTAGAGATGAGTTCGGGCTCATTTTTTGAAGCCCGAGCCCGAGGACTTTTCATCCGAGCCTGCCCGAGCCCGAGCAATATTATTTAAGTCGGAGCCCGAGCCCGAAATTTCAGTTAAGATTTTTAAAAAATTCAATTACTTCATTGATAGAATACAATAAATTTTGCCGTTCGTGCAAATTAAAGACAAATAGAGTTGCAAACTCCGAATGCACTTTCTAATTTTTTGTATCCGTCTTTTATCAGAAAATGTCGGATCTCATGACTAATTAAGGAATATAAACCGCCGTTCTAAAATACCCAAAGAGCTTCACGCACCTTCTAGGCGCCCATGCCGCTATTTTTATTTCTTTATTTATTTATTTTTCTTTTATAAGTACTTTTATTTTCCTCATGAATCACTTTTCAAAATCTATTTCAAGCAGTATGTTCAATAAAGGAGAAATTTTTCATGAGCCCGAGCCCGAACACAATTGTGAATTACAGAGCCCGGGCTCGGGCTGAGCCCGTCTCATCTCTATCCTGCATACACGCGCAATGTAAGAATTCCGCGAGAAAAAGCAATCCTTTGGAAGCAATTCTGCAGAAACAAAACATGTTCTGCAAAAATCTAGGGCTGGATTTTTACCCTAACTTCCATTCTTTTTTAATTTCTGTATCGAAAATATTTCCTTTCGCCAAGAACTCTTCAGTTTTATATTGGACTACTCAGATACGAAGTCGCGCCTTCTGCCAATCAGTCTGTTCTGCAAAAAAGTGTTGCCGGGCTGGTTGCTATGGTATGACGTAGGTCGAAAAGCTCCGTTGCATTTACGAAGTGAGAAAAGAGAGCATTGATATGTATCAATGAAAGAGAGTTGAGCGAACGGGGTTAAGGGTCACGTGCAGGTCTTTTGTAAACAGAAAATTCTGCGCTGCAGTCACCGAGCGAAACTGAATGAACTGACGTGCTTGGGAAGATAAATATTTATAGTCTGCATCTGCGAGTAAAATAATCCATTGAAAAGAATTCTGCAGAAACAAAACTTAATCTGCAGAAGTGGGGGTTTTTTTTTTTTTTTTTTGGTCTCCCTAAATGGAAATTTTATTCCTGTGTGGAAAATCTTTCTGCAGGAGCTCAGTGCCGTTCTGCGACAATGTCGCCGTGTCGCCGCGATTCTGCCACGGGGAATGTCAGCAACAAAAACTAGTACAATAATTGGATATTTTAAATTTAAAATCAGCAAATCATAACTATTTATCAAAATATACCTAATTTTATATGGAAAAGCAATCCGTAAAATACGCATTCCGAAATTTTTAAGGCGTATTCTGAATTTCTAAAGCATGAAATACGCATCTAGAGGCGTTATCGCGATCACTGCATGTGACATCAAACAAAACATGTGGAGGTAATATTTCATATTTCTGAAAAAATTCTCCAGAAAAAAAAAAGAACTTACACAGTCTCGCTCTGCTTCAAGTAGGCATGTTTATGTTCAGTTTTGATGAATTGCTGCTTTTAGCCATATCTGGCTGAATTGCCTAGAGCATTATTTAGCAATTAAATCTGAATGTCACTATTTGAGTCATAGCCAGCACTCACTTTTTCAGGACCATAGTGTGTCCTTAAAATAAACAAGCATTCATTTTTTCCAAAAGCCTTCCTTGACAATACTGAATCTTCCTCATCATGGACATTTCTCATAAATTTATCCAACAAACAAGCAAACAAAACAAAGGAATCAACCCTCACAAAGCTTCTTATTATATACAGCAAAACAAATACATTAAAACTAAAGCTAGTATGATCTCTTCCAATTGAAATTGAAATAACAAAAAAAAACTTCATTTCAAATGGGTAGAAATTTTCAGAAAAACAGCAAGTGAAATCTACAAAAAGAAACCAAAAAAAAAAAAATTACCACTCATGTCCCAAGGAACAGAACCATCAAACTTGATGAAACTAAAATATATGGCTATGCACCTTAAACTTCACGGATGTAAACAAAACAAAATCGGGAATGAATTCAAAACATAAACAGTACACTTCTGTTAGCTATCCACACAAGTGCTCATCACTTATGCACCAACAGGCAAGGGTTACCAGAAAAAGAAGGTCGCCAAGCTTCGCCCTCCATCACCAAAGAAAAATCACCAAATTTCTGTAGTGTTCATTTAACGGGAAAGTACCCATTATACATACCAACATCATCTTCAGTTAATGTAACTTCAGTAGCTACAGCTGTAACAACTTTCTCTGTTGGTATGATAGAAACTGTATCCATTTCTCTACATTCTCTAACTGTAGCAGTCTGTATAGGAGAGACATGACCCATAAAAATTTTATCAGTTTCAATAGTATCAATATCCACAGCAATAGGAACTGAAGTTGCATCGTCTTTATGTAAAACAGTTGTTGCTGGTACTTCACTTTCTATTCTGATGTTAAGTTCATTTTTTTCAAGTGATTCTATATCAAGGTTTTGATTAATTTTTGCTTCAGAAACAGGTGTATCACCAGGAACCTAAAATTGCAAAAACAAACAATCTTTTGATGAAACAGCATTTTCATTATACAACATGATTATTTTATAATTTTAAAGATACTTTTAATTTTTATTTAAAAATTGAAGCACTAAAAAGCTTTTCAGCAAAAATTATGAACTGTAACGTTTAAATATGTAACATTTAAATCTGAAACACTCAATAGAATTAATATCCAGCAAGTTAGGTGGCAAGGACATCAACTGTAATTCAGCAGTATGGTCCTTGAATTACTGTAACATGATTCCTGCCACCTAATATGGGTCATTGTTTTGCTAGGAAAACTCCATTCCTAGAGGAAAATGCAGATACCATGAAAGAGAGCAGCTGGTTCAGCAAAATGCTGAAAAAGGCCATGATTTTTATGGTGTGTTCTACCACAACTAACTGGCCCAGAGAGTACCCCCACACAACATCCAAAACAATAATATTGCTACCATTGGCCATTTCATAGTCAGTGGTACATGTGTTGAGCAACTATTCAACAGAAAAAGTGATTGCCCAGACACAAATAAAAAAGGTTTAGTAGGGTACCCTCTATAGAGAACTGATCCAAATGAATGTTAATGGTTTTAAATGAACAAAAATAACAAGAACAATCAACAAAAACTGGTTTTAGAAAGTAAAATTAGTAAAACCTTTGCATGATTGCAGACATACTTATGGTTGCTGATAAATACCATTTATGTATGTTGTGATATGAAGTTTCTATTAATTTTAATTTCTGACACTAGTTTTTGTTGAGTGTTCTTATTATCTTTGTTCATTAAAAACCATTGATGTTCAATTGGATTGATTCCCTCCAGAGGGTACCCTACCTAACCTTTTTCATGGTTCTGCGGCTGAACAATGTTCCCAAGACCTTTGTAGATGTAAATGGTATTTATGTTTGATTATATGCAACGGCCAAGTTGATAAATTGGCTGCTGATAATTTTGTTTCACCAAGTAGAGCGATTTCCTATGTCCTCTTTTGTCATCCCATGCCCCATTTTGTGGTGTCTATATAGGTTTCACTATCATACATTACTCTGCATAGATAAATACAATGACAGCTTGCAAAAATCTGATAAGTAATGCAATTTTGGAGATGTTTATTCAGAGATTTGAGCCATCACAATATGCCTTATATCAAAGTAGCTTAGATTAGCAACTTCGCCCATAACATACACAAATAACTAACATAATGATGCACAAGAATCTCTAGCAGCAGTTACCCTTTCATTCACAAGAACCAGAATTTTTTTAAATCCTGTCAGAGACTCAAAAATTTTATCTCCCCTCCTTTTCCATGTACACCAAAAAGCAAAGAATATTTTTGTTAGAAAGCAGCATCTTGCAAGTTTCTAGTAAGAGAAAATGGATATATCAAAGAAGATATCTGTCCATGAGTCCAGAAATAAAAAATCACTTATGTGTGAAAAGAGGAGATGGCATTTTTTTCAAGGATTTGTGGGCATTACGAGATCTAGAGTCATCAAAGATATGAATAAAAGTCTTAAATACTATTCCTACCTGATTTCATGTTTCTACATAATCCAATAGAACACTTTCACAAAAGGAAAATGGTGGTCATAATGATTTGCTTGATCATAATGATGTATACAGAAAGGCTTCATTAAAAAAAATTTGGAGCACTCCTCTACCACATTTGGTAGAGAAGTGCTCCAGAGCAGTTATTGAACTACATAATCTATATTTCTTTATTTCATTTCAAAAACTATATCATATGTTGCAGCAGAATTTTTTCCCCCAGAAATGCATGGCATTTTATCATAATGAGGAAAATTAAAAATATAGTAAAAAAGTATATGCAGTAAAACTTCTCGAGAGTAACTACCCTCCATTCTGTAAAAAAATCAGTCATTAAGTTGTTGTTGTAGGATTAAGGCCAATTATCTACCTGTGATAATGTGACTTGTGTCCCACCCATAAGATCTAGGCCTATGGAGGGGTGTCCTCTGTGAGGGGTCTTTCTAAGGACTCCTAATCCATATTTATGGTATTTTCTGTGGTTTCGGAGGAAACCACAGAAAACTCTGAATAGTCAGGTCAGTGGACACAACTTGGTTTTGAATCAGGCACCTTCCATCTCTCAGTTCAGAGAGCTATGCTCTCGGCCACTGGTCAGGCATCAGTCTTTAAGAGAAGTGGTCACTCAAAGAAGTATAAATATATGGTAGCCAAGAAAAAAAATTGCTCAAAAATATTGGTTTTTGTTATTTATAAATTGCATATTGATACATAAGTAACAATACAAACATTTTTAAAATTTTTATTTTAATAAAATATTCAGAAATTTCAGATTGTTTCATTCTCTTTTCTCTCTCTAAGAGTACTTCCCTCTCAACTTAATTTTTTAGATATGACAAAAGAGCATTTATACTGATAATCTTCATGCATTCTGAATTTGCAATAATAAAATCTATTTGCTTTAAAATTTCCTGTTATGGTTTTCCCACAACTAAAAGTAACTGCCAACTTCCTTTTCAAATTTCCTTTTTCGTGTGAGCTTGATCACATCAATGCACTGCTCCAACAGTAAAATCATTCATTTCTTAAACATGTCTCTTCTAGATTTATACATAATGTGTACCTGTACTTGCACCTGCTGTCAATTTGCAGTAGAGTGGCTGGTTTGGAATTTATTTTTTGTTTACTTTACTTCTGGAAATGAAAGAAAATTTTTAGACGGGGAACCAGACTGTCACTTATAGAGAGTTGTGTGGTCTTTTCTAGAGCATCTTCTACCATGAAGTAGATAGGCTAAAAAATAAGTACCTTAAAAAATTGGTCGTTGGAGGAGGGGGTCTTTAATAGAGGTGGTCACTCATAGAAGTTTCACTGTATTTTAAATATTTAATTTTTATAACAACTACATGATATTTATCGAAGGTACAAATGGACAAAACTATTATTTGATGTTGTTTCTATTGAATATAAAATATCTGATATTGAGAGATAGTCAGGGCCTGACTAAGAAATTCGCAGGCAGTAGGCCCAACATTGTTTTTTGGGCCCCTATACAGGTGGTCATACCTTGTTGACACTTATAGAAAAAAGGTGCAAATATATGTTCACATTAGTGTACATGAGGGGAGGTTTAAAACCCCCTCCTTGTCCAAAAATTATAGTTAACAGTCTATAAACTTTTATTATTGTGCAGAAGTTATGCCTTAAATGATGGCATGTTAATGAATGCTCCATGGTGGAATGCATTTGTTCTATCTCTGAATACAGTATAAACAAACATTTTTGCATGGAAGCATGTGCAGTGAACATTAATTATGATAAATATTTCTTTATTTATCATAATTAATGTTCAGTAGGCTAGTTTTTTTTTAGAACTTCACTACTTTAATTATTTTGGGGGCTCTAGGCCGCAGCCAAGTTGGCCTGTGCAGCAATAAGCAGGGGTGATACTGAGGCAAAACAATGAAAATGGTAAATCTTATTTTTGTTGGGTTTTGAAGAAATTCAATTACTTAACATAAAATTAAAATTGATAAAATGAAAGCTGGATTTTTCACTTACATCAGCCATAGTAAGTTCCATCACAGGTGAAAAATATTCGATTAGAGAAAGGCTAAGTTGAAAAAATATAGCACACATTTCACAAAATATGCACTGACTTCCTTCATTGGGCTCATTACATGTATGAGTTCCTTCCCAAGGAGCTTCAATTTGATCTCTAATTAAAAGCAAGATAATTTGTGCATCCTTCTGTTCCAAGCCTTTATGTAGTGGTACATCTTGTAGCTCAAGCTGAAATAAATGTTATCGTTTAAATACTATAAGTATATCTCAAAGGCAAATTTAACAATTTTTTAATACTAAGTATAAAAAAATGTGAGGAATGTTATAAGATTTCAAAGAAATGAAAAAACGGCATTAAAAATTATTATTGGTCTTCTGTTATGCATTTTTCTTTATATCTTGATTTTAGAAACACTGGTGAAGTAAGTATGTGCTTATTTTGTAAGCATTTTTTAACAATAGATACACACAAAAACTAAGGATACTTAAGATTTCCTTAAATGTGAATAAAATAGAAATAAAATAAAATAAAAACAAAAATTGCATTATTAGGTTCCCATTATATGTTTCTGCTTATAATTTAATGTTTGTTTTCTCTTTTTCTTCAATTTGGAGCTTTTCTTTACGACAGGGTACTACAATAATACAGAATTTTTTTTTTTTTTTTAAATAGGCTCACAAAAAGAAAAAAATATCTAAAGAAGAGTCAATACTGCAAGATGCAGCCATGAAAAGATATCTAAAATTGACATGAGTTACAAAAATAAGATATTATCGACTACCTTGACGAAGAACAACATATTCAACACCATTTAAATGTCTGATTTAATAAACAGATTAATAATTCTTTATAACTAAACATTTTTTTATAACTGGGACAAATATTTATGGATGTTATGTAGTTGAAAGAACACAGCAATGGTCTCTGATTTGATAATATAATGGCTGAAATTAGTCAAACATACTTACTTAATATTACATATGGCTGTTGATACAGCACAAAGTAGCAAAATAATTTCATTAGTTCACTTTTTTATTTTCTTTAATTTGAGATTTATTAATGAAAAAGTATATTTATAAATGTATGTTCTGGCAAATATACAGCCACATTACATTTAAAAAATAAAAATACATCAGGTCACATGAAATAAAAGTCAAGTACTGGATGTTCAACATTCAATTTTGCAAAAGTCAATCAGTTTAAATACAAACTGTCTTAGCACGAATCCACCTATAGGGGTGAGAAAGTAAGCAAAAGGAGTTTAATGAAAGTGCGAGAACATGCTTTTTCATAGCAACTGCATGGGATCAGCAAACCAGCATAACAGAAGTTGTAAACCCATCAGTTGTACAGTGAGACCTCGATATAGAAAAAACAAAACCCACAGAGCCAGATTTAGGGAAGGGCAACTGGGACTGTAGCCCCGGGATCCCCACAATAGACATTTTTACATAAAATTTCCTATGAACACTGAATAATTAAAAAGTAACGTCACAATTTTTATCCTCAAAGGTTTCAGATACAAAGCAACTAGTTCTCGCACACATTTTGCATACTACTGGCACTGAACGTGATCTATTGCGAGTCATAGCGAGGGCATATTACGAGTCCAACAGCAGACAAAAAATAGAGAAATAGACATTATTTTTGAGTAAATAAAATCTACCAACACCGAAAATAGAATCCTGAACTACTAGGCTGTATTAAAGCTGAACCCACTTCACTACACAGATAGTTAAAAAAGTTCTTTAACTTTTGTTTGAAAAATTATTAGGGGGCACCACTTTGTTGCCTTGGGGCTTCCAAACTTCTAAATCCACCACTGATTGACACAGTTCTCATTTCCAGTAGACTTTCGATCTTATTCGATGATAAAATGAACTTTTGCGAACATTTTTTTATCGTTTACAGTTTAATTTGATGTCATTCTACTATTTTCAATTCATCAAACATTGTGAAGCAAAGAATTTTGCAACTTTTAATGTGTTTCATCATTATAACTATTTTTAAGGCTTGTCATTTAAAAATTACTTTCATATCTTCTGTGTTGACTTTCTGTTTTTAACTGTAGTAATACTGATTTGTTTTTAATTGTAGTATTAGTAATGTGTTGCATAATATATCTGATTTATTATGTCTTACTCTCTGTCGCACTGCAACCCAATCCATGTCCTGTTGTGCCCTGCAAAGGGTAGCAATGTAACAACTTGAGTAAGTTTTAAAAATTAACTTTTTTTAAAAGTATAAAATAAGGATAAAATCTGAAAAAAATTAAAATGAAAGTTAAGAGTTGTAAAAATATTGTTCTGCATTTAATTTTTAGTTTTAATTAAAAGCAAGGAAATTATTTTAAAACAAGTAAAAGTTGTCAAACTGAACACCCCACCCCAACCCTCTCTCATATCTCAATTGTAAAGTTTCTCTGAAATAATAATAAAAAAAGTAGTCTCTATGCAAAATTAATACATACTTGCTTGATAAGGATATCCAGCATTAATATGTAGCAAGGTAAATCTATTTCAGCTTCAGATTCATATTCTACAACTAAAAGTGGATTTTCTTCTTCTGGAACATTTACTAAATTCATAGGAAATCTCTGAGATCGAGAAGTTGTAGGACCATTTGCGCCTTTTTGCTCTTGTGAAGGATGTGGAATCAGAAGTGAATTAGGAGCAGTTGCAGTTTTACCATCACGAGAAGCAAGATTAGCTACACCATTTTTAAACATATCATACAACAGTTCTAAAGGAACTGGAATTTCAAGCATAGACAGTATCTGGAAAATAAGTAAGTAAATCATATAAATATTTCATACATATCATATATTTCATGCATAGTATTTATCTTTTAAAATTTAAAATAATACATATGACCAGATCCTATATATTTTTCAATTTCCTCATAGAGGGCATTATTATGCAGAAAGCAAATTTCAAATCTTCCAATAATGGATAATAGTAATTTACTAAATAGAAATCTCTCTATTCCAAAAAAAAAGTAACGGCTGCTGTCGCTGCTGTCAAGAGCTTGTTTGGCTATCTTCTCCTAAACTGTGGGGATTTGAATTTCGAGAAACATGTGCACAGATTCGGAAAATTGCCAAATCGGTCCAAAACATTGTTTTAAAAAATCCCGGATAAACTTAGTGAAAAAGTAAAAAGATATATTCATAATATTTTTATTGTAAAATACGACACTCGCGAAAATATAAAAGCAGTTTCATGGAAATTTGTATATCATCCTCCAAGGATAGTAGACATAAAAAAAAGGGGAGGGTAGCCATCTTTCATGTAAGAAAAATATTCCATAAAATTCTCGCTTTAAAAAATAACAAATATGAATCCTATGTCCAGGCACAGCTTGTTTGTAAAATCTGTTTGTTAAAAACTGGCTGAAAGTTTATTTGTTTAAGTTTTATGTAAAAATATGACATTACTCTCTGGGCCCCCTAATACTACATCATATTACGTAAAAATTTACTAGGACAACAAAATACAGAATAGTATAACAATATTCAGAAATTTCATGAAATTTTAGCATATTTTTAAGACAATTAAGCCATTCCCAATCATCCTAACTTGGTTAATTATTGGTGTATCAAATTTAATGTTTATTAGTGCTAAGGGCAGTGGCAGATCTAGGATTATGTTAAGGGGGGGGGGGGAGGCTATAGAGAAAAAAATATTTTATGCTTTAATCCTAAAATTTAGAATTACATAACTAAATTAATTATTATTTAACTTTATTAATTATCAGTTTTACTTTAACTAAAATTAATTTATTAAGAACTGATAATTAATTAAGTTAAATAATAATTAATTTAATTGAATAATTCTAAATTTTAGGATTAAAACATGAAATATTTTTCATTGTAGCTGCCCCCCTTCAATTTTAAATAATAATTTAATGAGGTCTGAGACTTGAAAAAATTTGTAATGTCTCTTAAAAAGCTGTATTATGCACTTTTACAAACGGTGAACAAAAATCAAAATTTCAAGGGGTGGGACCAGAACCTCTGGATACGGCCTTGATAATGGAGTACTTGCCTCCCTCACCCCTCCTAGAGATTTAGTATATTGTGTGATAATGTAAACAAAATTGCACCACAAAGCAAAATTGGAACTGAAATTGTTACAAGAGTGAACTTGCCCCTCTAGAATACTTTTTTTGAGTATGCCCTGAAAAAACTCATGGACGCTGATGAACTAAATTAAGGTTATTCTTTTGAGAAATAGTGTCACTTTTAAATAGATTTTTAACAAATTTAATGAGGTCTTCAGACTTGAAATTCGGAATGTCTCTTCAGAAGCTGCATTATGCACATTTATGAATGATGAACTTATATAGTTTATGAAGCATTTAGGAAAATTTTTAAATATACATGCAATAATAAAGTAGCCTTTGACAATTTAATCTAATTTAATTTAAAGTCATCTTTAAAACCATCTTTAATCTCTGTGAAACAGAGTACTTTCACTGTAAGGTTTGTTTCTCGGCCAGACAAATATTACTTTCAGAGATATTTGCAGGCATTTGCGGTTCGTGGTTGCCCAACCTAAAATTCTTGGGCTAAGTAAGTAAATGGCATCACTTTTCAGAACCAATCAGTGAAAAAGTAATGCCCTTTGCGTCCAGCGACAATTTCAGAAACTAGGGGGTATGTAGGTCAGGAGCAAGAAATTTGTGAGGACTTTTGATACAGTAATTGCTTAGAAAACAAGCAAGGAGTGTGTCGGTAGGTTGCCGGTCTTTATCCAAAAAGTATGAAAAATAATAAAGTTCCAGATTAACCTCAACAAGCTTCAACTGCAATTATTTTGGCAAGAGGCGAAGGCACCACCAAGTAAGGTGGCAAACATTCTTTTAAAGAATTGTTTAAGGAATTTAGATTTACTGTTTATAAAAGTGGATGTTATAGTTTGTAAAGAAACACTGATTTTTTTTTCCGATTCTTTATCATAATTAGTTTGTTATTAAAGCTGTTAAGAATGATATGACGAGTTTAGATTCTGTCAAGGAACAACCAGAATAACAACATAAACATAAAAACTTATTATAAGTATGCACAAAAATTTAAAAAAGATTTTACCCAAGGTATCTGATTTTTATTTTACATTTAATATTAAAAGAGATCTGCTAGCAGTGAACATAACCGTATACAACAAAATACGAAAAAAATATTTATTGAATATTATTACCGGAAATTATATTTCCTTTTAGAGTGCAACCAGAAAAAGGACGGGAAAACTTCAAAGATTTCATAAAAGTACTACTTGATACAAGCAGTTAGAATATGTAGTGTAAAAGTCGTATAGCTCCATCGTTTTACGCCATAATATTCTTAATTGATTTCTATTTGAAAAGCAGTAGAGAAAGGGGAATATGTAATTAATTTCAACATTTAAAAGAGGTAAAAAGCTTTAACGTGTTAGCTATAGCTATTATCATTATCATAGCATAGAACAAAAATTTTGGGGGAGGGGCACAAATGGAATTCAAGAGTAGGAAAGTGAAATTTTGAAACACATGTCTTTAATCAAAGGATTTTGAGACAAAGTTTAGGGGGGCCCTTTCCCTCCCTTCAGTGCTATGCTCATGATTATTATTGTGTTTTTTCTTGAGGGATGTATTAAGATGGCTTTATCTGGTGTTTAAAAGTGAATCTGTGTACCAAGCCTGAGAAAAAGAGAACTCTTCTTCTCTTGAAAAGTTTGGTCAAATTAGTTTCATTTTATGATTATTTTAGATTTTAAAGAATTTATACTCTTTAAAATAAAAAAGAGAACAAAATATAAATAAATATACTTTCTTCCAATTTATTACATCATCGGTCAAGCTTTATTTTTTTTTTTTTTTTTTTTTTAATCATAAACACTTTTCAATCTTGTTGGAAAGTGTTAAAAAGGAAAATTTTAAGGGAAGAAATCTGAAGGGAAGAAAATACTGATATTTCAAATACCTTTTATTTATTGATTTATTAACATGTTAGTTTAATTGTAAAAAATAGATCTGAAAATTATCAAGTACATTTTCAATACTTTATGGGATTTATTTAATTTGAATAAATTTTAGTTACTAAAAAAAAATCACCATGCTTTTTATTCATAATTGCATCCACACAAAAAGAAAATGTTGACTTTTGTAAACTGCTGCTTTCTTAGAATTTATTATCAAATTACAACAAAAGTTTAGAGTAACTAGGGGCCAAGGCCCCTAGACTCGCTATGTTCACTTTTCGTATGAGGCATTCGGCCAGGGCCAAGCGAGATAGTAAGTTTCCTCTACCGGGCCGAAACCTTGCTTTTCATGACGTCACAGCAGACATCCTTCCTCGAGCGTACAATCCATAGGATTAGTATAGAAACCGGAGTTGAAATTGTTTTTTTTAATTATAGTAATTGGATATAAATAAATATAGTTAGCAGAATGACTTAAATGTGACTTACTTAATGTAATAATATTTTATTCGCAAAATGTAAACATGCATTTTTTTCTGAAACAGAATATTTTGAAAGTTTTGAAGAATACAGCTTTTCTTTTGAAAATGCTAATTCTTAAATTAATTATATTATTATTATTCTAATTAGTAAAGTATCAGATAAATTGTTTAAGAAACATTGGAATTTCATATCTGAATTATGTTTAAAGAACACCATAAAGTATAACATGCAAGAAAGTTTTCAGATTTTATTTTATAACATGGATTTCAAATGAATGAAACTTAAAAATAAATAAATAAATAAATAAATAGAATACTGTAGAATTTCATAACATGGATTTCAAATAAATGAAACTTAAAAAAAGAAAAAAAATAGAATACTCTAGAGTTTTACACTAAAATACACATTTAATATCATCTTGTTTTTACTTGGACTTGTGAGGAAGATAAATTGTTTTTTACAAAAATAAATAGTAATTACTTTACATATCTATTATATGTAATTATATGTAAAGTATATATACTATTATATATTATATGTAAAGTAATTTTACTTGAAGTAAAATTACTTTACATATCAATACATACATTACAATAAAGCCTTCTGTATTAAATAATGCATACATATTTCTGTACATTTTTTTTTCATTTAAAAAGGAGAAAGAAAAAGAAAATTAATGCACTGATTTAAAATGCTGTGATAAGTTATTTCAGTAAGAAATAAGGCATAACCTATTCAATCTTATATGACATAATTAAAATTCCAATCAAGAGAGAAAAAAAAAAGTAGCTTTAATATAAGAAATTGGTTTGTATGAATATTTATAAGAATATTCACGCTTAAGGTTAATATATCTTAATGGAAGATTGCACATTTGTTTTTAATGTAGTTATTAACTACATGGAACACCTGCATTTAAATAAGATTATTGGAATTTATTAAATACAAATATATATAATTTGTATAAAGGCTTGGATAGTAGTTGCGTCGAAGCCCAGTGGTGTAATGGTTAGCGCACCGCGCTGCCGTCCCATGGGTCTGGGGTTCGAATCCCGGGCTGGGCAGGGTCGACTCAGCCTTTCATCCCTTGAGTGGGTCGATAAAATGAGGACCAAGCTTGCTTGGGGTCAAACACTGGGGGCTTCGCGTCAGGCTGACCACCTGGCCGAGGCATATGCATCCGCACCCCAGAGCCTTATGGTACAGGCGGTGGCAGGCCAGGTTGGGGCAAGCGCAGGTCTTGGCCCCGCAGAGGGGCTGTTGTGCCAATGTTTGACTTTAGTAGTTGCGTCATTAACAGAATTATTGGCCATACAAATTATTTTTCAAGATTTATACGATATAGAAGGGCTTACATATATTTCGTCCAGTAAAAGAGAAACTATTTTTTCATTATCTTTTAACAATTCAGATTTTTGTTTTAGATATAAAATATGATTGTCATTGTTTAAGTCACTACTGCTGTTTAAAGGACTAGAAAGCTTTTTCGAATATACACAATGAGGAAGAATTAAAGTTTTAGAGTTACGAATAAAATTATATGTTGCGGGATAACTGTAAAATAATTTAACAGCAAGCAGAATGTAATAAGGTGTATATGATAATTTTTTAGATGATAATTGTGAAACATGCTCAAGAATAAGATCAATATAAAATGTCTTACCTTCTGAAAATTCTGAGTCATTTTTGTATTCGGAAAGAATGGTAATAATATAATCAACCTTAGTTTTAACTGGAATTTAATCTTCCTCGCAAGTTGAAAAAAAAATTCAACAAACAATCAAATTTTGTCCATCAATCGTACTTTTCTTTTTGCAATATAAATTTATACTGCTTATTGTTCAATAAAATTGAACTTTTAAATGCTTTTATCATCAAATCTTGAAATATTTTGAAAGAAACTGTAACTTTAGGAGTCTTGTTGCAGTTAATTTTGTAAAACAAAATAAAATCGTCCTCTTCTTTTGACATCCATCCATTGGGTAGTTTTGATTTATAAGTACTTTTAAAAGATTCATATGAGGAAATAATGTCCTCCAAACACCAATTTTTAAATTTTTCTTCGTCTCTGAATTCCTCTTTTTTTAATTTATCAGTTGGATCTCTTCTTTTTGAAGGAGGCTCAGAAGTCAAATAACTTGACTGATTTGGAAAAATTTATGGGTATGCATCATCTGTTAATTTGGGATTTTCGCGCAGTACAATTAAAACACTTCCATCTGGTTGAATGGCTTTATCCTCACAAACAATAAATTTGTCGCTGAAGTGTTTGATACATACAAGAGCAGTTTCAGCTGGTATGAAATTTTGTTGATTTATTTTTTTAATCCACAGTTGTCTTTTGTATTCGTCTTTGGGAAATGAAAACCAGGAAACATATTCCTTAGATTTGTTGTAGTTGGAGCAGCACCCAGATACACAGCATTTCCAACCCATCAATAGAAACAAAAATTATAATTATGCTTTTTAAAAATATGTAATTATAATAAAAGATGAACATGAAAGAAAGAACAAATTAGTACTAAAGGAATCTTATTATATGATTTTATAAAATTTTCCAAGTCAAATTTAGTCTCCTTTCCCGTATATTAATAAGTAAACTATATTAATTAAAATAATGTTGATTTTAATTTTAACTGTGATTTAAAATGTCTTATTTATAAATGTACAATGAATTTTAAGATTAGTTCTAAAATGTAAGATAAGATTATAGTAACACAACTTGCAAAGGGGCATATCAAAATATACAGCAATCATGTCATTAAAACTATATTAGACATGAAATGATATTAAACAAAGTTTATGCAGATTAAAATTAAATTAATTGTGCGATTTACATAAGTAATCAGGGCTACATAAACTTATAGTGTACTTAAATATGAGCAAAATGTTTTTGAAAATCGTTAGTATAGTATAAAACTTGCATTTTTTGTTAATAATTGCATCCTTTTTTTGTGAAATCATTGGTTCTCAAGAACAATTAATTGTATGCAATAATGAAGTCGTACAGCTAGCCAAATTACTTCTTACTCTAAAGAATGTTTTAAAAGTAAAATATGGATTAAAAATTACTAAATATATAAAAGAATAAAAGAATGTAATTTTAAATTATTCAATATCATTATTACCGTGAGTTTTGAAGAATAATAGATCCAAATAAATGGTAGAACAATTCATTTGCAACGGCTATCCTGCAAAGAAATCCTAGAAACACGTGTTTTCAGCAGAGCAGGTACTTGCTTAACTAGGATGTACATCGTGACGTCACAGGCACATTTCAGAACAGGTTTACGGCCCGATAGAATACATCTCGCATGGCCCCGATTCGGCCCCTAATAAGGCTTATTCGTAAAAAAAGGCATAATTTCAACAAACAAAACCCAAAGGTTGGATCAAATAGAATGTTACCAAACTACACATTTCTTGGTTCTTGCATGTTGCTTGGAATATAAAAATTTAAACTTTGCACTATTTTTAATTATGCGAAACCCATGGAACACCTTGCGTATTAGCCAATTATGGCAAATTTTCATACTTTGACGACGTGCGTATATGTATTGTTAATAATTAAGAAAACAGTACTTCATGTGTTTTCTTTGATAAAAATTATGGAACAGGTAGGATAGCTTGCCACCAATGCGACTTTTCATTATTTGGCGATTTACACATGCTCACAACCTATAATTACTGCTCATGTAAGGTTCCCAGAAAACCGTTATCCATATTTTCATGTACATAATCCTTTGCAGATTGGCGTATTTAGCACAATGAATTATATCATCTCGCCGTGCTGGAAAATATCCAAAGTGTACTATAACTGCTATTTAATGGTATAATTAATGCCACCAAATATTTCTACGGGTAGCAAATACTCCAGCTGGACCGAATCGGCTTTAAAATAATCTGCATTTTAATTATTTTTCATTTTCAAGATATTGGGTTTTAACATTTTTGAACTCACGGTTTAGATTCTCCCTGCTTGGAAAGATATCATTTTGCCAGATCATACCTAATGCCAAGATGGCGCCTTTAAAATCAGTTACAATGAGTTATTCTGCTTTGGCAAAACGAATAATCGCTAATTCTAAACTCCTGCTGTCTAAGCAAACTTACTATTTGAAAATTGTCAACTTTGTGTAACACAAAATAAAATCGTCGTTTGAGTTATTTATTTCATATAATTTTTAATTTGGCATAAAATGGGTGTAATTCTACTTCATGTTTGTCAATTTTACGTGATTCTACATACAGTAAAAGCTCGATTATCCGGCATCCAAGTAACCGGAAAGCTCAAGTAACCGGAAAATTTTCAGCTTCCCTCTTTTCTTTTTTGTGTCTTCTCAAAAGATTGATTAGTACGGTGACCCCTCCTCTCCAGCTGTCATAACAGTACGATGGCAACAGGTGCAAATTTCCAATTACCAGAGAATACTAATATTTCCATAAATTACAATGGTGTGTTTTAAAAATACCAAAGAAAAACAGCCTAAAATGATTACAAAATATAAAAAAACACAACATTTCACTGTTGTGTCTGCAAGCACAGAGAGGGAGGACAAGGGAAGATAAACAGTGATCATACTGTTCATTACTATAGCAATATGTTTACATTATTTTCAAAAATTTCTTTTATTTTTTTTATGATTAACTCAGAACTATGATATGCTTCATTGCTGATTGCAGATTGTTTAAATGTAGTGATTCCTGACCTACTTTCCGGCTTAGGCATTCCAATGATTTGACTATGTTATCTCTGAACAGAAACTGAAGAGGAAGGAGGGGGGGGGACAGGAAATAACACTCGATTTATTATTATTATTATTTTATCACTCTCTTAGTGTAAAGCTTTTAAGCTTTTAAAATCGGCAGGTGTTATTACTTTAATTTATTATTAATCTTCCCAAGGATGCAAAGACATATTATAATAAAAGTCTTGTAATGTCTTTAAACTCTGCAATATAAACATGCATTAGCATAAATTCAATTAAAACTTTGTTACAAAACTGCATAAATAAAAATTGAGCAGTATGCACACGCATAATGCCCTTCTCCCCTCCCCCTCTGGCCGGCGAACGTTTCTATCTTTTTTTTACAAGATCAACTATCCGGAATTCTCACTTATCCGGCATTCGACGCTTCCCGTGCTTTCTGGATAGTCGAGCTTTTACTGTACTTGGAATTGCTTTGTTGCAAAGGAATGTATGATTTTATGCCAAATCTGGCAACCATTATGTTTTATTTTTTCAGTTTTTTATTAATATCTTCTAAAATAATTTGATTTTTGAAATTTAAGTCAGCTTATCAGGTTCCTTGGAATTTTCCGAATCCATGGACATGTTTCTCGAAATTCAAATCCCCACGGTTTAGGAGAAGATAGCCAAACAAGCTCTTGATAGCGGCAGTTACTTTTTTTTTAGAATAGAGAGAAACATTCACACAAGTAATGCAAATGCAAGTAGTAAAAATAGCCTGACATCTCTGTCCACTTTCCAAATGGAAAATATTTCTGTGCCCTATATTATTTTTAAATAATGCTGAAGTGCATGTTATTCTGGGGACTTTTTTTGAGGTTCTTCTTTTGGGGGGGGGTATCTTTTTACAAAGGATTATTTTTTCTTTTTCAGAAGGAGTTTTTTCCAGGGAACTTTTTTTTTTCATTTGCTCCAAAAAATTATGGTTTAAAAAAAATTGGTACTTAGTATAAAACACATAGAACAGCAAAAATAAACTGGGCACATGTTACAAGACGGTAAATAGCCTCCCTTTATCAGCAATAGAAAGTTTTTTCAATTAACAATAACAATTTAGTCGTGATAAGTCCCACACTGGCTACAAGCCTACTACAGTGATTTAAAATGAGGTGATAACACTTTATGTCTAATACAATCAAAATCAACATCTACATGCAAGCAGTAGTTCTAAATAATTAAACCGAACTTACAACGGTTGACTAATAATCGATGGATGACTACTAATCTGTTCAAGATGTTAGTGGACAAAGACCTGAGTGCGTAGAAAGATACCTGCGGGTATCAAGAGGGGCCACCCATAGATACATGTGTGAAATCAGTGAGGATGACAAAGGTTAGCAATCTCTATCAGCTCCTCTGTTAGAGGAAACAAAATTTCAATTAATTCTCATTTCTGAGAAAGCTGGACATCTCGAATTCCTCTCTGAAATACAAACAACCTTTTCTTCGATACCCCATTAACTTGAATGTATGTGTGGAAATTCATATCTGATGTAAATAATTTATTAGTCAAAAGAAAACAAGTTTAAATTTCTTGATGAACCAACAACTTAATTAAATTATTCTCCCTCAATTATTTGTGGAAACACTATAGCTTTCTGGGCAGTGAAGGATTTCAGACTGAAAAGGGGGGGGGGAACTTGAGTCCCCAAAGCCCCCCCCCCTAGATCCAAAGCTGGCTAAGGGGACACCATTTTATCAATTTCAACCTTGAAAATATGAAAGATCTTGGTTGGTAAACCACCATTCAGCAACTAATACACAATCAAAAACTGAGCGTGGACAAGAAGAATCTGCTTCTCACCCTGTTATACGGGAGGTTTTTTTTTTTTTTTTTTTCAGAAAAATAAAAATTGTTTGTGCCCATTTTTTAATTTTTAATTTAAGTTGCTCATCCTCTTCCCTCTAAATTTCAATAAGTTAAGAGTATACCCTCTCATTTTTAACACTTTACAACAAGGTTGAAAAGTGTTTATCATTTCGGTTTGTCTGTCTGCCCATCTGTCTTTCCGTCCGTCCATGCTCTAACTTCTGTAAATATGCATCGATTTCTACGAAATTTATATATGTTATTCTTATCTACTGTACCATGTACCCTATTGAAAATGGTCTATGTAGCACTTATAGTTTTTCTACAGGAGCACCCAAAATATTCCCAATACATTCCTCTCCATGGAAAGTTATTCTTTAAAGCGTATCATCCAACTATATAGTTACACTGATCCCTGACTTCAAGAAAAAACTTATTCTACCAATACTGAAAAAAGATTACAAAGCTAACACAAAAAGCCTAATAACATATACACCGTCTGTGTGATATGCTTGAAAGTTTTCCTAATTATGTATAAAAACATAGAAAACAATCTGCACTACTTTAAAAATCTGAAGATCCACCCATTCCCTCAATTTTAAGTGATTTTTTAGTATTTTCAACACCATTTTATTTCAGAGAGTCAAAAAAGTGAATCATTTGCATAACAAAATTATCTATTTTAAGTGAAAATGACTCCATACAATTGGGGAATTGACGTCATACAAATAAATTAACAAACCCTTTTGAATCACACACGTTTATTGCTAACAGAAGAAACAAGCAACTATCTGAGCTCAAATCAGAGGAATGCAACACTAACTAACCACCCTCCTACTGTTAAAGGGATGAGAGGTAAGGCAACTTTCCCTTACCCCCCTCCTCCAGTCCTTCACCCGTCAAAAATAAGTAGCATATCGTTAATGCCTTTGACAGATTTATGTTTAGCAAATATAAGCACTGAATTTACTAAAATTTAATATAGCAATACAAGTGACACATACATGTGATACCCCTGATTTCGTATATTGTTACATGCCAGTGTTCCTTTTTTGGAACATTGCATTTTTATGCAAGATTGAGAAAAGATACCTTGCTATTATTTGAATTTCTTTTATTACCTCTTTGAATTTATCCTTTGGTAATACAATAGAGGAATTTTAGGGTGAATTTGAATTTTTGGAAATTTTATAGAATTTTTTTTCTTGTGTACTGTGAAAATTGTAAAAAAAATCGATTTTTAGAAATTTTTCTGGGGTAAGAGTTTTACATTTGAAATATATATAATAGTTCAAAAAATCAATCAGACTTTCAGTAATAAGAAGTATTTTTTTCAAACTGATATACATAACAGTCTAGTTTTTAAAAAATATTAAACATGATATTCCAAAATAGGAACATTGGCATGTAAAAAGTTAAATGTTTGACAAAAGAAATTACGACAAAATGTTAGTAAAAATAAGTTTTTTTTCAAAGTGGCAACAAATGGCCAGTGTGACATCATTTTGAAGTCCTAAAAACAGTAGAAAGTCCCAAGGTGACTTCACAGGAACATCACCTGGTGACTATTCACAAATAAACTTCACAGTGGAGTCACATCACTTACAAGTCACAATGTGACTAGTATGTGACAGTCCTGTGACAACTGTGACCCTCTGTGACATTACAGAGACTCTTTTGTGACCATCATCATCTGTGCTATTAGCAAAAAAAAAAAAAAAAAAAAGCTTGTCCCAAATAAGATGCTAAAATGGTATGGTACACACTAAAATTAATTTTCCTTTTCACACATTTAGTATTTCAATATCTCAATCATACTACATTTTACAGTAAATTTTACTTTAGATATACTGACTAATTTACACATACTAACAAAAAAAAAAAAGCAATCACTAATGTTTTAATAATTGGAAAATAAATCTTACCTGTAACCAATACAAAGCTTGCTCTTGAACAGGGGATGAAGCACAATCAAACCTTATACTAAGGAACTTGTATACTTCTTTTGGGTCAAAGTCCAGAAACCTCAAACAGGGATCAAATACCCTACTGCAAAAAGAAAAAACACACACAAAATAAATTTATTTAAATTTAAACTGATGTCCGAAAGAAATTACAGTAAATTAGCAGATATAGACTGATAAACGCCCAATGTATGTACTTAATGTATATACAGTATGCAAAATAATAATAATAATAAAATCTGTAAGCCAGCCTTTAATTATTGCAGAAGAGAAATGTTTCGAGTCTCACTGTTCTATTTCCCTTTTTGCTAGATAAACTTTTTTCACAGTTTTTTTAATAGTTTATTTAAGTAATTCAGCTTAATTCCAAAACTAGAATAGCACTGATTCATGATGAAAACTGTGTCAGTAAGCATCTGAAGATTGTATCAATATAAGTTATCTGAAAGAAAATTGTAACAAGAAAATTTGTAAAGACCAGAGATAGTGCAAGAAAATACTCTTCGACTTTTTTTGAAGGAGTGAATGCAGTTTAAAGAACTGAAAAGAAAGACAAGCATAAAAGTGACCAATGAAAAAGCCTAACTGAAGTTAATTGATAAACAATATGCAATTTAATGCTGTTTATTATTATTATTATTATTATTATTATTATTTATTTAAAGTTCATCTTACACTATTACATCTAATATGGAGCAATTAAAAAAATATGTTTTATCTTACTTAAAAATGCAGAGCGTGAAAATAGGTGTTAATTAAAATTTCAAGAAGTACTTTTTACATTTAATGCATTAAACAAGCTTGTAGAGGCATTAAAAATATCTCAGGTAGAGCCTAATATGTAATCCTTTAAGACAGTATTTTTAATATATTAGCTGATATTTTCAAAATAATAGTCAGAATAAAAGTAAAATTTATATACTTTTAATTAATATTACCATATTAGCCCGAATATAATGTGATGTTTTTTGATTGATCATTTCCTGTAAAAAAGCTGACTCATGCTAAATTCGAGGTCTAAATACAGGATTTTTCTAATTATCTTGATGAAACATTTCAGGGTTGCATTATATTTGGGCTAATTAAAAATAAATACGAGTAAATAAATACTGTAATTTTTTTATGGGGGTGTCTCTATTGATTCAAGAAAAAAATATGTTTTATTTTTGTTTATCTATTTTATTGTATAAACCTTACTAGCAGCCCAGTTTTCCTGCCCCCCAGCAAAATAAAGGGCAGGAAAACTGGGGTTGCAGAGAAAAATAATAAATATCACAAGTTTTTCTTTGAGTTGTGTATGTGTGTGGCAGTTATCTATTCTCTACTTATTATAAAAGAAGAGTCTGTTTGACGGTGTCATTATGCACAAACGACTACACATAGAATTACCAAATTTGGTAATTCTATGATGCTCTAAACATGAAGTTATGCACCTGAAATAATTTTTTTCAAAATTCACCCGAGAATTTTTTTAAATTTATATTTTATGCAATTTTTCACATTTTTTTCTCACCTATTGCATAATAACGGCAGTAATTATGCTAGTAGCAAAAAAGCATTTGCATCAGCAGATTGAGAAGAAAATTTTGTTTCAAAAACAGTTTGTTCTGAATATGTAACATAATTTGCAGACTTTTAAGACTATTTAAACTAAGTTTTGGATAACTTTGGAAACTAAGTTTTAAGGATCACTTTCGAAGAAAGTTTTTGTAAAATAATTTTAAAACTGTTTCATCTTCAATTCTATCCTTCATAACTTTTTGATATTTTGACAAATGATGAAACATTCATTTCGCCCTCTTTTAAAAGAAAAGCAGGGGGGAAATATAAATTAGGAGATTTTTTACAAATTTTTAAGTAAAGAAGGATTTTGATTACAACAGCTGCTGCTTTAAGATTTCGTTTGACATTTAACTTGTGATTTACACCATCATGGCAATGGAGACTGAATAGCTACCAGTTGAAATAAATAAATGGAACTATTTTCAAACAAGAACCTGAGTTTTTGCAAGTTAAATCTACGTCATTTTGATGTAACGAGTTTGAAATTTCTTTCAAAACTCAACCAGAATAACAGACTCGCAAGCAAAACATATGCATGACAAATTATTTGTTATGTGGATGTGGCTTTCCAAATCAAGCAGTAATCAAGTTGTATTCAAGCTTGACAGTTCAAATGACTTCTCCAAGCTTGTTGCAAGCTTAAAATGAATTGAACTGTCAAGCTTGTATTAATACATCAAATTCAAAGAAATGTCAAGCTTGATTTAAGCTTATGTACTGTCTGGGCTGTTGCCAGAAAAAGAACTGAATACTGTTTTTTCAACAATTAATAATCAAGCACTGTTTTTGCACTATTTCACAGAGTTTTTAAATGGGGCACATTTTCGAATCACAAGAAATATTTTGCGGTGCTAAATATGCCAATCTGACAAGAATTATGCATAAAAATATATGTAGAGCTGTTTTAATGGCAACCATAAAGGGAAATGATTATTGTTTATGCTAATGCATAACTTACAAAGAATCACCAAACACAAAAGGCAACATTCATGGCAAATATCTAAACCGTTTCTTTAAATTAAGCATTAAAGTGGAAAAATGAAAATATATAGTATAAGTAATAATTAGTATTAGTATATATGTTAGGATAATATTGATTAAAGCACAATACACCACATTAATAAATATTTCGTGATATTGAAAGTGTTCTATTCATTTTTCAAAAGTCGTCTTACAACAAACTAAATGATGAGTAATTCTACATCGTGTTAATATATCCCATGGTAGCTGCAACAGAAAAGACTATATCTGAACTTTTTCTTTTTCGAAATTCTGTTTTGTCAGAAGTAGTTACGATCATATTTTAGGAAAATGTTCTCTTCATGCCTTGTGAAGAATGGGTACGCAACTATTTAATTATAAAATAAAATGACTGTCCACATCATATACAATGCGCACTGGTTATAACGGACCTGGGATATAACGTACTATCGGTTATAACGTACCTGGAAGCTAGGTCCCGATTGAAGTCCAATATGTATAATGTTATTTAGCTTTGGTTAAAACGTACTTAGCAAAAGTACGTACTTCGGCTTAACGTTCTTTTTATACCAAATCCAAAAATAAAATTTTGCTTTTCTTAAGAATTTTATTTCCTTGTTCTCGGAAATTTCAGTACCTTCAAAAATACTCGTTGTCAGTTTTCAGATTCTCTAGCGAGATGAATTGCATATGAATGAAGGGAGTGATCTTTTAGCTTTTCTGCCTGCTAGGTAGGGCTAAGAACAAGACCATGTTTTTTATTTGTCATTCATCACTGTAAATGCCTCCTGAAAAGACCTATCTAAAATGATTCTGATGATAGTGAAGAAGAAACAGAGGAGCCTATACCAAGCATACCTGACACATTTAATGCTTCAAAAGCATTCTCACGATTTTTTGAATGCCGAAGTGATGATGCACAGCTCTACAAAAGTCTATTATGGATATCCAAAAAGGTATTTTTAGAGTAGCATCTGCCCATTTAAAACAATTATTTATCTTAATAAAAATTGTAAGTAATAAAGAATTTTCTCTGTTTAATTTAAATTTTAAAAAATCAGATCTGTTTAAGACACATATTACAATGAAATTATGAGCCTACTTTCTTTTTCTGTGTAATATTGAATCTTAACGGTGGTACTGCTTATAACATACTTCGGCTATAATGTACTACTTTTTTAGGTCCCATGAGAGTATGTTATAACCGGTGTCTACTGTAGTATCTAATCTATTAATGCTATAACTTAAAACAGTATGATGTAGAAACGAGATGTAAGAAAGTGGGGAGTTTTCGTTGCAAACCGCCAAGCTTTTCTTTTTCTCATTGCAAATGACACTGACATAGTTTTTTGTGTCACAATGGTCTCAGGTTAGTACTCGTACTAACTTAGCGCGTAACTAATGAGTAACTTTACTCTAAGAGTCAAATAATTTTGCTTATTTTTAGATTCCACAATGCTGGAATCAATTCGAAATACACATGCAGGAAAATTTTTTGTTCTCTACTGTGCAAAGTATGGGCACACAACTAGTAATGAATAAAATAAATCATTCATTTCAGAAGATCAGGCTTTCTTTTTAATATCAATTTGTTCACTGCCAAAGTTGCAATAATCATCTATTAAGACATATCTAGATTTCATCTGCATTTTTATGCTTTTAAATTATTTTCCATTGTGTCAGATCTTTGCACAGAGAATTGTTTTAAAATTTAATAGTTTTATTTCAATATACCTATTAAAATTTCAAAAAAAATAAAGAAGCAAATTTTACTTGTTGTATTCTTAAAAATATAATATGAACAAATATGCTTTTGTATTGCAAACATTTAGTTATTCGTAGCAAAGTTTTGAGAAATACATTTCAGTATGTCGAGTGCATTATTTAGCCTCTGTGCATCAAATACCTACTCATTTTTATGATGATACGCATAGTCAGTAATTTAAGACAAGCTAATTGGCTCATTCCAAAAACCAATATTAAATTTATAATACATTTGTATATAAATAATAGGAAAAGTATCAGCAGTACCTCAATAGAAGTTTCAGTTCTGGAAATTCAGCTTCAATTGCTTCGTGTCTTAATGAATCCATCCAATAAGGCATTATATATTCCCAGACCTGAAGGAGAATCAAATTTAAAATAACAAAATGAGGGACTTAATAAAGCATTAAAATACCATAAATACAAGAAGGAGAAAGTCAGAGCTTGCAATGTTTTTACAAAAGTCATATTTTTTAAATTTACTAAAGATCTCTGAAGTTCCAGCTACAAATAGAAATAAAAATCATATTTCAAAATACTTTACTCAAGTCAAACTTTTATTTTATATACTGATAAAATGCAATTAACTGGTGAAAGCTTAAAAGAACAAATTTATTAAAGTATCCACACTTTGTAACTTATGAAAATTTTAAACCATATTTTAAAAAGCATTTTAAATGTTTACAAGCAGACATATTCATGTAATACTTACATCTTCTGTTATTATATCATAAGGTATTAAGCACAACAAACGTTTAAATCCTTCTCTGATCTGAACAGGATAACATGGCCATGATTCCCTACAAAATTTATCACAATGTTAGTGTTAAATAGTTATACATTGACATGTTAAGGCATAATTTCATCTTTATTAAAGTAAAAGTGAAATATATCAAATGATGTATTATAACAAATTTATTAAAAATTTAAAGATAAGACAGAAGGAAAAAAATGCATGCGATGATAATGCCTCGATTTTTAAATAATTAACTATTATTAATTTACTATAATGTGATATTAGATAAGGAGGAGAAAAAAAGAACTTTTAGTAAGTGTGGACATTTTTCAAAATCATACTTACAAGGAGAGGCTCAGACGTTGGGGCCACCGATTTTGAGGAAATGTTTATGGGTTATAGGGGGCCCATAGTATAGCCAAATACCAAAGAACTAGCCGCCAACTCTCCCTTGTTTTCGAGAAAATTCCATTTAAACATTTGATGCACTGTTATATACCAATTATTTGAAATATCGTTTGCGTTATCCGTGGTGCCGTGGTTTCGCTCGTGGCTACAGATCAAGAGGTCCCTGGTTCGTATCCAATTGAATCCGCCCAGTTTTTTCATTTTTTTCCCTCCCTTAAAAATGCATAAAACAGTTTCAAATGATTGTGCAAAAAATATATTGTGACTTTCTTTGTAAAACTGGAGTTATAAAGTTCTTTGTTGTGTTTATATTTGATAATTTACTAATATTTTTAGGACCAGGGCAGAATAATAAAAATGGATTTGCTTCTTTCTTCATTTTGAATGATGCAATTATTGTTTACAGTTTCCCATTCAGCTAAAACGTGTTACACACGTGTAATTACAATTAGAAATTTAGGATTCGGTATAAACGATAAGTTAATCTGCCCAGCAGCGAATGCGGTGATAGCAGAAAATACATGACTTAATGAATTTTTATTGCATCTTCTCAGGTTACTAATTTTTGTTTATTTTGCATAAAGCATGGAGAATTTTGTAATTTTTTCTTTTTTTTTTGGGGGGGGGGGGGCTAATAAAACTGATTATCGCATGGTTGACAAAGTGTTGTACATTTAATTGGGATTACTTTTAGGGGAAAGGATGAATTGCTTTCATCATCATAAAAATATTTTGTCATAAATTTCTGGATTTGTTTGACCTTTCCTAAAACTTCTCGTTCCCTACATATGGTTTCAAAATTCGGACAAGGAATGAAGAAAGCATAGTGGTGACTTGTTGAAAGTGTCCCGGGCTTTGAACAAGTTACATTCACATTGGAATATTCATTTATTAAATTCTCTATAGTTTTTTCAACTTGGGAGCCAAAAGCTCCTGGTATTTTATTATTAATATTTATTTTTTTTTTTTCGTTATCTACTACTCGCGAAGTTTGAAGAATGTAAAATTATATGCATTCTGCATCAAATCATAAATGTTTTAAACATATAAAAAGGTTTAACTTATCGTTTATACCGAATATTGAATTTCTAATTGTAATTACATGTGTGTAACACGTTTTAGCTGAATAGGGAAACTCTAAACAATAATCGCATCATTCAAAATGAAGAAAGAAGCAAATCCATTTTTATTATTCTGCCCTGGTCCTAAAAATATTAGTAAATTATCAAATATAAACACAACAAAGAACATTGTAACTCCAGTTTTACAAAGAAAGTCACAATATATTTTTTACACAATCATTTGAAACTGTTTTATGCATTTTTAAGGGAGGGAAAAAAATGAAAAATCTGGGAGGATTCAATTGGATATGAACCCGAGACCTCTTGATCTGTAGCCGCGAGCAAAACCACAGCGCCATGGATAACGCAAACGATATTCCAAATAATTGGTATATAACAGTGCATCAAATGTTTAAATGGAATTTTCTCGAAAACAAGGGCTAGTTCTTTGGCATTTGGCTATACTATGGGTCCCCTATAACCCATAAACATTTCATCAAAATCTTTGAGCCCAACGTCTGAGCCTCTCCTTGTTAGTTAAAAACAATATATCCAAAGAAAAAGCTTGCTTGGACTTAGTAAAATCCTAGATTTCTAAATAAATTTTTTAAACCTTACATACATATATGTATTTCTATACATATCTTCATATATATACATATATATATATGTGTGTAAAAATAAAATAAACTTTTCTAATTTAACCTTTCTGATTTAGCAGTATTTTCAGTTTTCTGTGGTTTTCGTTACTACGTGCTTTTAGAACTCCTGGGTAAGCAGGTGTTTCTCATGTTTTGATTGACAATCGAGTTAACTAATTACGTTTGAGAGTAACGCCTTCTCGATCGTGCTGCGCCCTGCCAGCAGGTGTAGTAACTAAGGAGTATCTAAGCAAGAGCACGGAAATTTCGGGAGCTTAGTTTAGCTTAGCTTAGCTTTTGAGGAGTTTGGAACGTGAAGCTTAGCTTAGCCTTTGCTACGAGCTTTAGCTTTTAGACTGCGATGTAAGAAGATAGCCACAGAACGAATAAGGTCGCTGGCCTGACTCTTGCTTTCTGTCTGAACTTTGAAATAAACTAGTCAACCTAGAACCCCAATGGAGTTGTGTCTATCATTTCAACAAGGGATGGCGTAAGGCCATTCCTTACATATATATATATGAAGAATAGCATGCAAATCACAAATCACTTTTAAGTTGTATAAACAACTAGTCAATGTTTATTAAATCCTGCTTTAGTTTAAGATTTTCCTTTACTCAGTAAATTTGTTTATAGCTACTTATACCATGTTTTTGAAAAGTTTTTAAAATTAGAAGTTAATTTTGAACATGAACTAAGAAGGTATTAAATTATTTTTTAAGTTAAACGTAAATATTTCACTAAAGTTTAGATAACCAACACAACTATAACCAGTATTATTTTTTTTTTAAAATATAACAAATATTAAAGATCAAAATCAAACAGTTAAAATATTTTTTAAAAATAAAACCAGTCTAAATGTGATAAATCTTAGTATACTGATTAAAATACAATTTCAATGTACTATTTTAAAACAAATGTAATCTCTGTAACTGTATTTTTGAAAATACCTTTGAAGAAATATTTAAATATAACTCATTTATCCATAGTTAAAAAACTATGAAGCAACTATATCAAGTCATGACTTTATTTAAGCACTGGAGCATACATAATTCCATACTTACATGCACACCTCAGTAAATATAGAATATACACATTACTTAATTTATTAATCGCAAAACATTTTAACTCTCATAACAATGTTAACAGAACATAATTAAAATTAAATAACATACCAATGTCCTCCAACTTTGGCATAGTCTACAGGGTGGGGTAACAGGCAAGATACATAAACTTCAAATCTTTGCTTTTTTACATCTAACAGCCATCCTTGAATATACTAAAAGTATTTATTTATGTGAATTCTTTAAACACTAAATAAATATTTTTCTTGTATATTACAGTAGAACCACTCTAATCTGTCATCTTTGGGTCTGGGAAGAAAGTAAAAAAGAGTGGATTATCAGAAAATACAGATTTACAGTAAAATAAACAATCGCTGAACTCAAAAATGGCTACTGTTCTCAAACATGTGTTGTTCTCAACAGTACATACATTAAACCATATAAAAGCTGTTATTATTACTGACAAAGAGCAAAACTGTGTGTATTTACTGTCCATATGCATGTAATGTGGGTAGTGAGTCACTAATGAGTCGGGATAAAGTTCGGCTCACACACAGTCGGATCAACCAAAGTGACGGATTAGCCGAGGGAAGATAAGAGAGGTTCTACTATATTTAAAATAGTTTTACACAAATTTACTGTAAATTAAAACTTACTAAGTATATGTTCATCAATAAGGAAAATAAATCTAAATTATACTGTAACTTATCTTAAATACAAAAATTTAATATAAACAGGATATTCAAAATACATTTATTGTAACCCAAATTGCATAGGAACTAACAATCATTGCATAACTATACTAATGTGATAAATTAACAAAATAATTTTATTATTCTAATCCAGTGATCAGCAGACTTTTAAAATAGAAGAGTCAAGTTATCAAGAAAACAGGAAAGTGAAGTATTAGAGAGCTATTAATATGTTTACTGCCCACTATCACTCTGCAAACACTTAGCAGATACAATCAATAGAAACTGAAATTGAAGAGCCACAAACACCTATAATGTAAAGAGATGCATGCAGCTTGCATGCCTTGGTCTGCTGATCCCTGTTTTAAATTAATGTTAAATTACCTCTTTTTTCAGTTTCTCGAGAGCATTTCCAGCTTTATCTTGAAAAAAGACAAAAGAACATATCTGAAGTTATTTGCTAAATTAACTCAAGATAAGATATAAGCACAGATAAATTAATTAATAAAATTTAATGATTTAAGTAATTTACTACCATCAGGCAGACAAGCTGTATACACAAACCACTGGAATAGCATACTTAAAAGACGGCCTAAAGATTCCTAAAAATATATAGAAATAGTTTTGTTAAAAAAAAAAAAAAAAAACTGGACTCACATGCATACATATACAGACAAAGAAGCAATCTAAGATTCAGCAAATAAAAATATGACTACTATATTCAATTTAATAAGTAAAAAAGAAACTTTTAGTTACTAAAGGATATACATCATTAAAAATAAATTATATTTGAAATATATAAATAACTAACATCAGGAGTGTTTTCATCTGGTGCACACAAACCAACTAAAAGCCAAATTCCATATCGACTCAAAAGCTGTCTTTCTTCAACAACAGTCATTTCTCGACTATCTTCTCTATCATCTTGACCATTCATTGATTCTTGAACACGTCTTCCATTTAAAGGTTCAGCTTCACGAAGCAAGCTACATGAAATAAAAAGAAAACTACAACTATACATTAAATACTAATTAGCAACAATAATAAATAGTATTCTTTATTTAATAAAATCAAATACTAAAAGTGTTCACAAGTCCTGGTGTACATAGATCATAGGATAATGCAACAAAGAATATTATTTTAAAAAATTAGAAACAATAACCACAAGATAACAATTTACTTGTTTTGCTTTCATTTGCAAATTTGAAGTTGTTTAAGAGGAGTGGTGATGCTTAGAATTATTCCAAACAGAACAGGAATATTATATTACAGGTGCAATATAATAACGTTTACAATGAATCATTAATAAAATTTATTTTACTTATGCAAAAGAATCTGCAGCTAAGTATGACTAAGAACTGATACAATTAAGAATATTTATTTCTTTATCATCTTCTTTAGTGAGATCTTGGATTAGTCAGTATAAATTAAAGTAAGTAAAATAAGTAAATAATTTTAGAAAGAAAAAACAGACCTTATGACAGCTTCTACCATGTAAGATTGAGTTTCAAGATCCATACTCCAAGGAGAAGGTATTGTAGTATGAAGCATATGATTTCCACCTTGGGTGTCATTATGATATGTTACTACACACTGGGCACAGTACCGAATTGGTCGATGGCCATTTCGCTTAGCACATTCCATGGAAAAACAAGTTGCCACTGCTGATTTATCACCACCTTTACAATCCTGAAAAATAAATACAAAAATGTCATTAAAATAATTATCATAAAGACGTGTAAGAATACTTGTACATGTATAGGTTAAAAATAGAACTCTCTCTTTTCTTTTTTTTTCTTTTTTTTTTTGGTTAAAATTTAAGAGCCTTGCACATGTTGCAAAACTGTATCATGTGCACGTACAAAACTGTAGCTGTGTGTGCATAGCCAGTTGTAGGGTGTCCACCAATGTCAGGAGGCAAAAATACTATCATTAGTCTGACCAATATAAAAAAGTCACCAGTTTAGTAGCCATTTTCTTAATTTTAGTTGCCAAAAATGTAGCATTTTTGCATGATTTTGCAGGTAAAAAATAAACATACGTCACTTAACTGAATTTAAGAAAGGATGAATAAAATGAGAAATTAAAGAACTGCATACGTTACATAAGAGCATATAGTACATTCATTTTTACAGTACAAATAAAAATCCAGATTAGACTAATCAATGAATAATCAATCGCGACTCTGAAAAAAAAAAAAAAAAAAAAAAAAAAAAAAGGTAGTTTACAAAACTGAAATCTGATTTTCAAATTAGTGGCCTGAATAAGCTACAAGTAGCCAAAAACTTGAAAATAGTATGAAAATAACGATTTTTATTCAAAAAAGTCACCCTATCTTTAAACTAGTAGAAAAAGTCACCTTTTTAGCAGCGGGTGGACACCCTGCAATTGTGTCAAAAATGATCTCTAGATCTGTGACATGCAATGAATGATTCGATCAACTACCATCTTACTGGTAGTTAAATTAAACGATGGCAATACCTTTTTTTCAGATTGTGAAATGGTTGCATTTCAAAGGGTTATGATATCAAATTACTTTAAGGTTTAATATCATGTAATTATAGTAATTTAAGTCTGCAAACAATATACCAGAATAAAAAATATTTCAGCAGTACTAAAATAGATAAATAAGTTTAATCTATGCAACAAAAAGTTTCAAACAATGAAAGTTTTCAAGACAACAAAGGTACAAATTCTGAGTTAATAAAGAAAGAGATTATGAGATCCAATCCCCTACCCCTAACTCATTTCTTTTAATTATTAAATAAAAATAACTGAGTTTAATTAAACAGAAATTATTATTTAACTATAACTCACAGGATCTTCACATTTAACAGAAATTTCTTTCATAGGCAACAGGACATCAACTAAATTTGCTGATCCATACTCTTTCTCTACCTCTTCAGCACAGGCTTCACACATATAAAGAGGTGGGGGATGCTCTCCAGATGCTATTGCCACTGAATGCTCAAAACACATCTAAAAATAAATAAGTAAATAACAATAACCTTTACAAAATCCATTGATATAGTGAATAATATCAAATATAGCTAAGAACTATGTCATTTAAACCAAAATAAGCTTCACTAAAATCAGCTCCACCTTTTGAGAGCTACAAAGGCACGGATGTTATGTCATTATACTGAGCACATGTAAAGTGAACTTCCTTTTTCATAAAACATTAACTAAAATAATTAAACATAAAATAACTTCAACTAGTAAAATAAGTACCACCCTAGTGTACTTAGTAGCTGCCTGAGAGATATGAATAAAGAGTACTTAAAAGGGAAATACTTATTTACTAAAGGATACAAAAAATTAACCTAAAACTCACATCTAAAACACAAAGATCCCATCTTTTTTTTTTTTTTTTTAAAGGAAAAATAACTAAAATACGGAATTTTACCCATCGGCATAAGATTATCATCCGTGAGATAAGTACCTTTTATAGTGTTATTTCACAAAATTTTTCTTTTAAAATAAAATTATTTTTTCTTTAAGCAGTTTTTGTTTAGTGTTATTGGCCCTCAAGTAGTGTAGTGGCTAAAGAAAAATTCTATAACGTTTTGGGTCTGGGTTTTTCTGGCTTGGCCACTAATTCATCTGTCCCTTCATAGGGAGTACTGCTGGTCACCCACTATTTGCTCCCTAAATAGAATGGCCAATATTTCATGCTGTTACAATGGAGAATGCCTAATTAGCAAGTGTCAACTGTTATTAAAAATGCTGAGTATTTGTGTTACGTAAACAAAGTAAATTGGATTCCATTAAGTAAAATTTTTAAATTTATTTTAGAAATCTTGAACATAATTTCTGCACCAAAAAATGTTTTCTGGGTAGAATCAGGCTCTAATTATCACACAAGCACTTGGAGCCCATGCCCTGAGCACAAAGATGTCATACTCAGGCCATGGTTAGAATTGCATTAAAATGATTTTTTGGTAAAGACAGCATTTTTCCATGATACAATCATAAATAGAAATTACAAGTGAAAATGTTACTGTTGCACTACTTTTTAATGTTTGTGAAAGTTTTATAAAAATAAAAACTGAAGAAATCAAAATAATAAAAACAATATTCTTGAAACCTTTCATATATTTTAATTTCAAGTTTCATCACTGCATACAAAAATTTAAATGCACTTTAAATACAATAGGATGAAACAACATATTATTAGCATTTTTCTAGTAATTCATAAAATTTCAGATTATTTTAAGAAAATGAGATGTTTCTTTGTTCCAACAGAATTTACTCTTTAACAGTATCAGCCATTTTGTACAGAATTACACTGACAACATAGTCAGATAAAAGAGAAAACTATCTGCGCACATAATCCAAAACTATCTGCGAACTCATAATAGTTCGCGATGACTAAATACATAGTGCGTATATGAACACGTGTGTATGCATATGCACACCCATCTGTGCAACTTGCTTGGGCTATACTGACTTGAAAAAGATATTTCTTTTACGCAACTATCCATTTAAAAAAAAAAAAAAAAAAAAAAACTTGGAATTACCGAAAAACTATCTGCAAGATCTTTGAATGTATCCGCGCCCAGCGTGCGCGTGTGCATCTACATTATCTAACTATGACTGACAATATTAAAGGATGAAAAATATGCATTAAAACTGTGCGTTAATATATGAAGGGTATATATTAAAATTGATAGACTAAAAATGAGGAAGATACATTAGTGGATGAAAGCTACATTTGTAAGAATAGTTAAACAAATCTTTTTGAAAATACTACCTTCACAGCTTCATTTCCAGACATACTAGAACAGTTTTCTCTTTGACATAGTTGTGCTTTCCACCCTTACAAAACAATTCAAAATATAATGAGTGAGATTACTAATTTAAAAAGTAAGATTAACAGATGAAAATAGTTACTGACATTAATTTTGTTCAAAAAAGTTAAGAACAAGATCACTTTAACACAAAATTAAATAATGATTAATAAATAAATAAATAAAATAATAAATATAAGAATTTAGAACTTCACACAGTTGGTCATAACTTATTGAAAAAGTACAGAATTAAAATTACATAAATATATATATATATATATAGTCAAACCTTGTTAATGTAAAATCAAAAGACACATGGAAATTCTTTCATAACAACCAAATTTCATGTTATCCAATAAATTAAACAAGTAAAAAATAAGCAATTGTGTTTTGAAGGGATCAAGTACATGTTTTGTGTAAAACAGTGTTTCTATTTAAGCTGTTCTGCATAAACAAGATTTGACTATTTAAAAAAAAAAAAAAAAAAAAAAGGATAAGAGATAATCTTATTGTTAACAAAATAAAAAGTTTTCTAAAAACTTATTAATCTACAACTAATTTCAAATAACTTCAATGATTCTATATTTATATTAATATTTGTTTTAAATAACATTGAATTAAATTTATTACATAATGACAGTAAACATGCACAAAGGCAATTATAGCAGATAATAAATTTGCTCAAATACATGTAAATAGTGTATGAAGCATTGTGTTTGCATATATAGATATATATATATATATAAGTGCTATGAGCCTAAACTCCTATATCTCAGTGGATAAATTTTGGGAATAAATTGGAAAAAAAGTGTTGAAATTAAACATGCTATATGCATAGCTTAAGAATTGTATACACAGTGGAACCTCCCAAGTTGGACACTTTTCTGGGGAACAGAATGTGTCTATAATATAGAAATATGCCTCTATAAGTTGGACACTTTCTGAAGGAGCCGCAGATGTCTAACTTATGGAGGTTTCACTGTACCATTAAATCAGAGCTTGAAAATTAAATCTATTTTAAATCATTTATATATAACTCTCAATACTAACATTTTTTTTTTTCTTTTTTTTTTTTTTTTTTTTTTTTTTTTTTTTAATACTAAAATTTTTTTAATATTCACTACAATAACATAAATAATTAGTTTTTTTTTTATTATATATTTCTGCAATGTAGTGAAAATTTTCTAAAATATTCACTACATTGCAGAAATATATAATTAAGAAAAAAAACTAATTATTTATGTTATTTTTCACCGTAAGGTAAATTAAAAGAATAAAACAAATAAATAAAAAGACATATTTAAAGGATTATCTATTTACATATGCACCGCCTAGAAGTTAATCATTGCAAAAGCATTAAACAAGAATGTATTATTTATAATTACATTTCAGCTATAATATTAAAAAAAAAAGATATAAAATTACAATTTCATAAAATTCTATAAAATTTCATAATAACTGATAGTCAAACTGAGCATATTTCGTAATAAATAAGAAAGGTATGTGTTGATATTATTAAATCTTTCCAATGAATATAGTTCAGTAAAATTTCAACCAATTATTTAAATTATTGCTAGAATTTTATTTTTCAGGAAATGCAAAATCAATATAGTGTTTAGAAAAGGATTACTTTGCACTTTTAATCATATAAACATTTATTTAAAGTAATATAATTACTCGTCAAAATACGGGCAAGCAATTACAGGTGCAAAATAGCTTCACAAAAATTTGAAAATGTATAATTTATTTTCACACAATAAGATAAATATGTGCAAGGAAAAAAAAAAATATCTGTTTTAAGTTCATTTTGATTAATTGTAAAATATATGTAAAAATCCGATATTTTTCAGTTACATTTTCTCACTTTTTCCTCTAAACGGAATTACAATTTATTCTGATAAAAAATAAATTAGATGAAATTATGCAATTTTATATCGTGCATTACGTACTTTAACTAGAAATCTACACAATAAAAGGGTTTTTTTCCAGCTATGAGAAATTCTGCTTTAGAGTTAACTGTGCATAAAGATGCCCTTATAATACACTTTAAAGTTAAGTTTGGATAAAGTTGAGTTTAAAAATGTAACTAAGTCGCTATAGAAAAGATTACATATTTATAATTTTCAAGCTCTGAAATAGATTTTACTTTATTTTATTTTTAAGTTAAAAAATAAACCATTTTTAAATATTTTCAGTAAAGCATTACACAAGCGAGTGTTGTATAAAGTTCTTGACTTTATATAAATAGAAAAAAATAGTTAAAAGTAAACTAAAAATATATGACAAGCATTTAGCAAAATAGCATATAAGCTGAGGACTACAACTAGCATGCTTCAGTTCAGTAAATCTTATAACTACTATCATTCCACTAAACACACAGCTGAAACAAAAGCACATAGAAGCAATGTCAAGCAGAATGGGTGTTGTGTAATGTATATGCATAAAAGTTATTCATAGTTACCTCAATAATACATAAGATTGGAAAGTTTTCTGAGTTTAACCTGTTTTCACTTAAATAAATCACAGGGATTGTGTAATTTTAATATGTATTAATCATTATACATCTAATTTTTTCAAAAAAATCTGGAGAATTTAGAAAATTTTTCACAAAATTCCTATTTGTGTTGAAATTCACTTATTAATAAACAAGTTAAGTAAATTTAAAGACTTATCTGAAGAGCTAAAACATTAAGATTATTGTTTTTCTTCAAACTTTTTTTAAGGATCAATAAAGGTTGAAAGTCACATTAAATTACAAAGTTAAATTTATTTTAAATAGTTTTTTTTTTAATTTAGAGTATCTTTGAGATAAAAAGATTATGCAATGTTTACAGTCATATATGGTTAGTTTATATTATAAACCAAGAAAAGAGAATGCTGAAAAGTTGCAGATGTCTTATCATTAAATATTTAAGAAAATTAGCAGAAAAGTTATTCTTATGATCTAAATTGAATCTAACAGATTGTAAGACTAAATAGCATGGCAAAGAATGTTATAGCAAAATTACTGACTGCCAGAGTTATAAAAGCAATGATAAAAACTTTTCTAAAACCAATCTAAAAAAAGGGGGGGTTGCCCTAGAACAGCGGTGCGCAAACTGTGGGTCGCGAGAAAATTTTTGGGGGTCGCCAAATTCAAAGAGATTCAAATTTATGAAAAATCTACAATTATTCATTTCAAAGAACTGAAATAATACAAGAGAAGAAACTGACAATTATTATTTTACGAGCGCGATATTCGCGATCGCTATCACGGGGCTTCAAAACCACGTTATCATGCATAGTGATCTGCAAATTGATCATGCATAGTGATCATACATAGTGATCTTCAAAATTATTTTCCATTAAAACAAAACATCGATCTCGATTGGATCCAGAGGATAACTTACGACTTGCGATTTCCAATACAGATCCGAACATAGAAGCAATCATGAGCTCTTTGCAAGCACATATTTCACATTGACTTTTTATGATGTAAAGTTTCTTTAAAGTAATTTTCATTAAAAAATATTTATATCCATTTGCATATATAAAGCATTGTTTCATAAAATTATGTGTTGATTCATTAACTGATTTTTATGATGTTACAACTTTTATAAGATTTTTATGGTGGTTTATAAGTTTGGTGCGCTGTTTTAAAAACGCATTATTCCAATCGATGACGTCACGACACTCTTTTAAAAACACCCTGTAAAAGCAACTCCCAGAAAGAATTTCAATGTAACTTCGTTTTCAATTAAACAAAATGTCTACTGCCTATTCAGGGATCGTGACAAAATTTTACTCAAAATAGGGGGTCGCGACAAAATTTTACACAAATTAGGGGGTCGCAGATGAAAATAGTTTGCGCACCACTGCCCTAGAATAATGGCAACAATAAAGTCAATTTTTCCTTCATTGACTTACATAATAATGGAAGTAAAACACAAACTGAAGTTATGATCACTTTCAACCTTGCCTTAGCAGTTACCATGATAATCAAAAGGAAAAAGAAAACAAGAAATATAAATCATGCCAAATTTAGCAAGATTTTGGTGATAACCTAAAAACAGCTGTATACTACTAATAATGTAATTTTGTGAGACCCGGTATAAGAACTTAAATGTTATTTATATCCTTTAAATGAAGAGTAAGCAAGTATAATCGCTTATATACTTAGTGAATTGTGCTTGAAATGAATTAATATTGCTAAAAGGCTATAGACAATAATGCACTGAAACACTTTTGAATGCTCCTATAGGAGAGCTATAAGTAATGGAGAGCTTTTTTTGGTAATCCTTATTAACAAATGTCAAATTTTTTTTAAATTTCAAATAGCCAAATATCTCTAAAATATGCTTTAAAGAAAGACTACCCAGAGAGGACAATGTATTGGAATTCTTTTGAGTGTTCTTGTAAAAAAGGTTTAAAGGTTTTACAAAAAAAAACATACATTTTTTTTTTTTTTTTTTCAGTGGAGAGCTTTATTTTGTAATCGTTAATAACATACACTCAGGCCTCTAAATTACTAAATCCCACAAAAAAGTTAGTTACATGAAAAATTCAATAAATACAGATTCACCTTCACAAGCATTAAATATTATTTTTTTAATGTAATTAATCACATATTTTAAGAATAAAACAAAACTTTTGAGCTTTCTCAGGTATGAAAGGATCAAAAATCTGAAAATTATTATCTATTGGCTGTATCCATATAAAAACTGCCTTATCCACATCCTTTTTAGATGCTTTTAACAAGAATTTGATTAATCATGATCTGTAATTTTTTAAGAGTCACAACCTGTATATTTTTAAAACTTTATTTTCAGCATGAGTAATTCATAAATCTTATAAAGCTAATTTTGAAAACATAAATACTTCTTAATATATAATGAATTTATCAATGAAGGTGAATTGTGGTTTATTTTGTCACATTCAATGGTTCTAAAAAGAATTATGACAACACGATGATTTTTCAGTGATAGATTAATCCCATAAATAGTTGCATGAATGAGAAAGAAATGAATGTCTAATAATAGCAAAGCAGTGCTTGATTGAACTTGACATACTCTTTAATGTGCAAGAAGACAGAAATGTCAATTGGTATATTTCTTAATCACATAGGTTGTGTGTGCATTTTGTTTCCTCCATTGCTTCCTTAAGAAATAGGTAAAAATGTGAACTTCCTGGTCATTTTTAAAAATTAATGTTTTTCAATGATCATTGAAACTCTTTTTACATATGTACAAGATTCCACCGCTCTCAAAATTAATACTAATACATGCCATAAATATTCATTCTGAAAATTTTTGTTAAAAAAAGTCAGTCCGTCATTTCTACATATTTTTCAATAAATGAATTGTTAACTGCAAATTACTTTTTATTTATAAGGTGTTGACTATTAGTGTATTTTTTTAGTATAGAAAATGTTTTGAAACATATAAGAAACCAAAAAAAAAGGATAAAATGTTAGGCTTCCTCAATAAAGTTTCAAGTAGAATTTCTACGAGAGTAAGATGCAAGCAATCTAAACTTAAAAGATCATAAACACACATACAAAAACTTTTTATCAAGAATAAAGAAACACTCTAAAATGTATCAAGCAAGATCCTCTGTCCCTTTTTCTTTTCAAGAAAAGTGTGAACAACTGTGGCTCCATATCTGCAAAAAACCTGTATTTGAAATATAAAGTTAAAAAGCGCATGTTCCAAAAGGTAGAAAAATAACAGATTCCCTACTATGACAGACGAAAGGGTTGGTGATAAAGTATTTTTGTCCTTAACATAAATTTACAGAAAACAATGCATTCAAAATGGTTTAGCTCTTCAGCCAGCATTATTTTAGATTTTTTAACTATTCTATTTTTTTTTTTTTTTTTTTAGAAAGTCACAATATGTGCATAAGTTATATTGTATACATTTGAAAACACTGCTAATTAAACATTAAAAATATTTGGTATGTTCACACTGAAAAAAAATCCCAATATCAAACTACACATTTTTTTTTCCAAATACATGGATTTAAAAAATTATTTAAAGTAATAAAATTTAGTGGCTAAATATACACAAATAGTAGCAAAGAGAATGAAACTATCTCAGAAAACTATCTTCTGCTCTATTTTTTAACACAAAAAAAGTAACTTTTTCAAAATACTATTATGACTGTTGCAGATTAATAATGGTAAAGTGTTTAAAATTTACAAATGTTTTGAACACAACCAAAAATTTATTTACCATGTCTTATGAAATATTTTTTTAAAACATCATACTCATTTTGCTCAACCATTTCATGTTACATGAACAGATAAAATTTGACTTAATCTTTTTTTTTTTTTTTTTTTTCCTTCCAAACAAATTGTACAAAGGTTAGAAATGTAATAGTGGCCACAATGGTACAATTTGACATACAAATCAAGCATTAAGGGTGGCACAAAACAAAAATACTTTCACAATCCATCAATCTGATCTACAGTAATGTTTGAAGCTTTTGTTAGCAGAATTTCATTGCACTAGTAAGTCACAAAATTTTATATTTTTAAGAAATGATCAAATCTGTATTTAGACAAATACAATGGTGAAAATCAAACTAAAGGAGAATTAACAATAAATCATGCAAAATGTGTTGATTAGAAACATAGGCGTATGTAAGGGGGGTTTAGGAGGATTGAACCTTGCCTCAGTCTACAAAAAATGCTAATTTTGGTCAAATATCCACCTGTATATGATATATTTAGATGAGCAATAAAAAAAATTAAAGTTTGTAATGTAACTGAAAATTTTTACAGGTTGTTTATAGTAAAATTTACCGGCAATCAAATTTTACAGTAAGAATGGACATTCTCTCCCCCCATAGCTGGGCCCCTCCCATGTGAAAACTATAGCTACACGCATGATTACAAAACACTTTTCAACACAATCTTATTTCCACAAATAGTTAATCAGTTTGCTCCTTTCATAAAAAGATATAACAACAGATATTCCCTTTTTTTTTTCCCATTCCATCTTTCTCTCTTAATAAAGCTGTGAATGATGATTCTGAAGTCCCACAGACTCTGCATAATCTCTCTAACTGAGGGTTGGTTGAGAGTGAAATTTTTTAAGGATCTCCAACCCCCCTGCTAACATGAGTGATTACTTAAACACATTCATTAAAATTATAGCAGCACACATGTAAACAAACAAAACAGTAAACAGCACAAAAACTAAACTTAGTAACCCTCAGTATGCACACCATAGAGTAATAGAGGAAAATGAATCGAGCACTGGAAAACAGGAGGTTTGCTGCAAATTAAAGGTGGCACTACTAGCCAAATGATCCTATATTTAATAAAAGTTAAAGGATAATTTAGTAAAAAACAAGAAAAGATAAAAATTGTATGTGTATTTAAGCGAATGAAGTTTGCTAAATGTTTTTAAAAAATTAAATTGCATTTCACTCCTGAACAACAGAATGTGCAGTCACTTATTAGGGAAAAAACTTAATGACAGTAGATGTCTGCACAATGTGGACTTTTATTCTTCACGAGATTAAAATACCATTGCACTAAAAAGAGGATTGCACTATAAGCATTTTTTAATATAGCTTTCATGGGTGTTGCAAAAAAAAAATGCAGAAAAATCATTAAAAAAAAAGAGAGAGAGAGAGAGAGAGATTGCACTATATACAGGCTTTACTGTATATTCCAATGCTTTTTTTATATGATTAATAAAATATTTTACCATGAAGACAATTTTGCATTTAAATTATACAAATCTTGTGAAAAGTGAAGACAACTCACTCTATCAGTCAAAACTAATACTGTTTGCACTATTTTAATTCTATTTGACATTTGTACTATTTTGACACTATCAGTTAAAATAGGGCAAATGATAAAAGGAAATTATTTTTAAAATGTTCAATAAAAGAAAGAAAAAAAAGAATTGTAAACAGAGGCTAGTAACATGTTTTAAGTTCACAATAATACTGAGCAGATTAGCATTTAGCTGAAGATGGACTGTGCAAAAAAAAGCTGCAGATACTATTGAAAATTATGAGCAGATTAGAAGATGAACTACTCCATATTATTGGAAGTAATTAGTACCAGTGGATGTTCTAATAAATTTCTAACCCTTGTACATAAATATTTTATAATTTTATAGATACTTTGCTTCGAGAAAGTGTTTAACAACTCACCTAAATATTTGTGCAACTTTGTTTTTCTGAGATAATCCATACCAGTGTAACTACTATTAAATTTCTTACCTCATAAATTGATTAAAATTACTTAATAGCTATTTTAATCTCAAAATGAGCTTATTTTTTTTAAGTTATGTTTAAACTACTTTTATCATTAAAAAATATTAATATTTAAAAAAAATCAAATTCCATCCTGTGTACATTTTTAGGGAGAAAAATGAGAAGTTAAAAAAAAGAACCCTGATCACTAAATATGCTCCCTGTTTTTCTAAGGTGTAAATGGAGGTAAAGTGCAAGCAGGCAAGCAATGAATAAACAGAAAGCCAGAAAGAGAGAGAAGTGGAGAGAGAAAGAGAGAGAGAGAAAGAGAAAGAAGAGAGAGTGAAGAGTCCTTACCAGTATGGCCTGATCCTTGAGGCATAAGGGAAGGTGATACAGAAGATGGAGAGAAAGTAGGAAAGAGAACAAGACAGGTGAGGGTGCACAGAGAGTCTAGAAGCCACCCTACCGGGGACAACAGCGAAGGCATGAAAAGGAGAGACAAAACACTTCAGAGACATTGCCTCAAGTTAATATAGATTCAACAAGCTTCAGCGCCTCACTATATTAATCCCCTGAGTGAAATGCCTCAAAATATCTCCCTTTCCCCAATAAATAAATAAATAAAATCTTCTAAGGTTGAAAACTACTGTAATTTCTCACTTACATGCATCCATGGGACTAAAAAAGAAAACAATATTACTGGGAAGATAGAATATATAAAGACAGCTTAATGTTTTGTCAAATTAAGATCTACACCTGTACATAACATCATCACTTAAATCAGAAACTGCTAATTAACAAAAACAATAAAATTTATAAGAAATTCCTACCAAAATATTTACAAATGTTTTAAGAGCAATGCATAAAAAAAACTTAAAATTTAAACTAAATTTAGCATTACACATCACAGAGTTCTGCTGAAACCACTAAACAAATTAGAAAGGTTATTAATGTTAGAGCATACAAGTGAGACATTACTTCACAGTTAAAAAATCATCAGTATTCATATACAGAATAAAATAAGATTTTTGAATAAATGTGCCTTACAAAACTTAAAATTTTAAAACTTTATTACATTTACAGCATCTTCTTAGTAAATCTTTTGTTTAAAAATAAACCAATATTTTACTTATATAACCCCCCCCAAAAAAAAAAAAATTACAAAGGTAATGAAAAGAATCTTTAGTTTTGGAATAATTTTGATAAAGGAATTAGATTTACAATTAAGATACTCAGGGGATTAATGATAATGTAGCATGTTAGGGATCACCAACTAATTTTGCAAACAATATTTTTATTTATTAAATATTAGATGTAAGTATGCTTTAGCTTTAAATATTATCTATAAACAAGAAGGAATTAAAATAAGTAAATTCATTGTTTTTTTTAAATTCTTACTTTGGTAAATGCACATGAGGAAAAAGCGCTAATAACACATAAGTTTTAATGAAAAAAACATAGCCAAATATCACTTGAAATTTAACAATGATCTCAATTACACAGATGCTAAAATTCATTTCAACTTTGGAATGCATTTTAGCTGAATCAATTTGAAGTAGCAACAAATAATATCTTGAATTACATTTTATAATAATGGTGACCCCAATGGTAAAAAAAAAAAAATCAATATATTCATAAATTACAGCATTTGATATAAATTAAGGATAATTAATAATCATGGATGCTTTATATATTCAGTCCGTGGATTGAATCCAAAATAGTAGATGACCTAGTAAGAAAATCTAATCAATAAAACTAGATATTAGTTAGAAATATTTTTTAAAAATTTCAACAGAAAAAGTAAGGAAACGAATTCAAACTCCCAAAAATACTACCAAAATATCAAAAAAAAGCTTATCATGGCTATGTTTTAAAAGATGCTCACAAGGAAAAAATTAAAATTCAATTAAAAATAGAAAGTGAAAATAACTTCAAAAGATTCATAGAATTCATGTCAGAAAAGTTGAATCAAAATAGAAGAGTTCAAGAAATTGAAAAATACTATTTTGAAAAAAAAAATTAAAAACCAAATTTAAATACATATTAGAATTACAGGGTACAAAAGTCACATTTTAACTCAGAAAATATGCTCCACTTAATGGTTTTAATAAGAACTGCAGCTAAAATTTTAAGGTTCAGAAAATATAAAAATATTTTCAAAAACTTTTGCCAGAAATAAAAGATTTCTTTATATGAAAGGAAACAATTCCAGAAAATGAATTGGAATTCAATTTTACTACACAACTGTACACACTCTACAGCAAATACAAAGTAAAGCATGAAATACATTGGTTAAATGTGACACTGTCATAGTGATGAATGAATATAAAGATCAGAATTGAAATAAAACAGTCTTTTTCACATTTCTTTAGGTAAATCATTAATATTTATCAAAGGTAGATACTGATAAAACTGCTAACTCTGTCTGCAGATGGTAGTAAAAATGGATGGAAAGATGAGTAAAATTGGAAAAGTTTTCAACATCAAGAAAGAAGGATTCAATATAGTGCCAGATGAGATTACTTACACTTCCAATCACTTAAAGAGATCACTGTACAGTTCCTTTCAATTAATTTGCTACACTTTGGAATAAGTAAAGAAAATTTCTGCAAACTGAAATTTTGGACTGTTACGAAATTTGGTGAATGTTATAATCAAATGCTTTAACAACCATTTGATTATAACATTCAATATTTTCATTTTGTATTTATAAGGCATTAAAGCACTCATTAGAGAGAAAAGCAGCACTAGAAGTAGATACTCAAGCATGTTTCGTAACAGTTTTAGATATTCAAATACTACAGTAAATTTATGAAGCCTTCAAAATAGGTTATGGGATAAGCAAGTAGAACAAACTGTGCAGTTTAAGGATCTAGTTCGTATAAATAACATTCATTATTTCTAGCCACTCTCTGACAGCTAGGCTCAGATTGTTTGCCTCTGACTGACAAAATAACTGAAAGATTTGTTACTATTAACAAAGAAAAAAAGCACCAAGAATAATTTGACTATGTGTAATTTTCTTTTGTCTTTGAAATCATTTAACTTTCACAGACAAAATGTGTTTTTAAACATGGTGTCTTTACATGATGTTGGTTAATTATATTTCATCTTGTAACAAATATCGGACTACAATTAATAATGCATGTTATTTACTGTAAGCAATAAGCTAAAATCCTAAAACTTAAAATGTCACTAACTTTTGGGTTAAGAGGCATGCATTATTCAATTGAATTTCCAAATATACGATCAATTTATAGTAACCGTATTTAGCTCTTTAATAATTTTTAATAGGTTACATTTCTCAATATACATTTTTATTACTTTTTTTTCAACTTCTAATATATTTAGTGTAAGTATCAGATGTGTGTATGTGTGTGCACATGTGCATGCGCAAATAACAATTTAGAAAAATTCAAAGTTTGCTAATTAGTTATTTACGTCATGACAAACTGACATCCATGGCAAACATATGGCACTAATGCATTTTACTTTTGAGATTCTTCAAATCAAAAAAGAGCAGATATCAAAAAATCTTTAAACTGTAAAATTCAGAAAAGAAAACAAAGTTTACTACTTGAAGCAGTATAACAGGAAACTAATACAATCCATTGATTCTATTTGCTTTTTTTAGATACAGAAGCTTCCAGTGTTGAGCTATGATTACTGAATAGCCAGATCAATACATAAATCTAACTGAATAAGGCAGATATAATAATCTACGGCAGTTAAAAAGGACACTTGCACCATAGCGTTTTATGTTTTCCTACTGATAAAATCATTCATATTTAAAATACCTCCATTTGATGTATAAAGCAGATGTATATGCTGTAATAACAGCAAAATTATGTTTTTGATATAACTAAGAAAATATGCAAGTTAGAAAAAGAAAAAACTCATTGATATATATATTATATCTTGGCACTATTGTAGAAAAGCAAGACAATGTGAAAGTGAAAATTAAGCTTTAAAATTAGTATTAGAAGCAAATAGTAAGAGAGTTCAATAAACCATTGCATTTTCTGACCAGCCATGAATGAGGGTAGGTACTGAAGTTTGCTGAACCTTGTTATCTGAATGTGAAACATATTCATTCTTTTTATTAGTTTAAAAAGGACATAAAAAATAAAAACAGTGCATAATACACAATCACATCACAATATGATGCAAAAAACACTGACCACTTCACAATACTATAACTCTACAAACTGCAATTGAGGGAAATGCAAGACAATAGCAAAAATAATTAGCACCATTCATTTATGGGAGCATAACTGCTTTTGTATTAATCTAGCAAATACATAAGCATTGAGTATGCATCTGATGCTGCCCAAATGTCTACCTTAGGCTATAGGAGTGAAGATTTATAATCAAAAAAGAAATACTGCAGTTTATTAATGTCTAAAAATCAAAATAAAAACTACTTAAAAATACTTCACAAGTACTCTAAAAATTAATGTAAATAAAAATCACCAAAACACTTTCTCAAAAACCATCACTAATCAAAGACCAATTTAAAAAACAGGGGACAAAACAGTGAAAAAAAATTAAATAATATATTACGTATTTTAAAATCTCATATCACAGCCATGAAAGCTTAAAAATAGGATCTCAAAAAAGGATTATTTTTAACAAACATACTTTTTTTAAAAATGGCAATATAAGTAGCAATTAAATTTTAAAACATTGTAAAATTAAAAATAATTTAATGATAAAGTATTCAACTAAATCTGACAATATCAAATTTTTTTTAAATGCTAATCAACAAATTTCTTAAGAAACATTAAACTTAACTTCATACACATTTAGAAAAATAACAACATTAATTTTAACTTTTCAATTCTCTTGTACAAAAGTGGTATCACACTGAAAGCAATACAATTTTATTAAATTATTACAATATTAAAAAGCACATATTTGAGATATTTTGTAAGTAATTAAAACATAAAATCAAGTAGTATAATATTAGGCTTCATAATACAACATTAAACTTCAATTTTTAGGGGCACAGTTTTTACATCAAGCAAGGACTAATTATAAATACAGGCTGGCTGTATATATCACTGGTCAGGATTTCATCATGACTAGTGTTTCCACAAAGCTAAATTTGGCATGTCGATGCTCCCAGCTGCAAAGTTATTGCCACCACAGCCAACGTTTAAAAACTAAATTGGGACATCGCTTGCAAAAACATAGGCATTTGGTTGCGACTTGAAATTCAAGAAATGAGAAAAATTGTCCAAGATTGTCTAGGAATGTTTTTGGAAGTATTTGAGAAATCGTGTATATTAATCATTTTCTTTAGAAATTCAAAAGCTTTAAAATTTTTCATACAATAAAGTGGCTTTAAAACTTTTTAATGATCACCAGATAACAATTTTTTTTTAATCAAGGGCCATATTAGCCACCACCATTTTGACATTTTTCTGAAAACACTGACTGCCCAAGAGACCCCTTTAAAACATTCGCATTTCAATTACTCAGTAAAGTAACTATTACATTTTAATTATTTATTTTTTTACTTAAGCATACATTTTAATTATTTTTTTAAGCTATATTAATAAAAGGAAGTGTACCAATGTCAGCATATGAATGAGATATTTGCAGCTCTAATAATATACCAAATTTGGAGTTCAGGCTGAGTTATTCATCTATGAAAAAAATGATCTGCTTATGCACATTTTAAGCCAGCGGGTTAGTTGGAAAAGAGAGTGGGTTAGTTGGAAAAAATGAGATATTAATAAAGCTGAACTCTTTTACAAATTTTTTACCTCATTTTTAAGGATTTTTTTTCCCTTTGAAGAAAATAGAAGCACTGCTTCATTTTATTTTCTCTCTCTACTGCTTCATTTTATTAATTCTTACTATTTACACTATATGTTTACTAACAGTTACAGACCTGGGTTACAGTGTTGTAACATTTTTAGTGAAAATTTTTACAATTTCTTGTTTTCAATCATTTTATCCTCGGCTGGTACATTTTTTAATGATTTTAAATATATAAACAGGGTGCGTCAGAAAAATGTATTCACACTTTAAATTGACATAGGAAATTCCTACAAAATAATAATCATAGAAAATTCCTGCCCTACAAAAATTAATTTATGGTAAAAAAAAAGCAATGTTTTGTTTAAAAAATGGAATTCCTAAACCATACGCCAATCATTTTTTAACTATGGATGGCGTGCAGTAAAAGATGAAGTGGCTGCAAACCATGTAATCTGGGCACACTTTGGGATGAGATTCAAGTTGTATGAAGAGACATCCCATTGATCTGTACGAAATCAGTCGTGGCTCGTACTCAGGAAAATTCCGATGCTGACCAGTGATCATTTTGAACATTTTGTCCGGCCATCATTTAGAATAATTCTGGTACCAAAATTGATGATATTTCTACGCTGTGAATGGCAACAACTACATTTAAAGATTAGCGTAATAACAATAACGCATGCACAAAAATCCAAGTTAACAGTTCAATGACGTCAAATGAAGCCCATTTGTTACTAGTTACATATGTCATGCAGTAGCTAGATTACAAAACAACAATGTGCATGTGAAAATGCAAGATCCTTTGGATCTTTTCACAGCTTTAAAGTATCAAATTTACAATACTTGCCGTATTTATCGCATATAAAATGAAAAAAGTCGCCATGCAGTGGGCTAAAGCACATTTTAGTGATTTACTGTTTTGTACCATTGTTATTATTGTAACCAAGGATACGTATCAAATAACGCAACCATACCATAAAATGCCAGGTTGCTAATTTTAGCACATTAACCCTACAGCAGCTGCAATTAAGAAGCATTTGTTGAAATGAATCCAATAATTTGGCCAACCTGCACTGAATATAGAAAACAGTAAGGTATGGGGTGGCAAAGCTGTCTGTCTGGGCGGCTAGTTTAGAATAATTCTGTTTAGCCACCATTTAGAACATTCAGTAAACCAGAAAATACACTTATCTTTGAAATTGGACTATAGCCTTATTTTCCTCATTAACCTTTTAAATTGAAAATTTTCTATGACAGCTTGAAGTGTGTATACATTTTTCTGACACACCCTGTATATATATATAAATTCATTATTGTGAGGCTTAAGCAGTTTTTGTAGCAATTTTAAATTTGCATGTTTTTGAACTACATTATATCACTTCCAAATTTGTTTTACTAATACCTTCACTTTTTTTAAAGGGTCAACTCCCTCTTTGTAGATGTCAGATTAAAAAATTCTATTGATCAAATTTTTCTGAATTTTGAGATTTTCTGAAAGCTAGTCAAAATAATTGATAAATGGTAAGTGCCTGTCAATTTCAAAACCATGATTCTTTTAAGCAATTTTTTTTAAAACTAGGGGCCAAGGCCCCCAGACTCGCTACGCTCGCTTTTCGTATGAGGCATTCGGCACCTAATCAGGCTTATTCGTAAAAAAGACATAATTTCAACAGACAAAACCCGAAGATTGGATCAGATAGAATGTTACTGAGCTACGCATTGCTTGGTTCTTGCATGTTCATTGGTACAAAAAAATTTAAACTTCACACTACAGTAGACCCCCTCCCCCTCATAACACGGAAGATATTTTGTTATGGGAATCCGTGTTGTACGGGTCCTGAGCTATACTACACCTGGAGTGCGGACTCCGCTTATAATCGCTGGAAAAATTATTGGCACTCTTCAGAAACACAATGATTTTCAATGTTGCCATTCAAAAGTTATATTAATTAGGAGCTAAAGCATAATAAAATCAGAACATCTGTTTCAGCTGTATTATTAGTAATGTAAAACCTATTGGACACCCTTTGAATTTGCCACCCATTGCAATTTTTCATTATTTGGCGACTTGCGTACATGTAAAGTTAATAAAAGCTACGGAACAGATAGAATAGCTTGCCACCCATGGCGACTTTTCATTATTTGGCGATTGACACATGTTCACAACCTATAATTACTGTTTATGTAAGGTTACCGGAAAACCGTTATCCATATTTTCATTTACATAATCGTTTGCAGATGGGCGTACTTAGCACCATGAATTATACCATCTCGTCGCGCTAGCAAATATCCAAAGTGTACTGTAACTGCTATAATGGCATAGTTAACGCCGCCAAATATTTCTACTGGTAGCAAATAATCCAGCTGGACGAGAACCGGCTTTAAAATAATCTGCATTTTAATTATTTTTCATTTTCAAGATATTAGTTATTCTGTTTTGGAAAAACGAATAATCGCTCATTCTAAACTCCTGTTGTCTAAGCGAACTTACTATTTGAAAATTGTCAACTTTGTGTAACACATTTTGAGTACTTATTTCATATAGTTTTTATTTTGGCATAAAATGGGCATAATTCTAACTCATGTTTGTAAATTTCACGCGATTCTAGATACTTGGAAACGCTTTGTTGCAAAGGAATGAATGATTTTCTGCCAAATCTGGCAACCATTCGGTTTATTTTTTCAATTTTTTATTAATATCTCCTAAAATAATTCGATTTTCGAAATTTAAATCAGCTTAGCAGGTTCCTTGGAATTTTTCGAATCTGTGGGCACCTTAGTCGAACCTCAAATCCCCACGGTTTAGGAAGAGATACGCTGACAAGCTTTTGACAGCGGCGGCGACAGCGGCCTTTACTTTTTTTAGAATAGAGAGATGCATAACATTTTTTAATTAAAAAAACTATTTTAATGCACTTTGTGTAAACATTAAATACTTCCTTCAATTTTAATATTTTTTGTTTTATCTTAGTAGTAGAAAAGTAGAAAAATAGTAGAAAATGTCCATAATATGCTAATTTTCAGGTTTTCGGACTGATATTTTGCTTTTCAAATAATTTATATTGTACTTTATTTCAAGTCTTTTTCGCTAATTCTAGCAAAAAAACTTGAGCAAACAAAACACACCCAGCAGCAAGTTCCATGTTTCCTAGGAGGCAGTGAAGCCATGAACTTATGCATTTGAACTTCATATCATAGCATGTTTTCAATTATCAATTATTTTGACTGTTTCTTTAAAACCACATCCATTTTATTTTACTTTTTTTTTTACTTCAAATGTGGGGATATGTGGGTGTAATGTCTAATGGTATTGGAACTTAAGTTTAAAAAAATAAAAGAAAAAAATATCTGCATCTCGACCGGGACACTTCCTATGTCTACAATGTAGCAAATAAGACTTTAGTTACTAAATTCTGAGCCAGTTAGTCAATAGAATGTAGTACTATTTCCTAGTGGGATGCCTACTGCTCTCCCACCACTTGGACCATGTACTGATAAATATACATACATATATTTCTTTAATCAGTATATCTTAGGTACTAATCACAAAAAAAGAAAATTAAACAAACTACTATAAAGCAATTGCTATAAGAATCAATATAAACAATTAACAATACATGAATAAACTAATATAAGAATGTAAAGTTGTTTAAGCTATCCAATTATTTTATACACTATACACTTTTAATTAAAGTATAAAACTAGTAATTTTTTAGCAACTACATAAAGAATATAAAATGAATTCCACATTTTTATTTTTAATTTTGCAGTTGAAATGTATTTTATCAATCGCTTTTTTTTTTTTACTACAACATAGATGCACTGTAATGTCAGCTGGAAGTCAGAAAATGATTAAATAAGTGTGTTGCAACTCAGAGTTTATACGTAATATATTAATATGTATGAAAGTTATAAACTGAACTCATCTGATGACATGTTTTCTTCTTAATTTAAACAGTCTAATAAAATATTCTATGATTAATTATTTTAAAGTACTAAACAACCTCATGTTGAAATCATATATTTGTACCTATGAAATACTATTAATAATTCTGACATTGGACATAAATAAAATAATGTTTTAATAAAATATTTTATTTATACTAAAGCATACTAATGTATAATTTTAAAAATATATCCAATACTAAATTTTTAAATACTAAAAATCTGTATTGCTGATCACATGATACCACAAGTAGTATTATCGCAGATTACACCTTATTTTAAGCTGATCGCAACTACTTATTGATATTGTTTTACTTATTGCACAAACCAATAAATAAACTCCGAAACAAAATTAAAACAAAAGCAGTGACCGTACCTTACACAGGGAAAAAAAAAAAAAAAAGCAGCAGTTAAAACAAATTACTAGAAAGTAAAATGAAGTGCAAAAGAAGAAGAAAAAAAGCATTATAAAAGTTAATCATTCAAAATACTTTCTGGATAACCTACTCAAATATGCAGATTCATTTTGAAACTAAGTGTATTTTTTTTATGAAAATTATTAAATTTGTAATGTGAATCTAAAGTTAAAAATTGTAAGAGTAAGACTGGTATTTTATTTTCTGCTAGTTTATTTTTTATTTTTCTATTTCTATCTAAAAGGGTGAGTGAAAATTTAAACCAAAATATATGGAATCCTTGCAGTTTAAAACTTATCTATTTGATATCATCAGAAAATTACCATATATATTTATACAGAGCAATAAAATTAAAATTTAGAAATTTTCCTAAATTTAGGCTTCTATATGAAACATACAGTTGATGCATGCCAAAAGATGAGCTTGAATTAGACAGATATCATCATAGTTAGAGTCAGGCCAGATGCTTCACTGTAATTAAATCAAGGCTTTGAAGGGTCGTTATGTGGCATCAGGGGAGCCTACTGGGGCACTGGAGCTTTCCCACAGGCTGTTTAATGGTTGAAGACAGGTATTAAATAAAGAGTTCTTACATAATTTTGTTGCATAATTTATTTAAATTTTAGCAGAGCTTTCTAAAGATCCATAAGCCAAGAAAAGTTACCAAAAAAAAAAAAAATTGTGCTCAGCAAGTTGGTGTTTTTTAACATAATATAGGCCCGATCACATGATCAATTCCTTTTTGCATTTAATGGCTATTAAAATGCCTGGATCTCAGTCAAATCTCTTGTTCGAAAATGAAAGCCATTTAAAATTCTGAAAACTAAAATTTTGAAAATATTTTCAGTTTTATATGTTTCATACATACAATGCTAATTATTTATTTTTAATATTTAAAAGTGAAAGCAAATGGATTTACAAATAATAAAATTTCACTTTATTAAGATTTTCAAATGTGCAGATTTGAAAGGTTACCATACCTATTAATTAAAAAGAAAAAAAGAAAAGAAAAAAGAAAGAGAGAGAGAGATAGCGAAAGAGAACTTAAAAAACTTGCAGAAAAAAATTTAATAAATAAAGAAAACAATAAATAAAACAATATAAACGGGACAATTAACTTGAAAATGAAAAGTATAGTTGTATGGCTGACTTTTAACATTATAAAAATAAGGGTCAAAGTTTGATCGTTTAAAAAATTAACAAAGATATTTAATTACTTGTAAAGTTTAAATAAGCAAGCTAAAATGAAGAAAAATTTTCAAAACTAAAAAAAAGCTGCAGAATTTTGTATTTCTAAAAATTTTAACTTACAATAATTAAAATTTTTTAGTTAAAATCGTAAAAACTAATTTTGATGCCTGTTATAATAATTTTAAGTAACTGAACAAATTCAATTACAATGTTCTTTCTGAATTATAAAACTGGAACCCAAAACACTAAATTAAATAATTTTTTACTACTTTGTCTAAATAGACCTAAAATGCATACTTAATCCTTTGTCTTAAAAAATAGAAAAATACATTAATCCCTCATTCAATGTAATAAAAACAATTTTAAACTGTCTTTTTCAATGCATGTTAAAATAACTCAAATAGAATTTTACAGTGATAGGTTGCTTAGCTTTACATTAACAATTTATTAGAAATACAATGTGAAAATAGTAAAATTTCATTAAAATCAGTATGTGCAAGGTACAATATACACATGCACATTTATAAAAACTGAACCATAAAAAATAATAGCTTCTTTTTTAAATCTTCAGAGAATATCTTTTTTCTTTAAAGTAAAATCCATCAAAAAGCATGAATTGATGATACTATACAGTACTATATAAATATTTTGATTTAAAATCTTCCTTTGAGAAATCTTAAAATCCGAAAAAGAAAAATCTTAAGCAATTTAATAAAATGGTTAAATACAAAAAGTTAAATATCATTAGAGCAAAATTGAGGAAAATAAAAGAATTTTAGTGAATATATAATCACAGAACAGTGAAATATAAACTTTTAAGTATTTAACTCTAACATCTTAAATTTTAAGGTTCCACGTAAATTAGGATAATTTGCTCAGATATAGATGTCACCATCATTAGACTAGTGAAGAAGTGCTATTATTATTATTATTATTAGAGAGTAAAGTACTATCTAATTTTTCCAGTCTTAATATATTTATAATTAAATAATATGGAATCTGTAAATTAAAAATTCTATTTCCTACCTTTCCCACTTATAAATTTTGCTAAATGACATAAACTGTAGAATAATTAAAATTAAAATTGATATAGTTGTTGTATAAATAGGGATAAATAATTAATTTGGAAAAATTAAGTGCAGTTAGATACAACATTAGTAGAAAAAATTCAAATATTAAATTCATAAATTATAACTAATTATTTTGCTAAAACATAATTTATCATCTTTGATGCAAAAGTGTATCTAATATTTTATACCAAACTACAAATTTACTGAAAAATATGAAATATTTTTATTAATATTTATTACTAATCACGTTAAAGAAAATTTTGCATTTAGTAAAAAAATTGCTACCAAAGCATTTTTTGAATTTCTTTTTTGTAGAAGAAATATTTTTCATATTCAAAAATTTACTCTTTTTAGCATTCTTCCTCAATTTCAAGATAGTTTATTCTATTAATCATATTAAGCATCAACATAGAATTAGGAAGCAAATGCTATCTCAATTTTCTCTTTTTTTTTTCAAAGACCGAGAAACGTTGCTTTGTGCTCTTGAGTTCAACTTGCAACCTTCCTCTGTCACCCTATTCCTAAGCTAGTGCGAAAAATTGGGGAATGTCACATGCCAAAAAATTAGAACAGCCATGTGGCCAAATATTATTGGTTTACTAGCTAAGCTAATATATTAAGCTCTATGTATTAAAGGAAAGTTCTCATGTTTGGAAGTTGGTATGAGCTTTGTTTAAGGCAAAATTTGCATCAAGCCATAATGCTACACAATTCTTTCTACCATTCAGAAAGCCTTGGAACTTTTGATAACAATTAATTAACAGAGTAGTCTATTTACTATCTAACAGTAAAATTTTATAAACTGTACAATACAGAATTATTATTTTTCTATAAAATATTTCAATTCTCTCTAAATAGTGATTACAAAAAGTCAATATTGAAAATAATATGTAATCATATTTAAGCAAGATCTCAATGCAGAGTAAGTTAATTTCTATAAAGAAATTTTTGTCAATCACTAAGATTAAAACATATTTTAGAGATAGTAAAATAACTAGCATTTTGAATGAATTTCATTTTCAAGTTGATGCCACATTAGATGTAATTTAATACACTGAAACACACTGAAAACATAAATGATAATAATAATAATAAACCAAAAAACAATAACACACAATGAGGGATTAATGTATTCAAGGGAATAAAGTTTTTACAAATTTACAAATTTTATTTTGACAAAAACTTACACAAAACTTTAAAGGGAATGCACTGACACGTTCAGGACAAAACACACGACCAGGACACAAGTATGCATAAACCCAAAAAAACACACCATTAGGTTTATTACCAATTCCTTTTCTATCCAAGAGAGCCGGGTTCAAGGATGGGAGATACTGAAACAACAGTTCAGCTGCATGCCAACGAGCATTAGCTGTCCCATGAGCAATCACACAGAGTAGGTCCTTCAATGATACAGCATTTTCATTGAGTTAAGGGGTTAATAACATCATAAAAAAATTAAGCTGAATAAAAATATAACAATTCACATTTCAGTCACAGCTTATTAAAGATACTGTTTTGTAATGGGATACCTAACAGAAATAACTCACTCAAATAACTTGTTAATAAATAACATATTACCTATTTTTCACAAAAACATGAGATAAATTTAATCTAACAGAATAAACAAGATTTTGGTAATTCAACAATAAATATCTAATGTCAAGAAACTAACCTAGTTGTGAAAGCAAGCTTCACTCATTTCAGGTCAAAATTTACATGGTATATATGGCTCCCTAATTATATTTCTACAAAGCATCACAGGGTTCATACTCATTTTTCAAAATGAAATTCCCTGAGTTTTCCAGGTGATTTTTCAAGAACATCCAGGTTATCGCAAAAAAATAAACATAAGATAAAGACTAAATACTTTAAATTTATATGCCCCATTCTAAGGTAATGAAATTATAATAGCACTGTGGTAATCAAAATTATACTCCCCCTCAATTATTGCAAAATCAATGGATTACATTTATATCAAACATGGTTTTAAATTCAATTTCACCTATAAAATATTAGAAATTATGCAACAGCTTTACAGAAGTAAAAAAGAATTTTTGGGACCACTTCATTGATTGATAGTTTCAAGATATGTTTTTTATACTATTGCCAGTACACAAGGCCATTGGTAAAAATTGCCATATGCTTTAGAACTAAGTAAATTCCACCAATCTTATGCATAAACAATGAAATATTTAACACTATAGGAACACACATTCTACATTGTAATCTAGCAAATATCAGCAGAGTTTGTATATACGTAATAATATTACTCAATCTAACTTTGTGCACAGTACACAACACAAAGAACAGCCCCTCCAACTCAAATGAGAAAAGGGAGCAATCACAAATGCTCAGAACTGCAGAGACAAAATGAGAAGCAAGTGTGCTATTCGTCCTAAGCAGTCTTAAGTGATAGATGATTAACCTTGTATAATCCATTTCCAATTGCATGAGTGCTTCATTAGCAAAGTAGTTGATCCTTGAATAGGGTGAAAGCCATAAAAATAAAGAGAGGGGGGTAAATTTTCTTAAAATTCCAGGGTTGAAGCTGGATTTTCCAGGTTTTTAAAGCAAAATTACATTTTCCCATGATATTTCCCTGAGTTTTAAGAGCTAATTTTCAATTCCCTGGGTTTTCCCTGTTTTCCAGGTTTCCCTGAGGGCGTGGAACCCTGCATCATAATAATACACATTTAAGCTATTTATCCTAATAAAAACTTCTGGGCAAGACAATAATAATCTCAAAATTTTATGAAAATACATCAAAAGATATCTTCTGAATAATCAAATGAGTTACAATTTGATATCACTAGTTGGCATGACTCAGTAAATTTAAGATATCTAAAGGAGTCTTGGCATCCCATATACTTAATACTATTCTGAAATTCTTAGAATGTGTGAACTGCTATCAGAGAAGAAACATTTCAGGTATTAGGCATATAATGACCAATTTTCTGATCCAACAAGTATCATACTATTGCAATGTCAAAATCACTAGAAGCCATAAGCCGAATAGGCTAGTGTAATAATTCACACAATGGTATAAATAACCCTGAGAAGAAAAGCTAGGCTTCTCAGAGATACAGAGAAAATAATAAGTAATAATAATATATTTAAAATTTGCAAACTTTATAAAATTTAATTTGTTATTTAAATTTTTTGTATTATAATTTTGATTTTTAACTCGTTATAATACAATTATGATGAAGCAAATACTACTTTTAATTTGAACAGGAAATTATCAGAAAAACAAAAGCATTTCTAGTGTTTACTATTTTTAGTGGAACTTTCAAAGAATTATGAAGCATAGAGAAAAAAATTATACAGTTTTAAATATGATGTATTGAGAATTAAAGCAATTTATAATTGTTATAAATACACAAAAATTTATAAAGGCATGTATTCTTAAAATTAAAAAAAAAAGAAAGAAAAGAAGGAAGGAAGGAAGAATCTTAAAATCGTTTTGTTAATAAGTAGAAAATCTACTTTTGTTTCTCTGATTGTTAAAACTCAAAAATACTTAAGGGTTTACATAGAGCTACATAACATTATTCAAGTAGTGTCTTAAGAAAAATGTTTTTTTAATCAATTCAGTTGTTCATGTAAGTCATTGCCTTTTACATGAAAATGAAAACAGACTATAAGATAAGATCAACAACCTATCATGAAATGTTTAAGTATTCATTAAAATTACTTTCATTCCATAAACCAAATACTTCATAAGACGTTGTTGAATTTGGACAAAACTTTCTGTAAATTCAGCTTTCAGGATTTACCATATCTTCACAGAAGAAAACATAACACAAGTTCTTAAATAACTTTGGACATGTTGAGCTTAGATAAAGTACATAAAAGTTTAATTAATTAATTAATATACCAATAATAAAAATTAAAATAGCACACATATCAGTTTGAGAAAGTTCTTAATAATGAGAGAAAAGCAATTCATTATATTTTATTTAGAACCAAAGTCATATTTTCTCCATAAACAACTGAATTGTCTGTAAAAAGTTCTGTTCATTTAAATTTAAAAAAAATTAACACCAGAACAATTATAAGCTAGTGTTATTCATTTTCCTCCAATATCTGCTAGAATATATATATATATATATATATATCCTAACACACATTATTGTTTTTATTTTAATTCCACTAAAATAAAACTCTGGGGTGATAGCTTCTTCCCAGCTATCGAGAAAACCCAGTTACAAATGATAAGTTGAAACATTTGAGAGGGGGAAATAATAGTAGTAATAACTAATTTGAAATTTTTAATCTCCTTCAAGAGAATAAACTTTTTAAATTTTTTTTATGTAAAACATTCTAATTCACACTTGTCAGTTTTTTTTTTTTTTTTTCCCCCAATAAGCATTCTAAAAAGCTTTTTTTTTTAGATAATGTTTCTTCCAAGTAAAGGTCAAGAAATCATACATTTAGCAACACATTCTACAAAAAGAATATCCAATTTCTATCTTAGGGTATTCATTACAATATATGTATATTTATTTAATAATTATGTTGATAGAAAATTATATTTCTGTACAACAGTCAAAGAAATATTCTCATGTTAGTAAAAATTGACTAAGAAGATAGAAATTTTATTTTCCATATTCATTCATTTTTATAATCATTGACAAGATCATACTTATTTTTTTTAAACTTTTTTGTCAAATATAAAATAAATAGAGCTCACTTTTACAATATCCTTCTTTAAGCCCATTAAACATTCTAAAACTTGACAGTGATAAGCTAAAGAAAAAAATACAAGTACACCATTAAATAGATGCAAAACATTATATTCAAAAAACAACCTACAACTAAGTACAACTAAGCTATTTAAAATATAATTTAAAGAATGTAAATTTAAAAATATTTATTCATTTGTTTTAAATAAGGAAGTGACAGAACAAAAGAGTGTAACTACTGTAAAATCTTGAGACTAAGGAATGATATGTCTATTGCACTAATTATAAATCAATGTTTACTATGATATACAGAGTGAATTCAACATAATCTGCCAAACAAATGTGGCTGAAAGAAAAGCCCAAACTGAACATCATAGTAACCATGTCCTATCTTTTCAGTCTTTCTTTGTTCATATCCTATCTTTTTACCATTTCAGAGAAGTTTTTAAAAATTGTTGGCTAGAACAAACATATACTAAGAAAGACCAGTAAAATTCCTATAAAATGACACATTTTCCCTAAGGATATCAGAATTTATGACAAGTTGCAATCATTGAAACTTGGTGATGCCAATCCATAGACTATGCATGTTTTTCTCACTGTCCACTGTACCCACACATGTGAGAGATCACTGTATATATTTTTTTAATATCTATAAACAAGATTAATGCAACAAACTAGGCAAACACTAATTACAGAGTGGCTGATTTACACGAAAAGGTGTACAAAAAAGTTCCAAACTGAATACATACCAGAACAATCTGTGTATTGAAAGATCATCATTAGAACAGCTGCAGTTGACATGCTAGCATAACTATCATTATTTTCATTAGGATCCTCTCCTAAAATTAACATATACTATTTTAAATATCTGTTGGCAAAAATTATTTGAGCAAAAAAAGTTCCAAAACTGAATTTTAAAAATTTATTTACAAAAGATACATAAATGTTAACTTCACAAACTCCCTGTAATTACACCATTCTCCCTGTAGTTTGAGCAGTTGCTGAAAATATTCCTCTAATCCAAAACATATGAATTATTTCTTCAGGATTTCAGAAATGTTCTCTTCAATTGAATTTTTAATTTTAGAGATGTAAAAACTGATATGTGCAAGACTGAAAAGGTATGGTGAGTGTTTTAAAGGATTAATATCATTCTTTACAAGGTAACTTACTATGTGCCACAAGATGGCAAGGTAAGCAACTATATCATCTGTTGATTGCATGGTAACTAGAAAATGTTTATTATTATTTATTATTATGTTGAAGACTGAGTGGCATAGACCATTTCCTTTCATGCAGCTCAATATAAATTAGCCTTAGTAAAATTGTTGTCAAGAGGTAAAACATTAAAAGTGGTGTTGGCTAAAGCAGCACAAACATTTAAGTGATTAAAATTCATAAGTCTCTCCTGTAGAACAAAGAGGACAGTCAGGAATACCTCTCACTCCAATACATTGAAGATATACTTGAAGATAGTCATGTCCTGTTAAAATTCTAACACTGACTGCAAAGATCTGTCTGGGGAGATCCATCGGGTTGGGATTATAAAGGAGGCTTTCCCTGGCCTTACCTTTGACTTCAATCTTTTGTGTTTAGCTCAAATGTCTCCCTGTTGAACTCACAATTATAGAAAAGACCTGGTTATAAGGTGAATAGTAAAGAGGCTGTGGAAGGCTGCACTTTTGTTCAGCAAGTGAGTCTGCCTTCTCATTACTGGGAATACAGAATGACTTGGCATCCACTGGAAAGCAATTTTTTAACCAGCACAGTTGAGATCATAGATTTTGTGTTTTGTCTCTCCTATTTGAACAGAATCAGAAATTTGGAGAGAACAAAGAGAAAGAATCGCAGATTGAGAATCAACAGGAAAAACAGCATGTCTGTAAGTAGTAGGTAAGTCTGATAAATAAGATGTCACTCTTTTAATGGCCTCGATTTCAACTTCAAAGTTTGTAGCATTCAAATCTACAGCACAATAACCATCAAAATATTCTTGCAATAACAACCAGCTCCAGCTGAGCAATCCTCCTGGGCTGAGGCATTGGTATAGATATGAAGCCATATAACTTTTGGATAGACAGCAGTAATGGCTTCAAGGGCATAAGTACAGAAAATAGCAGCAGGAAGAGCACCACTCTTTTTTTCTTGGAAATTAATTAAAAGATTAGAGGTAGGAAGCAAAAATCTCTCTAAGGCAGAAGGGCTGGTGAACATCATTTTTTATAGTAGTATTATATTTATTTAACCTTTTACAGGTGAATGTTCCCAATTGGGAACATCGAATTAAAAATTTATTCAGAAATGAAATTTTATCAATACTGACTTGAAAAAGTTAGGATACAAATCCACACATCTTGTTAAAAGATGATTAGTTTTTTTTTTTTTTTTTTTTTAATAGACGTTGCATTTCTATCAATATTGGGAAACTGAGAAAAAAAATAATGAAAATAGCCATTTTCATAAATTTTTACAGAGCTGTGTTGATACACCCTCCCTTCAAACTTGATTCATATCTTTACTTATATTTAAAAATGAATCTTTTATTAATTCTTAATATTTCACTGACTATTTAAACTACCAATCAGTATATTCAGTTTTTGAAACCAATGTAAATTATAGTCATGAAATGACACACAGCTTGGGAATGCTTGGGAACAGTGAAAATTGTGTAAAAAAAAAAAAAAATTCCTCCCATTTAAATGACTAATATCCTTTAACTAACACAGTAGATGACAAAATACGCAAGAAACTAATTTAAAATATGCCTGAATCTCAATACAATCTGTAAAAGGTGCAGGGTTGGCTTTTTACCGGTTAAAAACTGGTTTTTACCAGGGCATGGTAAAAACTAGGTTTTTACCGGTAAAAACCTGGGAAAAAGGGGTAAAAACCTAATAATACAAAAAACTCCCTGAGTCATAAACTGTATATTAATGCTATTTATAAAACTGTATTTTCATGTAATTGATGTAGATATATCATCATCAGGACATCTTGATAATGCAAACTACATTATGTGATTGTGCAAACTACATTATGCAATAAGTAATATTTGTAAGCATTTGGTTTTCATTAAAATGGTTAAGATAAGTTCAGTGTAATAAAAGTATATTTACAATTTTCCTTTAAGTAAAAATTATTAAACTAGCCTGCATTACATAATTGTAATAAATATTGTAATGTGCCTTCTCATAATAATAGTTTTAATAAGTTTCATAATGATAAATGTACATTATCTATAAATTTGAATTCTTGTAAGATGAAAACATGGATGAAAGTTTTCTGTGTTTATTATATTCCTCAAAATGAACTATTTTCATATAGCATTCTTTTACTTACCAAATCAGACACTGGATTAGGTGAATATTGTTATATGGAAATGGAAATAGTGATATTAAATGTCCTGAACTTTTATCCCTGAGAAAATGAAAAAATAGCAGATAATCTTCATTGTTTGCTTGTGGATTAAGGCCGATTGACTGCACTAGGGTCCCAGTCCTATAGGGGAATACCTTCCTATTTCTAAGAGATCCTAGCCAGTATTTATGTGTGGTTTCTGAAAAAAAAAAAAACACGGAAAACTCCAAACAGCTAGATTAACAGGCAGGAACCTGGCACCTCCCACCCCCATTTCGAGAGCAGAACCTCTCAGCCATTGGCGGAGAGATAAATCTTCAAAAAAGTGACAAAAAATAGTCAAACTAATAAGTTTTTCTCAAAGGTTGTAAAAACCCTGGTAAAAACATGTTTTTCCAAAGACGGTAAAAACCGTAGTAAAAACCGGTAAATACCATCAAACGGTAAATACCGCCCAACCCTTGTTAAAAGGGCTTCAGATTTAGAGCAGAAAGAATGATGGGTTTCGAGCCTTCTACTAGCAGGTAGAAATTGTTGCCAGTGCTGAAGAGGAAGCCTTTCACATTTTTCAAATTGTTTAAGTTCTTTCTCTCTTCTAATTTTCATTTGTTCTAAACTAGTCTGGATTTCGGTAAAATCATACAAGCCGGTGCGCACCCCATGTAAACATGGCGACAGTCGCTGGAGCTTGGCGGCCGCCAAGCTCCAGCGACTGTCGCGAACCATTTTCCACGATCAGCACATTAAAATTGCACATATATTCCACTAAAAATGAGCAACCAGTGGACCGTTTTTCACTAAAAAAACCTCAGTGGATTCAGCAACCTAGCTGTACAGCTATCTAAACTAGGCAACCAGTGGCCCGTTTTTAACTAAAAAAACCTCAGTGGATTCAGCAACTTAGTTGTACAGCTATCTAAACTAGGCAACCAGTGGTCCGTTTTTAACTAAAAAAACCTCAGTGGATTCAGCAACCTAGTTGTACAGCTATGTAAACTACACAACCAGTGGACCGTTTTTAACTAAAAAAAAAACAACAGTGAACTAAGCAACCTAGTTGTACAGCTAATGTAAACTGGGCAAACACTGGCCCGTTTTCAACTCAAAAAACATCGGTGGATTAAACAACCTAGTTGTACACCTCTTATAAAGTCAGTATGATTAGAATAGCATGTAAATAGCACTTACGAAAACATAAACACTTCAAATATCAATTTAAAATTCACATTAAAAATCATAAACATTGCAAAGATTCGTTAAAAAAGAGCACTTACCTCTATTTTTTTTTTAAATAACCGCTCAGAAATGTCCCCAACACCCACCGGCTTATAACGTACTATATTTCTAACAAACACACACAAATTCTTTTCTTATATTAACATAACACATTTCATTCCCTTCCATCAATAACGCAAACAATTTCAAATTCCCAAACCTGACGAAACACGTATTCTTTATGGTTGCCAGTCACAACTACCACCGGCAGTTGGCGGTGCATCGCTCACTCTCGCGTCAGATTGTTCGCCAATGATTTGTAAACAAACCATTGATATGTAAACAAAGCACCGTATATGGAATATAGTCCTGGATTTCTAAAGCAGTAATCACCACAACTATCAGAAGCTGTGGCCAGAGATTCCCCACCATAGTCCAGGACAGGTCTAACATAAGATTTAAATGTAGTAGAGAGGAGGAACATCCAGGAAAGATCCCAACTAGACAATGTAAGAATTTTCTAGTTAGGATTTTTCCCTTTCTTGTATTTTAATATTACTTGACATGCATATGACTGAAGTCAAAAAGTTCTTTAGGACTGACTTTGAAAGTACGTCAGGAAGAGTGTGAGTGGAAGTTCTTATAACTAAAAAATGTAAGAGCTTCTACTCACACTCTTCCTGACACAATTGCTAAGTCAGTCCTAAAGAACTTTTTAACTTCATTTGCATGCAAGAATATTAAAATACAAGGTCTATTACTATTGAGTGGTATACATGAGTGTTTATGCTTTTGAGAGCTTGGCAATAGTTTTATAAAAGCCAGGAGCTATAAATTAGTCATTGTAGTGTATAAAAAAAAGTGCTTTGGAGATGTGATGTAGTGTCAATATATATGGTAAACTGACATATGTTGTTGAGTGACTTTTGGAAGTGTTACAACAGTAAAGAAATGAATTGCTAGTATTGCAGCTTGCAGGTTGAAAGTAAGTGTATTAATAATTCATAGTTCTTAATTTTGCTTGTGTATTTAAACAACAACAAAGAGAATTAGTGTTGCATTTTACAGGTTAAAATTGACAGTGTTGATGTTTCAGTGTCTTTAATTTCCCATGCACATCCATTTACCATTCTGGACACATGAAAGCAAGATTTTAACTTGTAAAAAAACAAAATTTTAGGTGCATGTGAACATTATGCAGCAAACCATGTCTTTTTTATCTATCTCCATTTCTGAAATAAATTTGATCAAAGTTGTAAGTATCATTTTGAAACACCCTCCATTATATTTAGTAAAATATAATATTCAGTAAACTATATATACTTACGAAAAGTAAATGGAAGTAAGTGGTTACAAAGCACATCAATGATGTCTTTGTGCAATGAGCACGGAAACAGTGTCATTGTGGATGCCACAAGATACGGTAAAGTATCCATGAGTTCATGCTCCAAAAATGGCACCAAACAGGCCAAGGTATGAAGTATGGTATAACCAAGGGCTGAAAAACACATACCTCAATAGTAAGTTTCAATGAACAAAATGCATTATAGTAAAATTTGAAATAGTCATAATAAATGTTTAGTTCATATATTAAATTACATATTTTTAGTACAAAATATTCAACACTGTAATACAATCTTAATGTTTGAATTTAAATTTTGGGAAAACAACAAATATTATCTATACAGGTAATCTTTAAATGGAATTAAAGTATTAAATATCGAGATACCAGAAAGAGTAAAAGTAGCAACTAATCAGCAAAACATTCGTTCACTTTATCTGGGATATAGAAGCAGGGTGTGAATTGATGGGGGGATGCACGGGATCATCCCGGGCTGAAAACTGCAATATCCCTGGATTGAGAAATAATTAATTCCTGCCAGGGATACTATTTATTCCTTGCTGAAGAAATGTTAAATTAATCTCTGTCCCTACAAGTTCAACAGTACATAATGATTTTAAGTATTGAAAATAGAAATTCTTCTTTTGTTTACTAGAGAAAGGAGCAAGTTACAAACATCCCTTTGAAATAGATAATTATACACATGCCTGATGCCACTTCTCCTTCTGTAACTGGGGTCAGACTTCAAAGGAAGGCTGTGAAATCATTTCACAGAACAGTGAAATGAGCATGAAGAAATCTAAACAATACACAGTAGAAGACCCTAAAATCTGTTGGTCCCAGGACTCTCAGATTGGTTTGAGATGAAACAAGTCCAGATGGGTCTGTCTGCTAAATTCGGTTAGTGTGTGAAACGGGGGAACATTCCGAGTTAATGTATTGGTGGACTCCGGAGCGCAATATTCATGAGCTCTGCTCAGTTTTGCCTAATATATAAAAATTCCCTCTGATAAAAGAAGTACAGGAGCTGAACTCTGGTGAGCTCCTATGCAAATTAAGCCCTGTCCCCAACATTTCATGAAAAATCAGGATTAGAAAAAACTTTATAATTTTAAATAAATTAAAACCGATTTACTCGAAATCATACTTTTAAATACATTAAATCTGATTTATTAATGCATTTTTATTTATACTATATTGTAAATATAAGTACAGTATGGAACCTGTTATCCGGAATGGTTGGGACCGGGTGTATTCTGGATAACTGGTTGGGGATTAACATGATATCTACTGATTTGATCGGTAGCATAAATGTTACTCTCTGTTTTTGATTAGAACTAAACATTAATTGTTAATATACTAGAAAAATAATATAAAAAACTCTAATATGATCAAGATAAATAATAATGATTTAGAGAGGAAGCAGTAAATATATATGATAACTTCTTGAAAACTTAGTCACACACTAAAAAAATAAATAAAATACCTTACCAGATTGCTTACTTTATAAATTCTAGCTGTAGAATAAAAAAACAGAAACATAAGAAATATTTTTTAAAAAACTCATTTTTTGCTTTTCTTTCGGAAAAAATAGGAATTTAATCAATTGAAAAATGATTCTGGATAACTGGTTTTCTGGATAACTGGTTTCTGGATAAGAGGTTCCATACTGTACTTTTCTATTATAAGTACTACAATGACTAACACCAATTTGGTGCATTTTTAAAAATTGCCACAACAAGAGAAAAGTAACATGATATAGCCAGAGTACAATTATTTTTGTTGTTGTGGGGGTGTGACTTCAAGAAATGTCATGATCAAATATGCTTAGTTTAGTTTGTAATGAAATACAGATTTTTCTTGTAGATTTCAGTGCTATTGGCGGGCTAGGAGTTTAATGGCCTAATGGCCAATGTAACTGGCATTTGACAATAAATAAATTGTAATGAAATTCAGAATCTGTCAGAAAATCGAAACATTTTTTTACATAATAGATTTTAAAATATGGTATTTGCCTAAAGATAAGCAGGCAGCTATTTCAAAATTTGCTTTCAATAAAATCAAATATTACTTTAAAACCAAGGTATCCTTCATAAAAAAGAAAGAATATAAATAACCATATGATGAACTAGAACTAGTTTAAATCTAAAGTGTACCTTTTGAAAATTAAACTGTTTGTGTCAATGGATTGGTCAAAACAAATTGGTATTGGTAAAAAACTTATGTAAAATTTGGAGTTAGTTTAAATTACTTCATTTGCTAATAAAATGTATTGTTTCAGTGCATCCCTAAGACTTAAATGTGCTAAGTGTAGTATTTATAATAGAAAAAATACCCAAATATATGTTATAAAATAAATAAGAGTAAAATTAATGATAAATTAAATAAAATAAATAATTCCCATATTTAAAGAAGGCTTCTTTAAATACGGGAAGAACTACCATGTGCCCCATGTTGGACCAGAGGTACAGCATCAACTAGCTCAACAAGGGCATTATGGAGGGTTTTGTAGTCCAAGGAAGGGAAGAGAGAAGTACGAATAGCATCCTTCTCGGGTGATCGGAGCATGTCCAAAGAGATACTTGGCACATCTTTGAGAACACTATAAAAGAAAGTGAAAAAATTATAATTTCAGAAAAAGTAACAAAGATAAAATAAATAAATGTATATAGTTTTGTCAAAAAAATTAATTATTTTAGAATATCAGCTGAAAAAAAAAATATATGACTTTTACATGATTTTGTCATTTTATTTCTGCATTTTAAATCAGCATTTACTGAAAAATAAATTAGGCAAAAGACAATTCTATTATTTTTAGAAAAAATAGTATAATTGTTCTACAAAGCTACTATATTTATTTCTTATATTCCATGATTTAACATTGATTGAATGAACTAACATGTTTTTAAAATAGCAGAAAATGCAAAAATTAGAATTTTGAAATGACAAAAGACCATAAATAATTTTCAGAATGACAAACAGACATACACTTTGAAATTTTAAGACAGCTCTCCAAACTTCAAATAATAGTAATACCTGCAAAAGATTATAGTTATTTGAATTTCTAGATCATTTAAAGATGAAGTTTAGATGAAAGTTTGAGTTCCTCAGCATGATGTGAATGTCCTGTTAGACATATTAAAATCTAAACAATTTTCCAAACATGTAAATGGATTTCTATATTTTTGGTATCAACCATAGGACTATATTCCGTATACGGTGCTTTGTTTACATATCAATGGTTTGTTTACAAATCATTGGCGAACAATCTGACGCGAGAGTGAGCGATGCACCGCCAACTGCCGGTGGTAGTTGTGACTGGCAACCATAAAGAATACGTGTTTCGTCAGGTTTGGGAATTTGAAATTGTTTGCGTTATTGATGGAAGGGAATGAAATGTGTTATGTTAATATAAGAAAAGAATTTGTGAGTGTTTGTTAGAAATATAGTACGTTATAAGCCGGTGGGTGTTGGGGACATTTCTGAGCGGTTATTTAAAAAAAAAAAAAAAAAAGAGGTAAGTGCTCTTTTTTAACGAATCTTTGCAATGTTTAAGGTTTTTAATGTGAATTTTAAATTGATATTTGAAGTGTTTATGTTTTCGTAAGTGCTATTTACGTGCTATTCTAATCATACTGACTTTATAAGAGGTGTACAACTAGGTTGTTTAATCCACCGATGTTTTTTTGAGTTGAAAACGGGCCAGTGTTTGCCCAGTTTACATTAGCTGTACAACTAGGTTGCTTAGTTCACTGTTGTTTTTTTTTTTAGTTAAAAACGGTCCACTGGTTGCATAGTTTACATAGCTGTACAACTAGGTTGCTGAATCCGCTGAGGTTTTTTTAGTTAAAAACGGTCCACTGGTTGCATAGTTTACATAGCTGTACAACTAGGTTGCTGAATCCACTGAGGTTTTTTTAGTAAAAAACGGTCCACTGGTTGCATAGTTTACATAGCTGTACAGCTAGGTTGCTGAATCCACTGAGGTTTTTTTAGTTAAAAACGGGCCACTGGTTGCCTAGTTTAGATAGCTGTACAGCTAGGTTGCTGAATCCACTGAGGTTTTTTTAGTTAAAAACGGACCACTGGTTGCCTAGTTTAGATAGCTGTACAACTAGGTGTCTGAATCCACTGAGGTTTTTTTAGTTAAAAACAGACCACTGGTTGCCTAGTTTAGATAGCTGTACAACTAGGTTGCTGAATCCACTGGGGTTTTTTTAGTTAAAAACGGACCACTGGTTGCCTAGAATGACTAGTAAACATGGCGACAGTCGCTGGAGCTTGGCGGTCGCCAAGCTCCAGCGACTGTCGCCATGTTTACATGGGGTGGGCACCGGCTTGTATGATTTTACCCAACCATACTTCAGCAATAATTATAAAAATATATAGAACAATAAAAATATTACCAGTAACTCATATTAAGACATTTATTCTAAACAGATTTCATGATTATATATTTTATTCCTCCTCATGAATTTTACAGTACATAGTATATTTAAGTTAAAACAGCAAATAAAATACAAAATAATTTCGCAAATATGAAATATACACATACCTTAATAATGTTTGAGAGAAATACTTCAGAGTGTTAGCTACATCGTCTCCAGATGGCAAAGGAACTAAGTTATGTTTGATTCTGGCATTGTAATGTTGTAAGTTGTGTATTTTTGCTGTGACTGTCAAAATAAGAAAACATAAATAAGATATTTGCATACACTAATCATTAATGTAGCCAGGTAAGCTTTTGGGGTACTTCTAGGATGGGCTTTAGCCTCCAAAGAAGGCTTCATCCCCTACTCTTGCAATAGAAAATCTTATTTTTCTAGGGTGAGCTAAAGACCGCCCACTAGTTTGCACCCAGTTACACCAATGACACTAAGAATTAGCACATAAGAGATGGCGAGATAGCAATAAAAAGACAATGTAAGACTGAACCATCAATTGTACTGTGTTGCTTGTGAAGATATGAGCAAATAATTATTTAAGTAAAATAAAATGTTTTTAATAAATCACATTTTTAAAAGGTCTAAAAAAGCATAAAATAATTTCTTCTAGCCCCATACAAATTTATGACTGCATACAGATATAGTCCTAAAAATTTGATCATGAATTTTTAAGAACTATTAAAATACGTGCAAGATTTAAAACAAAAAATATGGAGAGTATGCAAATGATATAGATTGTCGTGAGAGTTTCCTTAAAGACACCTACAATCTAAACTAACATTTCTGTTACTATAGCCAACCACAGGTAACTGAGGCTGTATTGATTTCTCATAAGATTGCTGTGATTGTCTGTTGTACCTAGACATGAAATTACATTCACTCAGGGAAGACACGTATGTGCTTATGAGAGTTCTTATTACCTTACTTTTTGAGCCACCTAAGTATTTGCCCCCCATAATGAGATGAAATGTTTTGAGGTACTAAATATGACATCTACCAAGGTTTATGCACAAGAATATACTGAGAACGCTTTTAATAGCAACCTTAATGGGAAATGATTATCAATTATGCACATGCATAAATTATCAAAGAATGAAAAAGTCGTTACAGGTGAAAAATATCAAGGCTATGCCCACACTGCATTTGCCTCAGAGGACAAAAAGGACAGAGGACATAAAGTTAAATAATGCATCAAATGGAAACTTTATATTTAATTCTGAAGAATAAATTTATTTGTCATGTCAAGCTTGCAGGTATTTTTTTCTTCTATTATTCACTAGATGTGCATTGAAAGTTGTAAATTTTTTTTCCAATATAATGAATTATTTCTGCAATTGTCTCTCATGTTGTCATCTAAAAGCTTATAAATTAAACCACTTATTTTACAACATAATTCACTAAAAATTGTAAAAATGAAAATTTGTAACTCGAAAAAAAATCAAAAGTAAAAAGGAATTACCAAAATAAGATCTAGATGTTTTTCAGAAATATATAGAAATATTACTTACAAGCAGCAGCTCTTGTGCCCATTTTTAATATTAGGGTAAGTCAATTACCATTAAATTCATTAAGGGATAAAATTCTAAGGATTTCAAATTTACAGTACATCTTCCTATACTTTCAGCCATGATTTGTAAAATCACTGCTACAAATTTAACAGTTTTAAAGAAAAAAAAATCTAAAAACAAAATGTTATTCTCCACTACTCCTAATCCGAAAGGAAAACAAGTTCCTTTCATCAGCCCGCCATCACAGGCTTTTCATTATCTGCATCTGCAATGCAGTGTGAAGTCGGGTCTTGAGAGTCAGGATGCAGAATACTCATCCTGTCCTCTTCCATCTGTTCTGTTTGTTTTGATTTCGTCCGCTGCAGCCAGAGAGTTGGCTGCAAGCTGCAGCCTGCAGCTCTTTTGTGATCTGAATCTCTGAATCTATAGAACCGAATCATAATGGCTGCGTTCGTAAACGACAAACTTGTTGCACGAGTTTTCGTAAGAAAACTGGAATGCGCGTGTTTAGTCACGGACTAAGATGGTACAGGACAATCATCCAAGCATTGTGAAAGAACTAAATGAAATTTGCCCAAAAGGTCACACTGGGAGTCGTACCCATTAATTTTTTGGCGCATGCGTCGTGTGCTAGTAGCTAAAACGTAAACAAATATCAACGGAAGCACCCTGCGGGTACACAGTGGCGGCTCGTGGGATACAGCAAGTACAGCCGGGCTGCACTTAAAATTATCAACAAATACTTTAAAATAATTTATTCTACTAACTTTCTTAAATTCAGATTAGAATTATGGAATTTCTATGATAAATTTTTAAAAAATCTAAAACAAAAACAAAAAACAACGTGTTGTAGTAACTGCCGGATCGCTCATTCAGAAAAAAGCCCTTTAATCTTCCCGCAATTCAACTGTGAGTCTTGGTACAGCCCTCATAGCCGATCAAGAAATTGGCAGCACCGTTGCCATGGCAACGAGTTTGTAAGCAGTCTCTCCGGCATAGGGAGTTAGTAGCTAAGTACAGCTGATGAAAGATTTTCAAACGACGGCTGCAGTGAATTCGACTGACTGATTGGCTCGAGAAGTGAGGGAGGGGTACGGAGAATATATGTTCGGAAAACTCTCGACTTTATATTGCTGAATTTATCAAGAAGGTAAGCATGGATAGACGCTTATGAATGGACAATTACCCATCAAAGCAGTATTGTTTTTAAGTAAGCAAGAACTGGCATTTAGAGGACATGGCGAGATTCATGGCAAAATTCTTTAAACATGGAAAATTTTAAAGAGCTTTTAAAATTATTGATATCTGAATTAAAACAACGCCTTTTTATGAGGACATCACTGACCGATTCGCAAGTTTAAAAGAAAGGAGGATTGATTTGACTTATAAAAAATAAGTAAGTTTTCTTTTTTTTTCTTTCCTTCTGAAGTTATCGTTACAAAAGAAAATTCTAAGGAAACTTCGAATCAGACACGGATTAATGCAATTTTGAGGATAAGAGCGGCTGGTTGAAATTTATGTAAATTTTATGGAAGTAAAATAGGATCTCTTGCATTTTTTATGAAATTTCTTTTACCTCGCTGAGGGCTTAATCCGTTTTCGAATTCAGTAACAAAGATTTTCCATTCCTCTGGAGAGGAAGGGGGGGGGAGCTCATATGTTTCCGGCTGCACTAACAGTTTTGACCACGGGCCGCCACTGGCGGGAGATGCTTAGGCCGTGTGTCGTCAGAGGGTGCCCATGCCGTTAATCATTAAAAGGGGGTCGCTTATTTTCCTTTCAGAGGCTGACGCAGTTTCGCCCGTCTGCCGCTTCCCGATGATCGTCCTAAAGCTTCTTAGTCCGTGGTTTAGTGAAGTCAGTGGTTATCAGTTTCCTTTGACTTTACGAACAACTTCAGTTTATTGAGTTTCGTCGCCTAGGAGACGTGTTTGTTTACAATTCGCAAATGCGTACATTTTGCTGAGGAGAGTTTTTAGTACATACTCAATATAAAATCAACAGGATTTTTAAAAGAAAGAGTGGTCATCATTGAAGTGCACAGATCAAAATTTAGAAATTTCAACTTAAACTTCATTTTTTCAAAAGTTATTTAGCAAGAGAAGTTCAAATTTCGCTCATAACGGATTAAATCAACTTCAATCTCAACACTAAAACATGCATTTTTGAATTGACTAAATTGAAAAATACAAGAAAATGATTACCTTTGAAAGATTATGTACCTTCGTAGCATTTTCTAACGTACGCATGAATTTCCTCCTCGAAAAAATAATATTTGCAGCTTTAGAAAACGTAAAATACTTTTCACAACAACATACTTTTCTATAACAACGGACGCCATTTGAAAACAGCAACAAGTGCAGCAAGTGTATCTTCTAAACAACTGACGAAACCTTAGCAGAGATCGGTTTAATTCGTTTGAAACTAATCGTACTCAGTTTTGGATACGAACGCTCTAGTTTAAAAACTGTATGCACTCAGTTTCCTTTACGAACGCCTTAGATCGAAACTCATTGCACGAGTGTAACTCGTTTGGCGTTTACGAATTCAGCCAACATCTACATTGTTAGACAATCTGATTTTTTGCAGCTATTTTATAAATTCAATGCTCTTCTCAATTAAGCTTATATTTATTCAATTAATTCTTTACTAGCACACATAAAATAAAGAGAACATGATTTTTTTAGTTTGAAAAAAATAACTGGTGGCAAACTGAAAACATCAATCCGGAAATCGGGGACTGTTCACGAAAAATGAGGATGTTGGTCGCACCTTAACGTTGCTCGACTCAGCAGGGCTATATACAAATATGTACTAATAAATCATCAAAATTTTTAAATCTTGGCGACTTTCAACATTTTGTCCTCTCCCCCTCCGAGCCCGTTATTTTGCACTTTTAAGTATTTTTCTCCATAGGCCGTAATGTGTGAAAAATGTTTCTTGTAGCCCTGTAAAAAATTTGGGCTCAATCTAATCGATAATTCACAGGTCAGTGGTGTGAGCAGGGTGCAACCAGAACGACCCTGCTAGCGAGGTTGTGTGCTTGGCTCGAATTTTGCTTATAAATCTTCATCAGAAGGACAACACCAGGGGGGGTTGCCCTCCGTGGGGGTCTTTCTAAGGGGTCCTAACCCGTATTTACGATAAGTTTCGGAGAAAACCACGAAAAACTCCGAACGGTTAGGTCGACTGACGCGCGATGGGACCAGTACTCGGGACCTTCACACTTCGCCCGTCTATCATTTCCAATGACACAATAAACCAATGCGCCATGGTGAGGCCTTGGTAGCGAGGTAGGTTATTCAGATTATTAGAGAAGTGTTGCCAATATTTATGTATGTTTTCTTGGTTTGGCATCAGATGTGGTGAGGAACAAGCAACTATACCGTAGTCGACGACAGACGAAAAAATCAACGTGATTGGATAACGAAATCTGTGACTATTTTCCAGATTTGGCGAGAATAGAAAGTCTGGCGATTTTTCCTGTATCCCGTTGCTCTTCCATTCACTAGTAGCAATAACCCATCGGTCGATGAGAGGCGGGTGAGTTTAATCAGAGGAGAACGAGGGCTTTTCACCCAAAAACGGGGAAACTTCATCGGTAACTGGTACAAAATGTCCTCTCGGGAGGCATCAAGCCGATAATCGTTTTTCGATGACTCTGATGAAATAAAGAAAAAAAACCGATGAGAAACCGATAACTGTTACATTTGTTAATAAAAAGTAAACGACTGGCAGCAATATTTTCAAACAATGTCCGTTCTGTTTATTATTTTTTCGTTTTTCTGAAAAAAAAAAATTCTTCCTCCACCAGGGGCCCTAGCACGATCTTCTCGGAAACCTTTCCGAAGCGGAAAAACAACCCTTTTCTCACTCATGACGTCACATTCCGAAAGGGCGTCAATTTGGTCTACCACGATGCTCTCGGGAACGTTCCGATATCGGAAACCCTGTCAGAAATTCCACTTTTATTTCCCGGCACGGTAAACGCGAGTGAGAAGCTCTTTCCGCTTCGGATACAAGTCAGCGTGCGTGGTTATTTGTTCTGATGGTAGTTGTTTACATCAAAATAATGGCTCAGTTTTAATTGTAGCAACTGTTGCGCAACAATAAGATGCTAGAAGGGTTCAGAGGAATCGAAATTCGATTCCTAGGTGTAAATCCTTTGAATTAAGCGACGACGAATTTATCAACAATTTTCGGTTGAATAAATCATTAGCATTCCAACTGATTCAAGAGTTTAAAAAATATTTAGAGCCTAGAACAATTAGAATATAATAATGCTAATTTTTAATGATATTTAAAATTTTTAAAATAACAGTCTGCTTACCTTTTGCCGAGCTTTCACATTTTTAATAAAACCTCCACTGCTGTTTAATTTTTGTGCTAGAGATTTCAAATCCTCATTTCGTTTGCTGCGCTCTATAAAAACTGGAAAAGTTGTTTTCATTTAAGTAATGATTTTCTTCCATTTCTTGGACGATAATTTCAATCTGATTTGTTTTTACTCGAATATTACCGTTTTTATTTTATAAGGAGGAGGCACGGCTTCAGGAAAATGCGAATTTCAATGAACTTTGGCATAATGGTCATAATGGCCATGTTAATATACTGAGTGTAAAATAAAGTTTATAAAAGGTATTGAAAAACTGTCAGCACTTCATCAGAGGGTCGTTAAATCGGAAGGGTCGTAAAATTGTGAGTTGACTGTATATTTATTTATATATTTTTAAAATTTTATTTCTGCTATTCAAAGAATATATTTTTACAATTGATGATGCTTAAAAAATTAATACTCTTGCTGTTGCATCACGAACGGGTGACAATTAGGGAAAAAATAGTCTGTCTGACAAAAATTAATGTACCTTAAAGAAATATTGAGTTTTGTGGGTGTTAAAAGTGATTTATTTTTAAAGTGTAAAATTCTGATGAATTAATTACCAAGATTCGCGTATTAAAGAAAAAAAAAAAACGTGCAGGAAAATACTGCGCAGCACGGGGTTCGATCACATAACGCCCTAGTAATAGTCCCGCGTCTTACCGATTCAGCCACCGAATCGCAACTAACTTTGCACGCAACTTACAATTAAAGTTTTGGTAAGGAGACTATTTCAATACGTGCACCCGCTCTATGTTGAGCATTACACGATTGGCAGCCCCCCGAAAGGAACCCCAATAGGCCGCCGCATTGACAGCAAACCCTCTCGAGGAGTCTCAAAGAGGCCCTCATCAGGTTGCGCGGGGCTTGCCTAACGGGTGGTAAACGGTAACCCTTGCCCGTCTCCCCACATTAGAGGAGGCAGTGCTGGCACCCAGACCAGCGGGGCAGGACAAGCCCGGCCCACTGTCCACCCGTCATCACTACAACGACCGTCGCACCAATAGGAGAACTCAGGACACCAGAGAGCACGATACTCGTGCAGCATAGACACCAAAGGTTTCCTCTGTCCATTGACAGGAAGGAGGTCACAACCACGGTCGGAGGGGCCCGCCCTCCGTTCGGCATGGTTCACCTGTTAGTTCTTTGCTCCATGCTTGTGCATGGCCTGCAAGAACCCTTTTGCGGGGTGGAATACCGCGAGAACCGCAGTTTTCCTGAAATACATGCACTACCAGTATTTCGAACTTTATGCACCACCATAGAAGGACTCATTGGTCCTTCCTTGAAATACATGCACCACCAGTATTTCTAAATAAGCACCACCAGTACTTGATGCCGGCCTCCTGGCCGGGCATCTTCGGAAGATACATGCACCACCAGTATTCCCTAGCAAATTCGAGAAGCAAACACATGCACCACCAGTATTTACTTTGTTCGATACATGCACCACCAAGTATCTATCCCCCACCAGCTATCTCTGGTTTGGGGAAGCGCTCGCTCTTTTCTCTAAGTTGCCCGTTAACTTAGTGAGTCTCCTAGCGCATCGAGGAAGCGGGACAGGGCCTCGCGCCCTTTTTCGCTCCGCACGTAGTTATTGAATGTCGAGGCATCCAATTTCGGGCAGAACCGATTTCTCAGTTCCTGTAACCCAGGGCACTGGGCTACGATGTGCAGACTGTCGGCGGGACTTGTCAGGGGGCAGAAGTTGCAATTCCTTGTCTCCTTAACGGAGAACCGTCGAAAATAGGCCGGGAAGGGACCATGGTCCGTCACGACCCAGTTCACCTTCCTACTTTTCCATGTTCTCTTTTCGCTCACCGTTGGAAAGATCGTACGTGTAAAACGTCCGACTTCTGCTTCTTCCCACCTTTTCTGCCACAGTTTCCTGGCTTCAGTCCTCATGGAGTACTTCACGCTCCTTATCGAACTCTTCACTCTCTCGTCTACTGCTGGTTTCTGTGTTCCACTCTTCGCCAGAGCATCGGCTTCCTCGTTTCCCCAGGTTCCGACATGTGCCTTCACCCAGTGGAAGCGGATCCGCCTGTCTCCGATCTCGGAGTGGATAGCTGCAACCATTGCATTTCTGCAATTCAGCCTTGAGAGAGCTTGGAGCGAGGACTGGCTGTCCGCATAGACGTCCAGGGTTTCTGTGCTACGACAGAGTGGGTCCTGCAGACCTTTCAGGATCGCGACGAGTTCGGCCTGGAATACACTTCCGTTGTCCGACAACCTGTAGTGGCCGTCCGAGATTCTCTTCTGGCCACTGTACAGGACGTATCCTGATCCCACTTTGCCATTGAGCCTGGACCCGTCCGTGAAGAGCTCTAGTCCTTTCCTCCGTGGGCCCAGGGTATCCCAGCTGATGAACGGACTCTTACTCGGGTGTGTCCCCCATTGCGGAAGTTCGCCCTCTACTTCGGAGGGTTCTATTCTCGTATCTCCGAACTGGATCGATTGACCCTGCTTTCGGAGTCTCGAGATGAGCGCTTCTTTCTCCACCTGTAGGTCTAGTGGTAGGAGGCCGGCAAGGACACAGAGCGCGGCACTGCTTGTTGTGCGGTAACACTTTGTTATCGCCAGCAGTATAATCCTCTGCAACTGCATTAGGTGCGTCCGCATTCGCTCTGTTCCTCCATCCCACCAGGCTCCGCAGGCATAAAGAGCTACACGCTCCATTCCACGTTTATAGAGGTTCTTCAACACAGTCCCGCTAAGTCCGTTGCCGGGCCTTGTTAGGCTGTGGAGTCTCACTACGTATCTCGCCAGCAGTTGCTTGAGATGTGCGACGTGTGCCATGGAATTCATCTTTTGATTGAGCACCACTCCCAGCACCTTCAGCTCTGACTGAAATTTTACTATACTACCCCCGAAACGGATTACCGGGGCAGTGCGGGGAGGCCGCACTCGCCCCATTCGACGCAGGGGTCGTACGTGAAGCCCGACCGTTTTTGCTGGGCTGAACTCCAATTTGTGGAGTTCGCTCCATTTCTGAAGGATAGCGAGGGCTTCAGTCGCCTTGCGGCTGCACTGATGCGCGTTGGGAGCATCAATTACCACAACGAAGTCGTCTGCATAAGCCTGCAGATAGACTCCAACAGGAAGCTTGAGCTTAAGAGCCGAGTTCGCTACGATGTTCCACAGCAGGGGTCCAGAGTTGGATCCCTGCGGACATCCTCTATTGTAGCTATGGACAACCTCCGATCCTCCTGAACGGTAGACTACCTCCCTCATTGTTAGGAAACTACTCACCATCCTGTACAGATTCTTCGGGCACCCTGTCTGACCCAACAGGTATAGTATGGAAGGCCACCATACATTATTGAAGGCACTTTTAACGTCTAAGGAAATCAGACATGTGTCGTTCCCCAGAGCTGCGTTGACCTCGACTGACTTATAAATGGCAGAGATGGCTTCCTCCGCACCCGTCCCCGGCGTGAACCCGTATTGGGTCTTTGCCAGGTGACCACCTGTATGGAGGTGGTGCTGGAGGCGTTCTACCACAAGCCTGTCTAGAATTTTGCTCCATGCCGACAGGAGACAAATCGGTCGATAGCTCGATGGGTCCGAACTGTCTTTTCCTTCCTTGTTAAAAAGAACCAAACTTGCCCTTTTCCATACTGGAGGGAATGTGCCTAATTCGAGGCACTTATTAAAAATTTCCAAGAATAGTTCCTTGTTGGTCTCAATGGCCAACTGAACAATTTCTAGAGGTATTCCGTCCAGTCCCGGAGCTTTGCCCTTATTAAGGGCGCTCAGAGCTGCTTCGAGTTCCTTCATGGTGAACGGTGGATCGTCGTCTCCGAGATCCGGCTTCGACGCTCTTATTTCCCTCTGTTCCGGAGTGTCGTCTTCCGGCACATCCTGCGGGAAGTGGTGTTTGAGTAGCTTACCCACGGCTTCTGCGTGCGTGTTCGCGGTACCATCCCCTGTGATGGCACCTAGGAGGAAAGGAGAATTTCGTTTCCCCTTTATCCAACCGTAGTGGGCTCCGAAGGGTTGCCTAGGATCGACGGCATCGAGATACTGTTTCCAGTAGTCCCATTTTGCTCGTCTTACAGCTCTATTAAATTGAGCTTTTTCCTTTCTATAGGCCACCTCCAGGACCTTTCTACAGTCGGGGTCATCAGTGCAGCGTTGGAACCTCCTCCTTTTCGCTGTCACCTTCCTCCGGTGGATCGCTAGCTCGAGCGTCCACCACGAATTCGCACGTCTGGGCCGGTGGACTTCGCTGCCATTGGGCCGGCTCCTCGGAGCACAACTCGCCCACATGGCCTCTGTCACCTTTTCCACACAGTAGTCGACTCTGTTCTCTCGAACCCAGTCAACAGAATATTCAGAGAGCTTGCGGTCAAGCAGCTGTCTTACTTTGGGAATGTAGAGCTTATTAAGCCTTATTCTCTTTGACTGCTCCAACCTTTCTTCACCTATGTGAAGGGTTGTGACAATTCTGAGATGGTCTGTACCTGACTCGAGGTCGACCAATTCCCATTTCTCTACCTGAAGTTCGCCCTGTAGGCGGGCTACTGACAGGTCTATCCAACTGGAGCCTCGTACGCTCTGGAACGTCGGGTCCGATTCTGGATCATTTAGCAAGTTCAAGTCATTTGCCAGAAGGAACTCAAAGATGGTGTCACCCCGGGTGTCCTCGGTGTTACATGGGTTACCCCATGCTGTATGTTTCGCATTGAAATCGCCCAGTAGGATCAGAGAAGGGTTAGCATTGACCAAAGCTTGCAGACAATCCATCTGCTCGGTAACATCCTCGTTGGGAGACAGATAGCATGTTGCTATCGTTAATGAGCCACTGTCCGTGTCCAGACCTATTGCTACGATGTCCTTGGTTAGCAGCTTTACGATAAATTGCAATCTGGGGTTGCTTACGATTATCGCTGCTCGTCCATTTGGACTATGAACCACCGGACGTGAGTTAGGCATCCCGCCCACTCTTCCCCCGTCTTTCAGGAGGTAGGGTTCTTGGACACAGACTAGATCGTATTGATCTAGGTCTCCTTGGAGGATGGCAGAAGCCGCGAGACTTCTCCCGACATTCTGTTGCGCAATGGTGAGACTACCCATAGTTAGTCTTCTTTTTAAGCATCGACACTTCATAGATCCTTGTTGGGCAATCCTCTGCTTTTGCAGAGTGGTCTACACTCACTACGTTTCTCCCGGCATTCCGCCTGTTCCGAGCCTCGCAGATGTGGCATCTAGAGCAGGCTATACAGTCCTTGCTCACGTGTCCTTTAGCTCCGCAGTTCAGACAGCGTTTCCGGGCTTTACAAGTAGTGCTTAAGTGACCGTACTCTCCACAACGGAAACACTGAGTAGCCCTTAGGTTTTCCACCACCTTTATCTTACACCAGTCCATGGTTATGCGTTCCTGACTCAATATTGCATGGAAGACTTTAGGGGGTACATCCACTATGACGTGGCGTGTATCCCTCTTTTTGATGGAGTACCTGATGGTAATCTCATCACTTGCCAAGCCCTCCTCTTGGCCCCGAATGGCATCGACAACGGCTCGGTCGTCGAGTTCCCATGGAACATCTACCAAGCAAAGTTGGGGGTTTCTGCGGACCGGTTTCCTTACGGTAACCTTATCTTTCAGCTTATCGCTGGCCGAGATCTGCCTGATTAAGATATCTAGGTCTTCCTCGGTCTCAGTCCGTATTTTCATACCCCCATTCTTCGCCTTACGGGTCCACAGGACTTTGGCGCCCAGTTTCACTGGGTTCACCTCCCTGCATACTAAGTCCCTTACGCACACACCTTCCTTGGCTGCGTCGACGAACATCACGTGTTCGGACGCGGTGCTATTCCTAGGCGGGGTCGCTATTGTGACATGTGATGTACAACCACTGGCGCCTGTCACCTGCGCATCTGTGGAGGGTTGAGTTGGGGCGTCTGAGATTGTCCCATCCACGTCCGCCTCTGACGTTTGGATGGGGGGATCTGTGGCATTTTGACTACACCCACTAGCGCTTGCCACTTGCGCTTCTGTGGGTGGTGAGGTGATGGCAACTGAAATGGGCGGCCCCACAACGCTTGCCACCTGAGCGTACGTGGGTTTCTCAGCACGGAGAGCAGCAATCTGATCCCGCAGTTTCGCCTGTGTAAGGCTATTCCTAACGAACAGCTCATACATGTCCATGACCCGCCTCATGACGGCTTTTCGGTCAACGGACTTCAGGGGTCCCTGCAGGTCTATTGCTACAAGTAGCAATAACTCTCTGGCCCTTAGCCTCTCAATCTCCTCCTTTACATACCGCGCGGGCATGCCGGGGAGACTGTCGCAGAAGTTTTCCACTTCCGCTACGGCACTACCAAGAGACATATTCACCAATCAAAAGCAATGTGAGCGCAAATAGTGCACACTACAGTCGGTACACTAGCGTCGTATCTACCAGGTCTCAATACCCTCTTTTAGAATCGCTCTGCTTAGCCAACACTCGGGTGCCCGACCGGAACGACGAGGACGTGAGAGCAGTCAGAAATTGGTAAGCGGTTCGAAAATCGATATTAATTTTTTTTTACTTTATTTGAGTACTGCGCATTAGTATCTTACACGTTGTATATTCACATGGTATAACACAGCCAGAGATCGACTAACAAAATAAGACAAGACGTGGTACCTATTTAAGTACTATGTCATAAACTTAAACTACGTGCTCGAATGCGGCAAAGAGTGCCTTGTTTTGATTAGTTGATAGCGTCCCCTTCCGATACTCTCGGAAGAGGCATAAAAATTCTCACTTCCATTAGTCGAAACCATGGTGGTAGAGTCAAAATGAGGGTATCGGATATTTATCCGAAGATTTTCAGTATCCGTGAGTGAGAACTATCCGTGACGGATGCTTTCCGATAAGATCGTGCTAGAGCTCCAGACCCGAACCCCGAGCGTACTAAGTTACAGACTAACGCTCTACCCCAATGCCATCCAGACTTGTCATGTATAAGCCAAAGGTCAAAGGAACTTTGGGTGAAATTTTGACAAAGTGATGTTCAGCTATTATTAACCCATTTATGCCTAGTGTCCCTTTTTTGGGACGGCATTTTCGCTAATAGTCGAAAACGTGATTTATTTTTCCTAGCCTTTATTCATGAGTATTGAGCCTCAGCTCTACACAATATTTTAACATGACCCAGTAGGATGTTGATATTTAGATTTTTATGCATAGTGATTTTAAAAGAAATCATCCCTTGTTCAAGAAGTTGACATCAGAAATTTATCTAATATTCCTGTTATCAGTAAAAATCGAAGAAAGTCGCAAAAATATCCAGGCACAAATGGGTTAATAATAGTCAAATTATTTGATTGGTAAGAAATTAATTTCAATTTTTAACAACGTATGTAAGTAGCAACAACATTCAAAATTAATAATTAAAAAACAATATTGCAAAGTGTATAGAAATTTTAGTGTGACTTTAACTTTCATATTTCTTGGATAACTTTTAAAAATTAACTGTTTTCTCTTCTTGCTGTTTACATTAATGAGGTTTCAAAAGAGTTGCTCATTTTAATGAAGTTTCCGTTATTCTTATAATGCAGCTGACGCTCAAATGAATTTTATTTTCTTTTTTCTTAAACACAGTTTTTTAAATTATTTAAATATTACAAACGATTTTATATAATAAACACTGATATGTTTGTTTTTTGTAAATTATTTCTTTGAAAATCCAAATTTTGTGGGAGGGGGCAGGGGGAATCCCACCACCCTGTCCCGTGTCGACCCCAATATAGGAAATTTGAAGTAAATTATGCGATTAATTCAAGAATTATTCAAATTTTCCTTAGATTATGCAAAGGCAGATCTAAATTACGCAAATATTTGTAGGAATTTTGGTAAAATGTAAACCACTGGGAAACCTGCAAGGCCCGATGACTATAGAGCTGCAGTTTCAGATAAAAAATTGTTTGTCGGTTTCAAATCTAGATCACCTCTATGCATGAATAAATATTCATCTATTGCAGAAAATCAAAAGTGCTCTTGCCGATCTCTTAATTCGATGAGTCGGTGAGTTAACAATGAGTAGATGAACGCCCATGCAGAAAACGAGCAGTCGTTGCTACTAGGGAGATCACGGGTATTTATTATTGTAGACAGCGCAGGTATGCAGCACACTAATAAGGATATGCCACGTGACTATTTGACTGAGGGGAGAGTTATTTTGTGCACACGCCAGGTTGCCGGATGCGCCGTCTATTGCATTAGATGTCTTTATCGTTCCCAAGCTATAGGTATTTTCTAAACCTCAGAGTCCCTAGGAATCGCCCGAGATTTTGTCTCCCCCTTGAAACATTTCGGTTTCTTTTAAGGATGATCTGAAACTAATTGTTCTCGCCTTTTCCATATATACGTGAATATCGAAGAACAGCTTATTGTTTGAACAGGTTGTGGCAAGTTGGTTAATGGCAAGCGCAAAGAATAGTGTTTGAGCAATGATGTCCATTCACTCGCTGCAAATTCGTAAAAAGGTGAGCTAACAATACATATTGTTGCGGAATTACTCTGCTACTCCTGGGGTTCGTCGTTCTAAAGTCCTGTTGGTGTAAAAAGTTCAAGTAAAAAGTCACTTGTCAGGATGGAACACAAACTTTATTTCTTCTAGAACTTCGTAGAACAATCAGCTGCACACAATTCACAAGCACAATCTAGCAGTAACGTGCTTTTAACAATCCGCTTGGATCAGAAGCTCTCACAAATGCTGTATTTCTCACACAAAATAAGTCACTTTTTCAGGCTAAAATTCCGTGGAAATATTCAAGGGATATAGTACACTATCCCTTAAGACACAGCAATGAAGAATTTACACACAGCACTTTAAAAACAGCTTCACAAAGCAAGCTAAAACACAGCTTCTATAGCACTATCAGTTCACACAAAACAAGCGTATTCAGAGCTCTTCACACATTGAATGTTCAACTTGCAACTGACTGGCTTCGGGGCGATGCCCGCTTCTATAAATAGCCGACGCAGGAGGTACAAGAGGTTTCCAGAAAAGTCAATTTCTCGAGGGTTCTACATAAAGCGTGAATTTTGATTACGTCATAGAAGAGAAATGTTAGGTTATTATGCGTTTTTAATGCAGGAAAAACAACTTCCAGGCCCCATTGGTAAAATCGCGCCAAATGACCAAAAAGTCGCCAAGCTTGGCGACTTTTGGCGAAATATCGCCAAATTTGGCGCCAAAAATAAGTCCTCAAAAGTGAAGAGATCTAAGCTCTAGGTCTAATATTTCTCGAGATTTCTAGAAGCCCATAGAAAAACATATGGGAAAGCGAAACCTCCGTATCTCCGGTTCTAATTGGCCGATTTTGATGCAACAAAAAGCAAAATTTATCTATTTGAAGCGTAGAATACGAATTTTAAACCATTCTAAGCCCCAGAGCAGCGGGTTGCCCCGAAAATTCGTAACATTGCCCCCTTCCCAAGGACTGCACGTCCCGGGCAGTACAATCCCTAGTTAGGAGGTCACACAGGTACCTACACTGTATAACACTTAACAAGATCTTAACAACATAATTCAAGCAAGTAATCAATAGCACAATAAGCAAATACACATTAATAAATAAATAATCATCATAATAAATAATTACACTGTAATAAGTAATCAATGTAATAACAAATACACATTAATGAAAATCCAATATATTACAAATATGCACACTAAACATGGCGTAAGTGGTGAGAGAAAGAGAGTTGAAGAAAGAGGAAGAGAAGAGAAAGACAGGAAAGGAATGAGAGGTGAAAGAAAAGAGGAATTACGCCATAGTGACCATAGTCTGAGCTAATTACAACCGCGGTAGATGGCTAGCCGATCGTAATGTACAACTCTTGGCTTCGAGTTTGGTGACTTACGAATCCGTACGATGACGTCATTCAGCCGGTTTAGGACTGTGTAAGGACCGTCCCACGGCGATTGCAGCTTGGGAGACAGGCCTTTCCGTCGAGTAGGATTCCATAGCCAAACTTTGTCACCTGCGTTGAACTCGTGTCCCGTAGCCTTCGTGTCGTAGCGAGTCTTCATCTTTTCCGTGTTCAGGTTGATCCGCTCCCGAGCAAAATGATGTACATCTTCAAACCGTGCCCGAAGGTTTTCCACGTACTCCTCTGGCGATGAAGGCGCATCTGGAGGGCGGCCGAACACTAGATTGGCGGGAAGACGAAGATCTCTGCCGAACAGCATCTGGGAAGGTGTGAAGCCGGTAGTCTCATGGACGGCGCTCCTATAGGCCAGCAGGAAGAGGGGGAGTTTCTTGTCCCAGTCCTCTTGATTCCTAGATACCAGAAGCGAGAGGTTGTTTAAAATTGTGCGTCGGATTGTGGGTGTAAAGGCGTAGTCTGGGTTTTGTCCATTCCGAGAAGATGGCATAGTCCTTTAAAGACTGCAGAGGTAAAGTTCGTTCCTTGGTCGGAATGAAGTTGCAGAGGGGTTCCATATCTGGAAATCCATTCTTGCACCAGTACCTCTGCTACGGTCGTAGCTTCTTGATCGGGAATAGGAAACGCTTCGGGCCATTTAGAGAAGTAGTCAATGACAACTAGGATGTATTTGTTGCCATCCGAAGTTCGCGGAAGAGGTCCCAGGATGTCGAGGGCAATCCTCTCAAAAGGCGCTCCTACATTATAACGATGTAGTCTTCCACGGCTTCGTTTCCTCGGGCCTTTACGGGCGGCACAGGCGTCACAAGCTTGACACCACTTTTCGACGTCGCCTCGAGCCCTAACCCAGTAGAAGCGCTCGCGAACTTTCTGCAGGGTCTTCATTACGCCAAAATGGCCTCCAGTGTAGCCATTATGAAGTTCTTCTAGAACCTTCGGAATCCTCGAGCGAGGGAGTACTAATTGCCATCGGAGCATCTTGCCGTCGTCCGACTCCCATTTACGATACAGGACTCCATTCCTCAGGCGAAGCGAATCCCATAAAGCCCAGTACTGTTTTGTTGCCGGACTGTAAGATGATATTTCTTGCCAACTGGGCTTAGCGCTGGATTTTTCCATAAATTCCACAATAGGTTTGATGTTGCTGTCTGCTAATTGGTCCGCCCGAACATTTTCGTCACTCCAGGGATCTTGGGATGGTGTCGATGATGTAACTTGGCGGACAACGGGATGTTTCAGATGGTAATTTTTCTCTGCCCTGGAGCAATAGCGACAACTGTCTATGCAGGGCCTTCTCGACAAAGCATCTGCATTTCCATGAGATGACCCTTTCCGATGACGTATCTCGATGTCATATTCTTGTAATCGCTGTATCCACCTGGCTATTTGGCCCTCTGGATTCTTGAAATTTAGAAGCCAGGTTAAAGAAGCATGGTCCGTTCGGAGCAGGAACTTTCGGCCGTACAGGTAATGATGGAAGTGCTCTACGGCCTTAATGATAGCAAGAAGTTCCTTTCTCGTAACACAATAGTTACGTTCTGCCTTTGAAAGGCATTTGCTCCAGTAAGCAATGACGTGTTCTTGGCCATCTATCTCCTGGGACAAAACTGCTCCAACACTCTCCTTACTTGCGTCTGTGTCCAGGATAAATGGCTTGTCAGGGTGAGGATACGACAGGATCGGCGAAGATGTTAAAGCCGTCTTCAGTTCGTTGAATGCGTCCTCACATTCCTCAGTCCATAGAAATTTCTGTCCAGTCTCGGTCAATTTGTGAAGGGGTCTTGCAATTTGAGAAAAGCCCTTCACGAATTTTCGATAGTAAGTACACAGACCGAGAAAACTTCTTAAGTCATGGATATTCTCGGGACGACTCCAGTTCTGGACTGCGGACGTCTTTTCGGGATCGGTTCGGACTCCGTGGGCGGATATTATGTGCCCGAGGTAACGTACTTCCCGACGAAACAAATTGCACTTCGATGGACTCAGTTTCAAGTTCGCCTCCTTTAATTTCTGCAGCACCTTTCGGATGTTCTCAAGATGCTCTTCGAAAGTCTTTCCGACGATGATGATATCGTCCAAATAAACGAGACATGCTTCGTAGGAAAGTCCTCTCAACACTGTCTCCATTAGTCGCTCGAATGTAGCAGGTGCGTTGCAGAGTCCAAAAGGCATAACTTTGAACTGCCATAATCCTTGTCCCGTGGTGAACGCAGTCTTTTCACGGTCGTCGGGATGAATTTCCACTTGCCAGTAACCACTCTTGAGATCCAGAGTGGAGAACCATTCGTTTCCCGATAAAGTGTCCAATGTGTCGTCTATCCTGGGAAGAGGGTAGCTGTCTTTCTTGGTAATGTCATTCAGACGTCTATAGTCAACGCAGAACCGGGTGGAACCATCTTTCTTTCGGACCAAAACAATCGGCGAGGCCCACGGACTAGTCGATGGCTCGATGACGTCATCACGCTGCATCTCCTCTAAAAGTCTGCTCACCTCTTCTTGCTTAGCAAACGGCAGCCGCCTAGGATGTTGCTTGATGGGAGAATGGCTGCTTGTGTCTATTCTATGTTGCGTTAACCTCGTACGGCCAAAGTCACCGGAAGTACGAGAGAAGAGGTCTTCAAATTCAGCTATTACTTTCTCTGCAGCGCTTCTCTGTTCTGCCGTTAACTCCACGTCTTGTAATAATTCCTTCGTCAGGCACTCGGAAGATTTAGCTGTCGTTTGGTTGATGTTCTTATTAATGCAGGTAACAGGAGTGCATGTCGCCAACACTTCATTTTTCTTTATCACCTTCGACTTGTCCGTCACATTTACTACTCTAACTGGAATTTCTGTTCTCGACAAGTCCACAAGTGTTGCTCCCACAAGTACTCCTCTGATGGAATCACTATTGCTTGGGTGTTCGATTAATCCAAAACGGAATTTATTGCTTTCTTTTACTGTTCCAGAAATTATTGAATCAGTTCTGGGAGGTAGAGTGATATCAGTCTGGGCTATTATTTGCTGAACAGGCAAAACAGTTTCATTTCTAATATCGAACGCAGCTATTTCTTCTGAGTCTGAACGAAGCTCATTATTCTTAAAGTCCAAGTTAAATTTGTGCGATTTTAAAAAGTCGAGTCCGAGAATAAAAGAGTCTGTAATATTGGCGACATATACCACATGGTCGTATCTGGCATTCCCAAACGTGATTTCTACTTGCGCTTTTCCGCCCACTTCGATCTTGTCACCTGTCACAGTCTGGAGGGTCAGCGAGGGCGGAGTCCAGATAATCTTCAAATTTAATTTCTTGGCCAGATCCGTCCTTATGATGGTTACGTTCGCTCCAGTATCAATCACCATGTGGCATGGGGAACCATTAACATATCCCAGTACGAAGAGTCCATTACTGCCACCATTCACTGATGAAATCTGCAAGACTTTTAGGTGGGGCTTTTGACTATATGGCAACCTCCGCCCCGCGAGATGGCCACCTCCTAGTTTCCCTCTTTCATGTTCTTAGATTTCTCTTGCTGGTCATAAGACTTTCGACCACAATGCTTTTGTACATGCCCATCGACGCCACACTTCCAGCATTTCACTTTCTTTCGGCCATCTCTCGTTCTATCGGATCTTAATTTTCGCTCTATGAGATCTTCAATTCTCTTCAACCTGTTCTCGACGCCCTCTGTGTCTTTGTCAGCTTCCTCTTGGACCGTGACCGCTCTAACAGCATGCCGATCTTTTCTCACGGCCCGCTGGGCTGCCTCTAGCTTCATTGCGAACACCAGAGCAGACTTCAAATCCTGATAATCTTCCAACATAAGTGACTTTTGGGTTTCTGGATCACGGATGGCTTCAATAAAATGACGCACCGCCATTTCGTCTCGGACATTATCAAGGTGGTCCATGTAAGCTAGATGACAAAGCCTATCTATGTCCGAAGCCAGCTCTTGAAGGGTCTCCCCAGATCTCTGCATCCTTGACTTAAGTTGGATTCTACTATATTCTTTCTGGCACTTCTCTCCGAATTTCATCTCCAAGGCACTGGCAAGGGCGTCAAAATCTCCTATCTTCGTCGCTCCGATAGTTTGCAATACATTAATTGCATCTCCGCTAAGGGAAGCGGCCAGTTGATTAGCTTTCTCGGACTCGCTCCAACCATTGGCTCTGGCGACGATTGAAAATTGGGTCTTGTAAGCTTCCCAGGGAGTCTTTCCGTCATAGGCAGTAAGTTTCACTGCTGGGCGGTGTGAAGATAACCTGATGTTTTCGGGTAACTTTCCCAGCTTTACGAGAGAGTCCAATTTTTCTTTAATTTTAGCTTCACATTCTTCATGTATTTTCGAAACTATATTTTCTTTCCAGTCTAGTTTCTCCTCAATTTTATTCTTAAATTCTTCCCGCATTCTGCAAATATCTTGCTGCAATTCCTTAACATTTTCTTCTATTTTTCCTTCAATTCTTTGTTCATATTTCGTTTGAGTTTCTTCTATGAGCGACATTCTTTTCTCCATTATCTCTTGATTTTCCTGCACACTCTTTTCGAATTTCTCTAATTTTCCCAAAGCAGTCTCCATTTTCTCCAATCCCAATTTCATTCCTTCTTGTCCGGCTTCAATTTTCTTCTCTAAATCCGCTTTCATCTGTTCTTGTCCGGCTTCAATTTTCTTTTCTAAATCGGTCTGTCCTGCTTCAATTTTCTTCTCTAAATCCGCCTTCATCTGTTCTTGTCCAGCTTTCATCTCGTCTTGTCCGGCTTTCATCTCGTCTTGTCCGGCTTTCATTTCTTGCATCATATTCATGAGCTTTTGAAGTTGTTCTTCCATTTTTTGTCTAGTCAAAACCATAAACTGGAAAATTAAAGTCTTTCTTTAGAACCCCGATTCTGACACCAAATGTTGCGGAATTACTCTGCTACTCCTGGGGTTCGTCGTTCTAAAGTCCTGTTGGTGTAAAAAGTTCAAGTAAAAAGTCACTTGTCAGGATGGAACACAAACTTTATTTCTTCTAGAACTTCGTAGAACAATCAGCTGCACACAATTCACAAGCACAATCTAGCAGTAACGTGCTTTTAACAATCCGCTTGGATCAGAAGCTCTCACAAATGCTGTATTTCTCACACAAAATAAGTCACTTTTTCAGGCTAAAATTCCGTGGAAATATTCAAGGGATATAGTACACTATCCCTTAAGACACAGCAATGAAGAATTTACACACAGCACTTTAAAAACAGCTTCACAAAGCAAGCTAAAACACAGCTTCTATAGCACTATCAGTTCACACAAAACAAGCGTACTCAGAGCTCTTCACACATTGAATGTTCAACTCGCAACTGACTGGCTTCGGGGCGATGCCCGCTTCTATAAATAGCCGACGCAGGAGGTACAAGAGGTTTCCAGAAAAGTCAATTTCTCGAGGGTTCTACATAAAGCGTGAATTTTGATTACGTCATAGAAGAGAAATGTTAGGTTATTATGCGTTTTTAATGCAGGAAAAACAACTTCCAGGCCCCATTGGTAAAATCGCGCCAAATGACCAAAAAGTCGCCAAGCTTGGCGACTTTTGGCGAAATATCGCCAAATTTGGCGCCAAAAATAAGTCCTCAAAAGTGAAGAGATCTAAGCTCTAGGACTAATATTTCTCGAGATTTCTAGAAGCCCATAGAAAAACATATGGGAAAGCGAAACCTCCGTATCTCCGGTTCTAATTGGCCGATTTTGATGCAACAAAAAGCAAAATTTATCTATTTGAAGCGTAGAATACGAATTTTAAACCATTCTAAGCCCCAGAGCAGCGGGTTGCCCCGAAAATTCGTAACAATATAATTCACTGTTAAACATAAAGTCTTTGCGCACACCTTGTGCGGTGCGCGTCTCTGATTCTGTACTGATGTGCACCTGATGTGGGATACCTTATGATTGTTGACATTGAGCGGGTATGGGGAATGTAACATAGGCATCAAGTGACTAGGAATCCCAAGTGGCTATCTCCTGTACCATTGTAAAAGGTTCTTTTGTTCCGCCATTTGGATTTTCAGGGGTATTATGAAATAATACTATTACAATGGCTAATTTTCCTTATCTGGTTTTCAGACATTTCCTGCTTATACAGAAGTACACCCGTTTTGAACGTTTAAGAATGGTGAAAGAATTTCTTGGAAGTAGTGTAGTTCTTTCTAAGCAGGCTTTAAAAGCTTAATCCATTGAAATTGCTATCGCCGCTTGGTCCTTCTTTACCGGTGAAGCGCTAGTGTAAATTATTTGTTGTCTGTCTAGCTCCATTCGCGTGTAGAATTTAATTTAAATGCAGATAATATAGCCTCAAGAAAGCGGTCATTGAGTTGTAATATAGGTGACTATTTTATGAAAATTCCGAAAAATGATAATTTGTCTAGTAAGAGTGAAAGCACAAATCATCAAGAAGAAATATTAAATGCACAGTCCCAGAACAATCTATTTCAAGAGGAACAGCACTCACAAAATATTGTTACGAATTTTCGGTGCAACCCGCTGTTCTGGGACTTAAATAGTTCAAAATTGGTATTCTACACGTCAAATAGCTAAATTTTGTTTTTGTTGCATCAAAATCGGTCAACTAGAACGGGAGATAAGGAGGTTTCGGTTTCCTCTTTGATTGGTATGCAGTTTCTAGAAATCTAGAGAAATATTGGTCGTAGACCTTCGGTAACTCCACGTTTGGGGAATTATTTCTGGTGTCAAATTTGGCGATATTACTTCAAAAGTCGGTAAGTTTGGAGACATTTTGGTCATTTGGCGCGGTTTTCCCTATGGGGCTTGTAAAGTTGCTTTTTCAGCATTAATATCACATAGTATCCTAATGATTCAGCTGTATTTCTATGACGTAATCAAAATTCGCGCTTTAAGGGGAACCTTCGGGAATTTTCTGGTAGATTCTGCGGCCATCTATGAAAAGGAAGCGGGCTCCCCCGTTCCAGTCAGTATTGCTGTAGCCTGAGAGCGAAGCAGATGTCGTTCTGCCAAAGCGTAAGACTGTGTATTGACGTGATAGAAGCGGTGTTTCCGAAGCTGATTTTTAAGTGCTGTGTGTAAACTCTTCGTTGCTGTGTCTTAAAGGATTGTGTACGAATATCCCTTGCATATTTCCAGTGAATTTTGCCTGTGGAAGTGTTTTATTTTGTGAGAGACTGAGGTACTGAGGAGAGACTGGTACTGACAAGAGACTCAGTACCAGACATTTAGTACCAGACAGTACTGGAGAGACTGGTACTGACAAATGACCAAAATGTCGAGGACTGAGGTTTCGGTACTGAGTGGTCTGTTATAAACGAGCTACTGGTCGTTAGTGTCTGTGAATTTTGTACAGCTGGTTGTCCGACGGTTTTCTAGAAGCAATAAAGTTGTGTTCCATCCTGACAAGTGGACTCCTTTCTAGAACTTTCTATAACAACTGGACTTTAGAGCGTCGAACTCAGGAATTAGCAGAGTTTTCTGCAACAATATTGTCTGGATGTCAAGTTTTCAAAAAAATTTCGTAAACCATGAAGGACATCATTTATTCTTCTCACTGGATGATTTGCTTGAATAAGGCTTTCGTTGACTCCACATTTATAACAGACGCATACGCGAACACCACCATTTGTTTGAGTAATTACAACCAATGGAGAAAACCAAACACTAGTAGGAACTAAGCTGATGACACCGTTTGCTTCAAGTGCATCTAACTCTTTGTCAACTTGATTCCTCAGTGCATAAGGAACATCGCGTTCTTTTGCAAAAACAGGTTTTTACTTCTTCTCGAAGTGAAACTTTGGTCACACACCAACTCGTTTTTCAAATAGAGGTGCAAATTTATCCAAAATTAAATCGACAAGATCAATTTGAGACAATGGAATTCTTTCTATTGAAACATTTGAAATATCAGCGTCAAGCTGCTGTAGATCAATTTTTAAATCTCTAATCCATTGCCGCCCAAGAATAGCAGTACATACCGCTGGAACAATATGCAGTTCACGTGCGATATTTTTGTCTCAAAATGTAACAGGAACTATTTCTAATGGGTGGATAATATTTCCTGAGTATGTTCGAAACGCGATTCTGGAAATTTCTAAAGGCACACTTAAGTTTATTTTCTTGAAATGAGAATTCAGTTATGAAAGGCAGTGAAAATTTGACACCGGAATCTACTTTAAAAAGCTGTAATTTTCCATTGAGTTGCACCGAGACGATGTATTTATCAGAGTCCTGGGATATTCCGAATAAGTCTATTACTCTAAATTCGTTTGCATATGCAATGGTACGTATGGCATCAACGCTGAAATTGACATAGGATGCGGCAGCATGGGCGCCACCAGCTATGGGCAAAGCCTCACACATTTGCCCACCCTTGTGTGAGGAAATCGCACAACATCATAAATACATATAAAAAATCTGAAATCTTAAAAAAAAATTGTCGCTAAGCAACCCATTAATTTTACTAAAATATGTTATAGAGAAAAAATATACAAAATTGTTAATCTTAAATAACACTTCGAAGAATATCTTTTGAAAATAAAATTTAAAAAGAGAGTAGAAAAATTGAAATATAACTAAGCAATAAAAATTGTAGCCTACGTGGTTCCAGTGTATCACGTACTTGCCCAAAACCTTTTGTATGAAGATGAAATGTCCAAAATCACCATTAACATTTTCTCGATGAAGACTTAGCATGCAAATCCTGATAATATCTAATCAGTCATTTATTTGTTTATTTGCCAGGAGAGGACAGCTCGCGTCACTGAATGTGTCGCTTAGAGCTACATATACGTCCTTCCCGGAATTTCCCGCCACAATTTGGAACCTCATCAGAAGGTGGGAGGGACTTCTGAATATTGGCACCCCTCGGAAACTGCTAGCGACCGCCGAGAGGACTTTCGGAAGCACGGAATTAACGTGCACGTACACCGCATTTACACGGTGGTCTTTAGTGGTAAGCCGGTATCGAACCCACAACCTTCCGGTTACGAGTCCAACGCCTTAACCACTGAGCTACCACGGCCCTCTAATCAGTCATTGTTGATCTTATGCAGGACTTTTACTAGAGTGTTGAAAAATCTCTTTCTACAGTTATTTACTACCTGCAAAAGTTAAAGCTATTGCAAGCCTTTATACTCAGTAGGAAAGAACTTAGTATGATGGTTCAATAAATCGGAAGTGTTCTTGTTTCAAATTTTGTTGCTATTGGAGGAGAAATCTGCCACACAGAGTTCATATACCATGCATGCTTTGGCTTCAGACAAAGTATTATGCCAAAAATCTCCATAGAAACTTCCGACACGCTTCATTTTCTGAGAGTATTTTACAATTTTTTCATCGTTGTTACGTAAAGCGTAAGTAGGTATAGGTATTAGAACCTTTCCCAATCCATGTTATTAATTTATCCAAATAATTGATATTCTAAAGTGTTCTTCAGCTTGTTTTAATTTCTGGATTAGATCTGCAAACTTGGTGACTAACTGTACGAGGACACCTCAATTCAATATCGCGAGTTCCTGCTATTCTTTTAGCAGATGTAAAGAGCGTGACCAGTTTTTGAGGTGACCCGCTCGTCTAGGGATTAAACTAAATTCGTTTGCAATTTGCATCCTTCGGGATAAATAATTAATATTTGCATTTTGTTGCATGAAAAACGCTTAGTTAGAACAAGGGATTTTTGGGTGTACCCATTGTATAACATAGGGTTTTCTCGTTCTCGAGAAATATTGCCACTATCCAGGGCCGGATTTGCACATTTTTGCGCCCTAGGGCAAAGGCCATAATTGCGCCCCCCCCCCCGTCGAAAAATACACTGCTGGCCACCCAAATTGCAACACCAAGAAAAACAAGAGATATCACAACAAAATTTATTGTGTAGATAACATGTTGACCAAGTAACAAATGATTAAATTTACAGCATTCTATGAAGCGTGGTTCCTGCCAAAATCAGTACCCAGAGTAGCCGCCGTTGTTGGAGATCACAGCTGCCACACGCCTCGGCATTGATTCAAAGAGACTTTGAATGTGTTCTTGGGGTACAGCAGACCAAGCAGCTTCCACACGTTGCCAAAGTTGATCTGGTGTGACAGCTGGGGATGAACTCTGGGTCAGTCGTTGAGCAACCATGGACCACATGTTTTCTATCGGCGAAAGATCCGGAGAGCGCGCCGGCCAGGGAAGCAATTCAATCTGGTGATTGACGAAGAACCCTTGGACAATGCGTGCCACGTGTGGCCGTGCATTATCCTGCTGAAATATGGCTGTTGGCAAGCCCTGAAGGTAAGAAAGGACAACTGGCTCCAACACCTCGGAGATGTAGCGCTGGCTGGTTAAAGTACCGGCAATGCGTACTAGAGGAGTGCGAGAGAGATATCCGATACCGCCCCATACCATAATACCCGGTGCAGGACCAGTGTGACGGTGCATAATGCAGCTGTTCAGCATCCTCTCTCCACGGTGTCTCCAGACTCGAATCCGACCGTCGTGGTGTTGCATACAGAAGCGTGACTCGTCAGTAAAGAGAATTTCATTCCATTCTGTCGTCCACATCCTTCTTTCATCGCACCATTGGCGGCGGAGACGTCTGTGGTTCCGCGTCAGAGGTAGACAAAGCAACGGACGTCTTGCGGACAGACCATTCTGCTGTAAACGACGTCGAATGGTACGCGCAGACACTGGATGATGCGTTACAGACTGAATCTGCTGTGATATGGTTCGTGATGTGACTGAGCGGTCCGTCACTGCCATGCGTACAATTTGCCTGTCATCACGTGACGTGGTGCACTGAGGTCGATCACGTCTGTCCGTCGTACCCTCCTGCACCCAACGATCACATATCCGCATCACAGTTGTTTGGTTTCGTCCAATACGACGACCGATTTCCCTGAAAGATAACCCACAATCTCGGTATGCCACTATCCTTCCTCTGTCAAACTCGGATACTTGATCAAAAGATGATCGTTGTTTCCTACGAGGCATAATTTATCGTTTTTTTGAAAAAAAAGCAAGGAAAACACAATTGCTGTACTTGAAACCGTCGAAATCTCCAAGCCTTAAATAGCGCTTTGAGGTGGCGCCACAGGCGCGCTTGATGTGCGTCTGCGCTGAAATTCTAATCATTTGCATATCTCACCTCAGCTAATGCATGTTGTAAATTTCATATTATTTGCATGCTTCCTTCAGGGTGTTGCATTTACGATGGCCAGCAGTGTAGATTAGTAATTTCCAATTTAATATGCAGAGCCTGATTACCGAATAGGCCCATAAGGCCCGGGCCTATAGTAAAAGAAGTCTAGGGGCCTCAAAACTACAATGCTTCTTATTTATATTTGTGGAAAGGGATAGGAATAGGTGGGAGAGGGGGGCCTCGAAATGATAGCTGGCCTATAGTATCAGAAAGTGTTAATCAGGCCCTGTTAATATGCATAATAATTCGTTTTTTTTTCCATCAGCACTATATGTCACGTACAAAAGTGTTTTATAAAGTACAGTTTTTTTTTAAGATTGTCAGATAATTTACATTATCTATTATCATTTCGATAGAAAGACCCTGAATTTTACCATTTAAAGTCTCGAAAGAGTTCAATTTTGAGAAACTTATGAAAAGTCATCGCAAAACAGAGGATTGCATTGTAAGCTTCGTGCGATTTTTGGACACGTCAGACGTCCATCGTATTCTGACCACAACATTCGAAGTTGGTTCAGAAATTCGAAGACTGGATCAAATAAAACCAGAAAATCGCTTCGTTGAAATCACAAAGAGTTATTGTTAATGTCAGTGATCAGATGATAATTTGCAGATAAAGTGAATACATTAATAGCACTTATTTTCTTGGGTTTTCTTCTTTAAATATTGATCTTAGAGATATATAATTAATTACAAAGTTACTTTATGGTGTAGAATAAAATTTGCAGGAAATTAAATGTAAATAAATACAAACTTTTACTTTTTATACAGCCCTCTTACAGAAATTCCCAATAAGTAAAATATACTCCCTTGCATTAATGAGGTGATATGAAAAGTTTAAGCTTTCTCATAAGAAGGTTACAGATGTTTAATTAAAGTCTGTGAGGGGCAATAAGCTTTTCAATATCAAAAATAGTAAACATAATTATTAAAACTATTCTAACAAAACTAATTAACTATTAATTTTAATCACTTATATGTAGCCAATATTTTACATTTTAAGAAATGAGTTTTAAATCATTTTAAACCAGGTTCCTTTAAAATGTGTTACTGGGGTTTTTTTTTTGTTGGTTTTTTTTCTTCAGCATTTAAAAATTTGTTTAAAAACATTACAATTACACTAACATTTAAAGAAGATTTTAGTAATACCGTAATTTAATTTTTAAAAATGCATCTTTAAAATAAGAGTAACAATGTTTAAATTGAATATTTTCAAAAATAAAAATATTTATATATAAATATGTATACTTATAAATCTTCCTTATTCTAAAATTTATTATTTAAAAACAAAGAGCTAACAAGATAAATTACCATGAATCAGAATAAACTCTTGCACTTATAAGAAGAAAACCAGTAATAATAAGTAATAGCTCAACGCTAGGTCTCCCCTCAATCCGATAGGGGCGCAGTAGCGTAGCAATTCGGTAGGTTTGGGGGGGAGAGGGGGCTCAATATGCTTTCATGGATTCTGGACACTGAAAAAGACACCGATATATGGTTATTTCCTATCATCCTCCAAAGGTATGAGGGGGCTCGAGCCCCAAAGCTCCCCCCTTTCCTACCATAGAGAGAGAGAGAGAGAGAGAGAGAGAGAGAGAAATAATATACACACTAATAAATACTTCCCTTCTTATTTCTAACATCACTGCAGGAGCGTAACCAGAGAGTGAGATATCGGGATATATCCCCTTGCGAAACTTTCAAAATTAGTTATTAAGAGCTTTCAGATTTTTGTCGTCAAAAAGAAATAAAGTTTATCAATACAAAATTATATCTCATACAACCCGCCGAAAAAAGTTTCTGGCTATGCTCCTTGCATCATCGACTAACATACAACGACTATGTTACATCATAAACAGAGCCGGATTTCCCATAAGGCAAATCCTAAGCCATACCAGGGGCGTAGCCAGAAAGTTTTCATGGGGGGGGGTTACGACTACTACAACTCATATATGTATACGTGTGTGTGATAATGTAGTGAAGAATATACATTTCGTATGGCAAAAATTTCTCATGGGGGGGGTTATGACCCCGCTAACCCCCCCCCCTTGGCTACGCCCCTGAGCCATACCCTAGGGCGCAGCGGTCTAAAAGGCGCAGAACAAAGAACTCCTCTGCAGAACAATCACGGATGAGGAAAAGGACTGGAAGGGAGAAACAGAAACGACTTACTTTAAGTGATTATGAATCATCGTTTTATGAATCATAAAACTATTAAAAGTAGAGTACTATTAAAAGTGGCGTTTTTTCCGCCCACCTTCATTAGCAGCGTCCGCATTGGGTAAAGATTCTTTTGACTTTGTCAAATCTTGTTTAACTTTCTGCAAAACTTCGGTATCAGTTTCTGTTCTCGGCATTTTTATAGATAACATATTAGAATCAGAATGCACTTTTTCTGGCGATCTTTTTGGTGGAACTAAGAAACCAGAAATGCTCGTTTCATTAATTACGCGATGTTCCACCGATATATTTTGGATGAAAGCGTTGATAATGCGTTTCCAATTTTTTTTTTTTTTTTTTTTAATTATAGACGGATTACACTCAATGCAACAGATTTTTTCTGGAGCAGACATATTTATCGTTCTATGCGTGTGTATGGTGTGGGTCTTTTTTCGGGAACGTTGGGATATCGGAAGAGCACAGACGGTCAGACGTCTTTTCGATGATAATTTACTTTGAATAATTGTTCTCTCCGGTACCCCTCCTTTCCTCAATGTGATTGTTCTGCAGCGGATCTTTTAGTTCTGCGACACATGTCGTCGACTTGGACATGGTCTGTGCTGGGGTGCTCTGCGAGCAATTCTGTGTCTGCAAGGGGGAGGGGTAATGGATCTCCATACATAATTTTTCTATAGATAAGAAATTGTACTAGGGAAAAAAGGAATTTTTCGGAAGCCACAAATGTGTATTTCTTGGGCAATAATCACTTAAAGTAAGTTGTTTTCGTTTCTCCTTCCCAGTCCTTTTCCTCATCCGTGATTGTTCTGCAGGGGAGTTCTTTGTTCTGCGCCCTTTAGACTGCTGCGCCCTAGGCCATGGCCTAGGTTGGCTTTATGGGAAATCCGGCCCTTTTCATGCCCCACTCCATATTACTCTCTCCTTCAAGGGAATTTCGGAGAGCAGTGCTGCGATAAATGAGATCGATAACGGAATCAGATTCTACGGGTTAACGTTTTAGATACTCAGTATGCCTGCTCGTTGTACAGACTGTATTCCACTGTCTGGGAGGAACAGAATGTATTAAACATCATACCAACCATGTAATGATAATTTTTGTAAAGGGGGTATTTTGGTAATTGCTCCAGGGAACAAAAATCGTAGTTTTTATGATAGGGATCATATCATCTCATTTTGTTCTTTATCTTTTGTTTAATGAAGGCTGAATTAGATCTCGCACTTTGTTTGTTAATAGCACGGAGAGGGCATGATCAAGTTTAGCCTTGGTTTAATAAGTGAGCTTTATTAATAAGGTTTTTTTTTTGTGTTGTTGTTTCTGACTCTTTATTTGTCGGATCTGGCATTATCTTCAATTTATGGACATGAGTGTAATTGGAAACGGGCCGCTTTCAAACTTCTTGTGTATTCTGCTAATGTGTGAAATACTAGTGAAGCCTTAATTTGTGAAGAGTATGTTGGTTCGAATGGTCGCATGTTTCTTCATTATAATTTACGGTACAATTTTACCAGTCTATTGGTCATACAAAGCTGTTGAATCAAATTCTACTCAGAGAATAAAAAGATGGCTGATATATTGGATGTGCTTTATAATATTTACAAACCTTATAGCCTTTATTGACCGCTGTAATTTCCTGTGGATTCCCTTTTATTATGAAATTGTAATTTTGGTCACATTTTTTATGGCAAGTCCTTTTATAGAAGGTAGCAGTGTATTGTATGAAGAAATTTTGGGACCTCTTTTGCGAAATCATCAGCAAAATATCGATGAAAATTTAGAAACTATTCGGACAACCGCCATTCAGTTATTAAGGGACATTGTCTATAAAACAACGTCTGTAATCACAGAATCGCAGAATGAAGAAATTAGAAATATTCAAAATAATTTAAATATTTTCGACTTGTGGAAAAGTTACAATTCGGTCGAGATTGAAACATTCGAAGAAATAAGCGAAGTAGATGAAGTGAATACAAGAAATTGTACTGCATCGAAATTCTTAGATATATTATTTAGTAATAACTCAAGCTCAAATATGAATGAATGTCCTAAAATATAAATAAAACAAAACTATTGCCTTCAATATGAATTTTTTTTTTGTTCGGTATGTAAATGGATAATAATTGGACTAAATTTATTTATATCAGTTTTCTGGCTGAAATTAAATTGATTTCTTTTTCCTTGTTGTTGTTCTAATTTGTGAGTAACGGTATGTTCTTGCTGAAGATGTTTTTTGTGATGTCTTCTGTGCTGTCAATCTTGTTCTGTTCATAGTGGCGCACATTGATGGTTTTCTCCTTTTCCAAGTCAAAATCGAGATACGTAAACGCAAACATAAATTGAAATAAATTAACAACAAATTTGACTTTTAAAAAAATTCGTAGATTTAAAAAATTGCTAGATTCGTTTAACGTTAATAGAAAAGACGGTACTTACGTATTATCCCGACGGTTCGCCAAGACGAGTGATTTTTTGCCAAGATAAATGCCGGACGCATAAAATTATTGAAGGGTTGGAATACGATTGGCAGCAGTTTGCCAGCACATTTGACGAAAAAACAGTTTGGCAGGAATGACCGCCGGAATAATACGTAAGTACCGAAAAGACAAAACATTATAATTTTTACTTACCCAAAATTCAAGTTTCGTTCATTTGAGCTTTTGATTACTGGAAATGATGCCCTAAATATCGCGCGACAGCAAATGCGAGACATGCTCATCAATTATATTTAAACAGTTTGAATATTTGCTGCCAATTTCATTCTCTGGTTATTCTTTGGCGATTTACTAACATGCATAATCCATAATCATTTCCCATTAAGGTTGCCACTAAAACAGTTCGCTTACACAATCCGTGACAGAATGGCATACTCAGCACTGCGTGTGCGTAATATTTCATCTGGCCGTGGTTACAAATATCGATGTTTTTGATGTTTCATGTTTGTGGGACTATGGCAGTACGCTACTCTAGGTGATCTGCCAAGGGTGGGGAGTGCCTTGGATGGAGGACTTTCCAAGGGTTTCTAACGCATATTCACGTTACATCTGGAGAAAACCTACCAAAACTCCAGACCGTTAGATCGACAGCCGCTCGATGGAACCCAAACCTGGAACCTCCACACTTCGGCCGTCTACCATTTTCAGTGACATAACCAATGTGCCATGGTGTAGCGCCGGGGTACACTCATTCCCCCACTTTAGAAATATAATTACACCAAACAAGTATTTTTATGATTTTTTAAAAATATATATATAAAGCAAACCCACTTTAAATTATTTCACCATCATAGAAAATACATTCCCCATTGTAAAATTTTTTGGTTTTAACTTTTTGCCAAATATAGAAGATAGTGAAAAGCTGGATTTAGTTTTGGGAACTTATTTTTTGGAGCGAAATTTGGAGATAAATCTCCAAAAATGGCCAACATATGCTAATTTTAACTCACAACTAGTACCCTTTTACTAGCAAACCTTTTGGCAAACGTGGTTTCTTACAATTTTCTGAATGGAAATATCACCAGAACTTGACCAAATTAACATGGGACCACGCATAAAGTATCCCCTTTCGAATAAAAAAAAGAATTATTAAAACCTGTCACGTGGTAAAAAATTATCGGTGAAATTACATGTACAGATTTAAAAAAAAAATAAATAAAATAGAGAGAGAGAGAGAGCGAGAAAGATTCCGACGAATTAACAACCTTGGCTTGATATAAATTTATTTTATTTGTATTTTAACATTTATGCAAAACACACACGCGGCACGCACACGCACACACACACACATACATACATATTATAGAGTCTCTCATTCATTAAATAGTCTCAAGAAAAGCGTGAATAAAAATTAAAAGTATTCCCATGGTTATTAGAGGAAGTCGAGAAAAAAAAACCTGATTTATGGCCTCGGTACAAAAATTAGAATAAATCATTAGAACATAGTTACTAGCGAACCTTTTGGCAAACGTGGTTTCTTACAATTTTCTGAATCGAAATATCACCAGAACTTGACCAAATTAACATGGGACCAAGCATAAAGTATCCCCTTTTGAATAAAAAAAAGAATTATTGAAATCCGGTCACGTGGTAAAAAATTATCGGTGAAATTACATGTACAGATTTAAAAAAAAAAAAAAAAAGAGAGAGAGAGAGAGAGAGAGAGAGAGAGAGAGAGAGAGATTCCCGACGAATTAACAAACTTGGCTTGATATAAATTTATTTTATTGGTATTTTAACATTTATGCAAAACACACACACATACACACATATGCATATTATAGAGTCTCTCATTCATTAAATAGTCTCAAGAAAAGCGTGAATAAAAATTAAAAGTATTCCCATGGTTACTAGCGGGGCCTTCGCGATCGCAGTAGTTTCTCCTTTCTAATCTAACTGCGATCGCGAAGGCCCCGTTACTAGAGGAAGTCGAGAAAAAAAATCTGATTTATGGCCTCGGTACAAAAATTAGAATAAAATAATTACACCTAGGACTAAAAAAAAAAATTCAGAATGATTCCTTATAAATTACGCTACATACTGCAATAAATGAAAAAAAGAAGATGCCGTTTATGAAACTTTTTGAAAAAAAATTAATTATAAAACTAAAATTTTTCCAAGAGTGAGATTATTCTGTAAAATTTTTGATTTTTGAAAGCTTTTTCTAAAAGTTTAAAAAACTGGTACATCGTCTATTTCAGTGTATATAGTACAGCTTGTAAAAATTTCCAAAACTTTTGAAGTGGTTGATATAGTTTTTCAACCAAATTTGATAACTTATTTTGAATAATGTGTACCAAATTCTTACGAGTTTTTCGAAATGCACCGAACTCTCTCTTTACAGGGTGAATACATTTCGTGCAACATCTTTTTAAAGAAAAAAGGGGTAAAAATGTAATACTTAAATAAAGAACTCTGGTTTATAGAATTCTTTGTATAAACCTTCACATTTGCCTCTGCACATGATGAGTAATAAAGTGTGTGCTGGGTCATTAAAAAGTTTAAATCCGCGGATACGGATGTAAAAACTGATACCCTGTCCGTATACCCCCGGATACGGATATAAAACGGATAATTTGTTTCTCATATCCGCGGATACGGATACAAATCTTTTTGTTTAGAAATTTTATCTTGAAGCGATAATTTCATTGCGTGTGTGAAATATTCTGGCACAATAACATTCAAATCCTGTGAAATGCATGGGCTAAATATAATTTAATGCTTAGAATCACATTTAAAAAAATTTAATAATATGTTTTGTGCATTAAGCTGGATAATACATTGGTGAGCAACGTAGGAGGCGATACTGATAATGATCTGTCAATAGTATCTCCACTCCCATGTATTCCTACTGCAAAAGGGCTTGACTAAGATGATCCTCAACCCATAATCCAGAGAAAGGTGGTTTTTTTTTTCTGCAAGATCAAGGTAATTTCTATATTCTAATAGGGACGTCTCTAGCATTCCTTGCTGGTTTAGACGGCAACGTGAGCAGATGTCGAGCAGTACATCACCTTATTTCCTCCTATGTTGCTGGCCAGTGTTTAACCAGCTTTACACTTTTGAAAAACTTTGGAACTGTAGTTCATGTTCATCAGTTCAGCATAAAGCAGGTTCAAGAAGTCACTGATACAGTGCTTAAGAGAAATCCCCTAATCGGTTGATATGGGTGATTATCTTTCGACAGACCGTTACGCTATTTCTAGGACACTCGAGGTACATCCGTGGCCGAGTAATCTTTCTCTGGACAAAGTCTTACTGGTTGATGGTTTAGGAGAGTTCGAGACTTTCTGCGATATGCTGTTCAAAGGTTCCATGACTTCCCTTGTGACTATCATTTCTACGTCGCAGCAGAGACGATAGAGCACCAGAGAAGATCCTATGACCACAACCACTGAAGCAACTATCAGGCCCAGTACAGTGCCAGCTGTAAAACGTTGCGTTATGATAAAATTTTCCAAGAGATCTTCGTCAGACGTCAGATTGTTAGTTTCATCGGGTTTAAATCCTTCGTATCCTGTAAAAAAAAGAATTACTTAATTACAACTTTAAAAGCTACAGGTTGAGTTCGCTACACATTTGTCAAGCAATAAGTCTCGTTCACACAACCGTTTTTTTTATGGACTCCTCCAAATACATTATGGTTGTTTACATTAAAGAGTGTGTTTAAGTTCCTAGTGACATAAAGAGCGTCTAAAAATTGTATTGATATATGTTGATGCAAAAGCATAATCATTGAAAATTCTCGTTTATTACTCGTTCTTTCTTATTAGTGCACTTTTAACTCAGTATTCAAATGTTCTTTTTTAAAAATTAGAGTATGTAATTCGATTTGATTTGATTTTGGGAATACGGCCGATTTCCTACACGAGGGATCAAGGCCAAGGGAGGTGATGCGCCCTCTTTGGGGGTCTTTCTAAGAGGTCCTAGCCCGTATTTACCGAAATTTCGGAGAAAACCACGGAAAACTCCAAACGTCTAGGTCGACGGACGCGACCTGGCACGGTTTGAACCAGGCACTTTCCTTCTCCCTGTTGAGAGCGCTATGCACTCGGCCCCCGTAAGTAATTTAGAAAATATTTAGAACTACTTTATACAAATTATAGCACAGTAGGAGTTCTACTCCTTCTACAAATCATTTCTAAAAAGTTAAGCAAGCGCAAAACGCTGTGCCAGGACGCTGTGCAAGGACATTCAAGACTCACATTGAACGTTGCGCTCAAGGCTCTACTCAAGGCTCGCCCCCCCCCCCTTCCGAAAAATTATTTTGACGCAATGATAGTGACGAAGTCTTTCTGTGAGAAATTCTGCCTTTGCCAACGTTTAGACACTCCCCGAAATTTTTTTCCGGCTACGGCTCAAAAACCCATAATCGGGAAACAATGATGGATACATAAAGGAATTCTTTGCCGTAGCAAATTTGCAATGATTCGAACGAACTGGTTAACTGTACATTACGCGGTAGTACACGCGTAGATAAGATCGTGTTGGAAATTGTTTTTATAATCGATGCGTTTAGCATGATTTACCTTTGCTCTAAACAAAGAAAACTATTTCAAAACAGATCAAAGTTATTTCTCGACCTTTCTTTGCGAAAATTCTGATCTTCCATTGTTCTTAGAAAATTGCACGATAGTCGTGAAACATTGCTTTGTCCCAGACGATGCCTTTGTTTTTTCGTCAAAAATAACAATCATAACTAAACCCATTTCTGAAAAACTACATTTTTTTTATATTTACACATTTGTGTAACGCAGGTAGATAGACACTTGTAACTGTACGTTTGTGTACTTAAATTTTATTCAAAAGTAAGCATATCAGAAACAGGAAATATTTTCACTTTCCTGGCTCTAAAAATGTAATTATTCAGTTGACTTTGCTGGGCTTAAAACGTTATGCAAAGCTAACGTGGCCATTTCTTTTTCCCTTCAAAACGAGACATCTACTACTTATTTGGAAAGAGTGTATTTATTTTCTTCCTCAAAACGGGACATCGACTGTTCTTAAGGTAATAGTGTAGTGAAACTGAATTTCAGGCCTGGGTATCTTTCAGTGGTTAAGAAAACGCGCGAAAAAGCTTGTGTTAATGTTATTATGAAAATAAAATGAAAAAAAAAACTTTGCTAAAACACACCTATACCATAAAAAATAGTGCAAGGCGTACGTTTCGGGGGTACAAGGGGTAGGCCCTTCTTCGACTTCAAAAACAACCTCCGGCACGAGGCAGGAAGGTAGGAAAGTGAAAAATGGGAACAAAAAGACACGCAGAAAAAAGGATGTTGTCACTCGGAAGTAAAAAAATTCTTATAAAATCAGAGTAAAAAGGGAAAATGAAGTGGGGGTAGGGGGAGGAATAAGCAAAAGAGGAATATGGCTTTAAAAAAAGAAACAATTAAATAAATGGAAATAGTTGACAAAAAAAGAACATTAAAAGAACAAACATAAAAACAATACATGCCCCATCGTTTTCTTTGCGTCTCGAGAGGGGAGAGAGGGAGGTCAGGTTTTTTTTTGTTGTTGTTCTTGTTTTTTCTTACAGACACTGCCGTTGGATGATTTTAGATTTTTTGTGGCCTTTATTGAAATCGTGACCGTGGGTTGCTGTCTTTCTAAAAACGGGACATTGCTGGGGACATTTTCTATAAATGGCACATGACTGTGTCCCAAAGCTGTTCTTGGGGACAGCGGGACAAGCCACCTAAAAACGGGACTATCCCGCTCAAAACGGGACGTATGGTCACTTTATGCAAAGCTGTAGTTATAAAAAGCAAGCTTGGTGGGGAAGGGTGGTGGGCTATAACCATGCTGGGCCACAAAATTCAAGGGGCAGCAAAAAATTGCCACTTTTAACTAGGGATGGATGCGAGACAGAGATTTACAGTTATGCGAAATAAGACACAGATTTTTATTACTGCTTTATAGGGATTTTTGCGAGACGAGACAGGTGTTCGTTACTTTTCAATTAAGTTTTAAAGAAATGTAAAATTAATTGACTTGGTGTAAAATACACGGAGCACAATACAAGAAGAGAAAAAGAGCCTCTCTAGTCCACTTCATTAGCAACAGGTATTCGCTACCCTACGCATGTATCTCACCTACGTGAGGGTTGGCGAATACTTTGATGAATACTTTTGTACCTCTTGAAATGTACGTATAGTTTCCATTAATGTTCTATGTTTTATAGAATGCTTGGCAGTCAAATGTCGGTTTGGCAGTTTCAAGGACCTCTTATCCCATCCTAGAAAAAGTCTTGCAACGACCTTGTAAGTCGGCACTAGTGAATCTAAAATAAATTCTTCATCTTAACCCATTCGCGCCTGGATATTATTGCGACTTTCTTCGATTTTTGCTAACACCAGCAGTAATTGATAAATTTCTGATGTCAACTTTTTGAACAAGGCATGATTTCATTTAAAATCATTATGTATAAAAATTGAAATGTCAACATCCCACTTGGCTATATTAAAATGTTTTGTGGAATTGAGGTTCAATACTCGCGAATAAAGGCTCGGAAAAATAAATAACGTTTTCGAATGATAGCGAAAATGCCGTTCCAAAAAAGGGACGCTAGGCATAAATGGGTTAAAGTCCGTTGATGGTAAAGAATAAAATTGTTACTTGAATTCGCTTACATTTCCCCTTTAAACTGGAAGGAAATAAGGGGGTAAAAAAGTCTATTTATAACATTTTAAAGAAGCTTCAGAAAGAATTTCCAACGCAGATTTTCTAACGAAATAAATTGTAAATAATAATGAATCGTCACCCTTACTTGTTTGCTTGCAGCAAGCATTTCCGTGAAATATCAGTAAAGTCAGCAAGAAAAGGGAAGGCCTCATTATGTATTCCACAACTGAAACTGAAAGAAATAATAAAATTTTTAAAAAATGTTGCATTAAATTAAGAATATTATTTTCAGAAAAAGACTAATAATGCCGAAAAGATCACTTAAAAAACATAATAAAATTTATTTGGTAATAAGAACAAAATTTATTTGCAGATTTACTACTGCCATAGGTCACCCTAGGACAGTGTCAGTTTGCAGTAGGAAAAAAGTATCTTCAGGGGCTGCTAAGGGAGCTCCCAAAGCTGCTAAGGGAATATGATCCCCTTAGCAGCAGTATGTCGTCTACAACGATGTGTAATGCTGTCAACTATGCGGTCTATCACTCCCGTAGAGAGTGAGAGCCATTTCTCTTGTAAAGTGTTTGCAAACGTGGATGGGGTCTGAGGAGGGGGACTGATAGCAGCGTCTTCCTAAGGCATCCGAGACATGCTCGATAGGATTTAGGCCCGGTGATCGAAATCACCACTCCATGCGCTGAATTGTTTGCTGTCCACGATGTGAGCTCTATGCGATTCAGCATTATCCTCCTAAAACAGGATATCATCACTTATTGCTTTGCATAAAGGCACACATAAACATCAAGAGTGTCAACTCTATACGTCTAAGCATTCATCGTTCCACGTGGAAAGACATGGACATCTGAGCGTCCTCTCAAAGTGATCCCACTCCAAACACAGATACTGCTTACTGTGTACACATATCTTTCACAGATGTTTAATGAATGATAACGGGTACCAGGCTCTCTCCAAATGAAACTACGTCTCCTATCGCATTGGAGGCTAAACTTGGATTCACTCGCAAAGAAAACAGCCCTCTATTGATTAGCTGTCTAAGTGAATATGTTCATGTGCACACCTCAAATATTCCCTTATGGGGAGTAACGTGAGTGGCACGCAAATGGCTGGTCGCTTCGCGTACAGACACCTTAGTGAAGTTTTTACGCATGGTTGATATTGACATTAACCTTCCGGTTTATACAGCAAGGGAGGATCTTAGTTGCTTCGTAGTTGCAGTTCTATATTTTCACGCACATAACGGTAAATATCAATCATTGGCGCTGTTCGTAACAGTTGGCTGTCTTTATCTTAACCTCTTGGAATTTGCAGTTGCAATTGTTGTTAAAGTCTATAAGCCTGCCTCTAATCTCCCAACTGCTCTCCTTTGCAGTTCTTCGGGTAAATGATGCCTCAAGACATTAAGGAAATGGCTATCCCGATTCCTTACCTTTCAGTCACAGAAAAGATTGCAGGCTTGATCTCAAGCATGGAATGTTATGTGTTCCTAGCAAACTATTTATTCTGGTTGCAACGCCACTAATTTACATATTGTAGCTTTACTCAGCAACTTTTATATGACAACATATATTTAATACAGATTGGCTTATTTTTGAGCTAGTCATCGCTGTTTTTGTGATTTTTTTAATCTAGTGTAGTATTACAATGCTGACATCTGATATTTCCTTTAAGATTGAAATTAAGATTACTAACATAAAGTACTTTTTTTTTATTCAAAGAAATTAAATTTTTCATAAGTATATAAATTCTATAACCTTATATCAATTTTCTAACATACATTTAGGTGCTATAAAAATATAATCTTCTTGCATAATCATGCGAAATCCTCCAAAAAGTAGATAAAAAATGAAAAGATGTTAAATGTTAGATCTATTTATTTTCCAATAAGATGTTGCTTTGCAGACGATTTTTTACTAAAATATTAGAACTTTACAAAACGACCAATAAAAATTTTATCTTCAGAAAAAGTTAGTAATTTATTTAAAGACCCTTTTGATTGGACTTGTATCGCATTATCTTTTTCTTTCTGTGTATCATTGCAAGGGTGCCATTTTCATTTAAATTATTTTGTTATGCTGAAATGTCCATGTATTTTTGAAATTCGTATGTTTTGGACCAATAAAGCACATGAAAAAAATATATAATCCCAATAGTTTTAGTACATAAAGATAAGAAAATAAAAACAATGTAGAATTACAGATTATTACGGCGTATGCTACAAAATGGCGAAATAACAAATGCAGGCAATTTTTGACAGAAAAACAACCAATAGTTTTTAAAAATAAATACGTATTATTCCACCAACACAAACACTGTGTTTCACAAACGAGCAATGGATGGTGCTACCATCCAAAACAGTTTATTTTAAATTTAGAGACGTTTAAACTATTTTTCCAGTCATGTGACCTAGCGAAATACCTTTCTAGCCCTGAAAAACAATATGGTAGAAAATCCTTGGAGCCGATTTTGAAATTGCTCAGACATACAAACTTTAGTCGTTTATATAGTTCCGTGGTAGCCCAGTGGTTAAGGCGTTGGACTCGTAACCGGAAGGTTGCGGGTTCGATACTGGAGTACCACTAAAGACCACCGTGTACATGCGGTGTATGTGCACGTTAAATCCGTGGTTCCGAAAGTCTTCTCGGCGGTCGATAGCAGTTTCTGAGGGGTGCTAATATTCAGAAGTCCCTCACCTACTGATGAGGATCAAAATTGTGGCGGGAAACTCCGGGAGGGGCGTACGTAGCTCTAAACGGCACGTTCAACGACGTGAGCTGTCTCTCCTGGTAAATAAATATAGTTCCTTGATATAAATATAGTTCCTTGATATTTTCTGCATATGAACATGTGTATCCTTATTCTTTATCCTCCTATCCTCATTTTTTAGTGAAACACATTCAAGATCAAATTTATAAAAATGAGAATTCTTCGGACCATTTTTCACAACCGAATTCCTGAAAATAACTTTGAACTCAGACATGCAACTTTCTTGAAATTTGTGGAAACTCATTTTACAAACACTGGTCTTTTAGCAGATCAAGGTTCATGTCAGGAGCGGGTGCCCAAGACACCTTGTTGATGAGGTACCAAAATTGGTCATGGTTCCAAAGAAAGGGGAGCCAAAACAGGGCCTGATTACCACACGGGTTAACTAGGCTGTGGTCTAGGCTCACAAAATCTTTAAAATAATGAATTTCTAAAAAAAGTTAGCAAAACGAACATTAATGACGATAAATAAAGAAATGCGTTGTTGCAAAACATGCCACCATGCAGAAGTGTTTGTCTACATTGTATTCAGGAATAGAACAAACGTCATGTTAAGATCCAACGCAATCCATCATGGAGCATTCATCGACGTGGCATAACTTCTAATTAATCGACTTTTAACAATTTTTGAACAAGCGTTGATTGTTAACTCTCGATTCCCCTCACGTATACTACTGTGAACATATTTTTGTATTCTGTGACTGTATGTGTCAACAACATATGGCCGTATATAGGGGTCCCCATGGGCGCCGGCAGAATATTTCCCAGGGGGGGGGGGGCAAAGACTACTTCAACGCAGGCCTGTAGAGAGGGAGGGGGAAGAGGGTGATTCCCCCCGGGCCCGTGTTTCCTGGGGGACCGGGCTAAACTTTCAAAAAAAATTTCTGTATAGACAGAAATAGAATTCGCGAAAAGCAACATCGACTGGAATAAGTAAAGACCAGACGAGGTCCTAAACGAAACTGGATTGCTGACGTCATGTACGCTCTTTTATTTTTTTTAAGGGGGGGGGGAGGAAATGCACCACCCTTTGTGCTCTCATACGCGGGGAATCACCATGACAACTCCAGGACGGCAGATGCAAACTTGGTAATTTCCAAGCGCGGAAAAATTAATTCATCTCCAAAATGTCGGAATAAAATTGTTCAGAATTGCTCTCGGAATGTGAATTTTTCAGTTGTTTGCGGTGAGTTTACTTACCCTTTTACACTTCTTATTATCACAGTGATTATTTATTTATTTTTTAAATAATTATTAGTTTTAAAGTATGTTTATTTCATCAGTGCTTCATGAATAAGCTTAATCTATCACAGCAAACATTTGAGGTTAAAATTATCTTATTGCTAATGAAACATTTCATTGAAGCTTTTTATGGTACGGGGGGGCGGCAGGGGTAAGGGCCCGACAGATATCCACCCTCCGGGCCCAGTATGTCTCTCGACGGGCCTGCTTCAACGTATGGTTACCATGTTGGAAAGAGCAAAAAAGCAAGGGAAAACACTGCATACAAAAATCCAGGGGGACATTCCCCCCCCCTTGCCCTATGCTGCCGGCACCCATGGGGGTCCCCAAAAAGTGTTGGGCCAAGCGCCTCTGAATTTCTTAATCGCGCCCTACACAAGGGCGGATTAAAGGGGGGGCGGAGGGGGTGACCGCCCCCCCCCGAGTAAAAAGAAATTAATGTGAAAGATCCTATTTTACTTCCATAAAATGGATGTATATGTTAATCTTCTAACTAACCGCCCCCACCGACAAACTAACCCCCCCACCGACAAACTTGCAATAATCCGCCACTGGCCCTACACTAAAACTAATGTTGGCTCCAGGAGACATAAAGTCTAATGACTGCACTATTAATGTCTCATCACGCCTAACATCTTTTAACAGAATTTCTCCAAAGCATATATAAATTGAAATAGTTCATTCTACTTACATAGGCGATGTGATCGTAACTGAAAAATATCTTCGAAACCATCTCTGAAAACAGCGTGATGAAGAACTTTTTTCTTTCTTTTCGCGACTTTACTTCTAGACCCATATCAGTTATAGCAGCTGCAGTCGGATTATACTTACTCGCCGGTAAGCATCCCGCACAAAAATCATTTGCACATAAAAGCAGCTTCTTTTATTCGTCGTGATTGCGTACGAAGAAGATAATAAACATTCCTGAAATCTCAAACGGAATAAGATGGCAACGGAAAAAAAATGGCGTTACAGGAAAAAGGGCTGCACAAACTGGGTGACCGTACCGGGATATTTCAAGATTATGAGGATATATAGTACAATCTTGATCATCCGAAATATATGGCACCACTACTACTGCCGGATTATCGAAAAATTCTGGATTATCAAGATCTCTAATTTTTGCCGCAAAGTCATGTATACTTTCGTTTGATCTACATTGTAGCACACTAGATACATGCACTACAAAATATATTAGGTAAACTAGAGAAAAATTACTGAAAAGGGAGAGAAGCCCAAGAGCAGGCATGTGTTTTTACATCCAAGGTGGTCAGTGGATCGGAATACAAAATGACACGTATTTCCCAAGAGCGCCAGATTATTGGACGTGCCGGACTAACCAACCACCGGATTATCAAGAGAAGAGTGTGCTGTGCTTATTCCTTTTGTACTGAAGCACATTATGCACTTATTGGAATGACGACAGCAGTGCCTATACCTTCGAGGGCCGTGACAAATTCATTGTACTCTCATTCGATGGGATTACCCCCCCCCCCTTTTACTCTTCAATAACGCGTTCTCACACTAGGCGATATCTTTTTCTTACAAATATGTTCAAATCTTGATGCCTTGTTTCATTTGTGTATGTACTTCAGCAGTTAAGTTTCAATATAAACAACTAAAAATTTTAATAAATTTTGTGAAAATAAATATTAGGATCCTCCGGCCCTCTTTGCCGGGGTACGTCTTGCCTCCCTATTGTTACGCGTACGCTACTGTCGCTATCGAAATTCTCGTTTAGAACGCAATTTTGGAGATTCTTTCTGTTTGTTTACCAAGAGAGGGCAGTACAATCTGAGAAAAGTAATTTGAAAATATTTTTTAAAACGATTTTTGGCGATTTTAAGTCAAAAACATGAGTAGCAGAATTTTGAAAAATGTATTTAGAGTAGAAATTAGAATTCCCCCCCTTTTTTTTAATGTGTATGTTCAGCGATAATTTTTTACCATGTAAACAAATTTCAATTATTCTTTTTTTCTTTTTCTTATATTTCTTCTTCTTCTTCTTCTCCTTTTTTTTTTTTTTTTTTTTTGAAAAGGTGTACCTTAGAGGTGGTCCCAAATTAATATGTGAGACCACCCCTAAAGTTCATGAAGTTCCCCCGTTCATAAGGTTCTGATATCATCAGCGACAAAATAACGGAACTTTTAAATTCTTAACAGCATATAAACAATACTCTTAGGGTATCAGAATACTTGATTCACCGTGATGTTTTTATTTTGAAGTCATTTTTTTCCAAAAAAAATGTTTTTTTTAAATCAAGCAAAAAGGGATTATATTTGCATAAGGAGGCGATAAAAATCCTAGTTTGTTTGTTTGTTTGTGTTGTTATTTCAAAGCTAAGTGTAGGCTATCTGCCTAGGATTGGGGGAGGGTGGTGCCTTGGTCGGAAGACTTTTTAAGTTATTCTAACGCTTATTCAAGTTATATCTGGAGAAAACCTACCAAAACTCCAGACAGTTGGATCGACAGCCGCGTGACAGGCCCGAACCTGGGGCCCTGACACTTCAGCCGTCTGGCATGTTCAGTGGCTTATGCACTAGGCCACTATGGGGCCACAAACCCTAGGAATTCCTAAAGGGAATCTTTCGTCTTCAGGGCCATTACAACATAAGTCATTCCCTGTGGTCAATTTAAATTGTCAAATACCAGTTACAATAGTGATTTCTAACTTCTAAAAGTACCTATTGCTCGAGAATTATTATTCATTTACATAATTTTATATTTAAAATTATTTTTCTCCTCCAGACGAATTACATTTTTGAAACTTGAAATCACATTTACTTTATGTTAAAAAAAAAGTTTTAGAGAAGAACGAACTTATGATGTGGTAATAGAAGAGTAATACGTTTCGAGATTCCCGTAATAAAAAAATTACTATAAACAGCAATCCGAGCTACTGCATAACTCTCGGTGCGAGAAGACAACTATAAATGAAGCAATACGTTGTAATAAATGCCATCAGAAATAAAATGAAATAACTGCAGTTATAGAGGACAGAAAAAAAAAATCAGAAATTTTTGCACGTCTTTTATAAAACGTGGCGTAAAAATCATATTTTTGTTTTCTGTAGGGTGATTTATTTCGAGCAGTAAAACATAGTGATGGCTTTTTAAGGCGCGTCTCTGTTCTATTAAAAACTGCGCTTCCAAAAATGATATAAAGCAATGGAGGAAAGAAGACATTTTCCAAAAAACAAAAAATAACCGCTTTTTAAGCTATCTGTCTCGCTATGCTTGATATTTTCTGCATGAATATCCACTAAATAGTCTGTTCTTATTTAAGTGCGCATTTCTGACGTTTTGACTTACACAAGAACATCAGCATAGCCGAGTGGATAAGACACTGAACATGGTTAATGGCTAAGGAGTAAAGGTGGTGGGCTCTGACCCGCTTCGCGGCTGCCGATCTAACGGTCTGGAGTTTTGGGCGTTTTTCTCCGGATGTTATGTGAATAACCCCTTTAGGGGTGCGCGTTACAACCCCTTAGAAAGTTCTCTGACGAAGACACCACCTTCCGTAGGCAAAGACCCCTTTGTGTACGTTTGCCTTAACACAATATATTAACTTACACAGTTCCCAAATATTTTGTAAAAATTATTACTACTATTTATATTTATATTTATTTTATTTACTTATTTATTTGAGAGGAAAAGGCAAAAGAGAGAGAGAGAAAGAGAAAGTCTTTTTCTCTGTTTCTTTTCTCTTTTTACTGACCAATTAGGCCAAATGTTTGCTGTTATCGTTGCAAAGACGCAAGGGTGCGCTACACAGTTTAATTTTCCCATAATGTTCTTTTTATCCTCAAAAGTACCCGGAAAGAAAAGTCATTATCGTTGCGTTTTTGCAATAACAGATGTGAACACATATACATCAACTTACACAGGACTGTGTGTGGATTTTGCGTAGTTAATTTAATACCTAAGAAAATACGAAATACACCTATATTGTTTTATTTTGTTGTTTTATTTTATACAGTAAAACAAAAATTATTTATATATTTTTAATAATCTTAAATAGTTATTTATTAGAAAATGTTATATGAATGATTTAGAAAATAGTTAGGTAATAATCCCAATAATCATGGTTTTGCAAATATCAGTCTTTTTTTTTTTTTTTTTTGGAGGGGGGTAGGTATGTTTAATAAAATCATTTGCATAAATACAGTAAAATTAATTCTTTGCCACAGTTAAGAAGGGATTTACTGGTTCAAATCATAGCTTGACTTAAATCTGCTTTCGCTAAGAAAAGCAAAAAAATCTAGAAATATTCGACGCTACGGTTGTGAACAGGTTTATTATTCAGTTAAAAACTTTATAAACGCGCCAAATTTATTAACTTCGTAGACAGTAATTAAAATGACTCTTAATTTATGCTTTTAACAGCAGCATTCTTATTTTACGTGTTTTCGTCGTGTATTAGAGTACACAGAGGCATTTCAATGTCATATGAAGAAGTGCATAGCCTTTTCCAAAACTCTAAGAAACAATTGCAGCGTTTTCGTGAATAGCCCCTACAACTTACGAGGCACTGTCAGGCATGGTTACAAAGACGCTGGGAAACAATAATAAACGTAATTTCGTCAAAATATGACTCTTTTTTCACGAATACAATGCTGATAGCCGTCCCAAGTGGCGTTGTACCATAACTCAGGTCTTTCGGACACGACTATATTTGCGTATCAATCACACACAATTCTTTTTCTTTTTTTTTTCAAATGTGGCATATGTATATACATGCAATTTCTTTTGACTTGCTAAAATAGCTACAGTTACAGTCTATGATTTTCTTTTTTCTTTTTTCCTTAGTGTAGTATTATGGTCATGTGTAAAGAATAAAAATTTCTTTAGCATCCTCGTAAATTATAATATTACTCCGATAGACAGCTAACTGGGTGATCTACCAGGCGAACTAACTAAACTAACTGGGATATTCTTTACGGCAGCCAAAAACGTGATGTCATAAATAAAAAATTGCGCGAAATAGATAATTCTGTCCCAAAATTTACGGCATATCAAAATAAATTAGCAATTTGTGCAATTTTAAATAACTCCTCGATGTTACACAGTTTGCCATTTTTCACGAGATTAAAATAAATAACTATTTTCTTCTGCTGAACCATGAAGGATTTAAATATTTAAATTGAGCATTTCAAATTCCGCAGATTTTTTTAAACCTTTCCACACAAGCATGATTTTTTGTTTTTATTAATTTTTATTTTTTAGTTATGTAATGACAGCATTATAGTATAAGTTTTAAAAATGGAAACGGTTTGTTAGAAGATCTGTTACGATAATATGGAATAAAACACAACATACTGTGTTAACTATTTCGTAAAATTAAAAGTGTTTTTTTTTTTATTTATCATTTCTCCACTGGCAACTTACAACTGATTAAACGATAAGTGATCCTCCGTTAATATATCCAGCGGTAGTTTCAACAGGACTATTTTAACATTCTTTTTTCTTTCTTTTTTTTTCTGCTTCCTTTTAATCTCGATTCCCTGGGATAGTGAGGGGTGAACGTTGTGAGGTTTCTTGCATCTAAATGTCAACCCTTTCCAACAAAATTTAAAGCAGGGGTGGCCATAGTGAGCCGCATGCCACTATCGTAGGTGAGTAGTTTGGCTCTTAAGAAAATAAAATATGTTTATAAAATACAGTAAACTAAAATATCCCAGTTTGCAAAATGAATTAATTTATTTAATTTCTTGCAAGTTAAAGAGAGTTGCGAAACTTAACAATGTTGCTCAGACAGATTTTATAAAAATTATAGTAATTTTATCAAACAAATTTGTAAAACATATCTTTAAAAGTTAATTTACTTGTGGATGCTTTGAAAATGGTACCCATCTTAAAAGTTAGTTGGGGAACGTTTGGTTAATCACTTTTTAGAACGATTTTCAGAAAGCATAATTAAATGCGGATCCATTAAAACAGACCAATGTTCGATGATTATTTTTGATAAGTTTATTTGTTAAACACAAAAACTCAACAATACAAAGTATCAAAAACTGAAATCAGTACCTGTGCTCCTTGTGTAATTGTAGGATATTTTTTGTTCCTGAACCAATTCCAAAATCTCTTAAAATATTTTTTAAATAACCACTGAACTTAGGCACTGTATTAAAAATAATTTAAGATAAGAGTTCGACAAAACCGGGTCGTCTAGGAGACAAAAAAGTATCCCAGGGATGAGAATGTGCACAACAATGACAAAAGAGGAAAAGTGCGTGAGCTTAAATTTACCCACAAAAAAAAAAATTCTTAGCGTATCATCCAAACATCTTTTACGATTAAATTTCAACCACAGAAATAAATTACTTTTATCCTGAACAAAATAATAGCCAAGCACTCACGCATAAATATATATTTAATGATCAATTTTAGATAGAGAACACATTCAATGGAAAAATAGGCTATCATCATTAAAAACAGGATGTTAAGAAATTTCATAATATCCAAGGTCAAGACAAATAACAAATTTCATGCCTAAATTTCTGATTTTTTTTAATGCAAAAATATAATAACATCAAACAACTGGTTCTAGTATCTAATCTTGTTTTTTATTTCAGAAACCTTAATCAGAAATACAGTAAAAATTACGCAAATGCAAATATAATGGAATAAAGTAATTGATTTCAGACATCTATTATGGTAGATGGCTTAAATGAAAGACTGTGTTTATTATCTAACAATTATTAAGTGTTCCCAACAAAGGGCTGACTGAATATTTCATTTAAATCTGGAAATGCAAAATAAAGATATGATAGTGGATTCATTTTTGGTTCTTGAAAATGAAACTTTTGTTGGTAGAGAGGTGAGAAAATGATTATGAAAATAAATAGCTTCACTGAGTTAATAGATTTTTCAGAAAGTATTTTGGCGTGACTATTTTGTTGGTGAATTGGGAACATCTTAAATAGTAATGCCACTATGTGATACAAAGGTCAAGACAAATGATAAATTTCATGCCTGAATTTCAGATATTTTTTTTAATGCAAAAATAAAATAACATCGAAAGACTGATTTTGGGGTCCAATCTTATTTTTATTTCAGAAACCTTGATGAGAAATATTGTAAAAATTACACATATGCAGCAGTGTCTTCTTTATCTTATAGTTTCAAAAATAAGCATTTAAATGATCAGAATATAAAATGAAAACAATTCTTTAATTAGGGAATGAAGAATTCTTTTAAAAAGGTCTCTGAGTATTTTTCCAAATAAAATTTTAGAATCTTCCTGGTCTTACAGTATTTTCATAAATTCCGCTGAAGATTCTCATACCTGTACAAGTTAACAACCAAACCCAAACCGAGAATCGAACCCAAGGCGTGATAGAATGGTTCTTTAGCCACTATACCAGTGGTTCTCAACTGGGGGTCCGCGAACAAGTTTTAAGTGGTCGAAGAGGGAGAGTGTTTAAAAAATAATTGTGCCTTTACAACTTCATGAGGTAAAGAGGCAAAAAGCATAATCGATTACGGTCGTTTTTAGATAATTAAACAAAAAACGTTTGGTTTCATATTCCTTTCAAAATAGGGAAGAATCCAAGTCCCACAGCTAGTCAAAGAAGTACGTGTTGGTAAATCACTTTGCCGGAAAGGCAGAAATAGACTGCGTAACAATTATAATTCTTCAAGAATCTTTCTCGAAATTTCATTTTATCATTACATTTCGTTCATACGTTTTAAGCTTTTTATATTTATTTATTTTTTAATTTTTCGTTTTATAAGACCGAGAACTCCGACTTCAGTTTTCGTTTAAATACTGAGTCTGACACTTAAGAAGTAACAATAAATTCTCTTGATATTACATTTATGTTACAAATAAAATATGAATTTAGGTATTTAATAAGTGAAATTAATTTCAGTGTTATGTAACGAATTTAAATTTACATTAGGAGCTCAGCAAGGATAAGATCTTTCAAAAGTTACAAAACTTTTAAATTTACAAAAGCGTCATCATGATCGTCACAGAAACCGGGTCATTTTTGGAAGCAAAACGTGGACAGAACATCGAATGTTTATGTAGGTTTTTTTTCTTGGGGGGGGGTGTTAAAGTTATCAACAATATTTTAAGACACAGCTCTTTGGTAAAATTTCAGTAAGATCGCCTGCAGTGTGACTGCGTAAATACATTGTTCACACTTGACGAATTACATGATAAAATAAAACAGTTGTCCACAATCTTGTAATGTTATTTCTACGGTATATTAATGCTGTAACTGAAACCTAAAAACGGTACATGATTTCAAAATAACGTTTCTTGAAACTGAAGAATTCTGGGTGCATTCTGCAAACCGTGAAGTTCTTTCTTTTTTGATCGCGAATGACACGATATAGCCTTTGTATTATCATGTTGCATTCGTCTCATGTTCAGGAGACAGCTGAAGTGAGAACGTCTTGAGTTCTGGCCTCCAGCTCGACTGTCGATCTAAGAGAATTTCAGGCAGTTTTCTCCAGATGTAACAGGAATAGGCGTCAGAACCGCTCTACAAATTCTCCGTAAGGCTCCCCCTACTTCCTTATGGCAGGGGCGGATCCAGAAATTACTCTAGGAGGGGGCGATTTTATACCTGGAAATAGGGGGGTAGAATGCGCAAAATCAATTAATATAATCAATTATACCAATCAATGTAATTAATTATATTATTGATAAAATCTATATATGAACGATGATTAAAAGGAGAGAGAGTAGAACCCGCCATACACCCCCTTCGAAAAAGGCTACTTACTTTTCATTTTACTTTCATAATAATTTTTAAAAGATTTTTGGACTTCGCCCAGGAGGGGGCGATCGCCCCCACCACCCTCCCCTTGGATCCGCGCCTGCCTTAGGCAAATAGCTGTCATGCAGCTTTGTCTTAATCAAAATTATTCCATCCCGGGTTTGTATTCATGACGTCACGAGTCAAACAACTTTCGCAATTTTTTAGTTTTCACATCATTAATTAATTTGAACTACATAAGTAAGAAAAATTTTCATTTCCTACCGTGCGAAGGTCAGGTACGCAGTTAGTAGTGACTCGAGTTAGTCGTGACTCGAGTGAACTTCGAGATTTCTGGACAGCAGAGGTGATGTCGGATTCCTCCGAAGAATGTCACTTCAGTGTTCGAGTAGAGAGACACAAATACAGGTGATTTGCTAGAGTCTAGGCTAACATACTTATACTACTAAACAAGGGGGAAGGGGCAGGAGGGGCTCATAATTCTGTTCATTGCTGTAATGCGTTCTAATCTTTAAAAGTATCCATTAACAAAAGACGGATATACTTTTGAAATTGAACGAAAAGCGGAAATTTCGCTCTTGACCTTGGATGATTTCATTTCCCATTCTTAATGCAATGTCACAGGTTAAAAGCGACAGAATCGTTTGCCAATCAGTGGCGTTGCTTGAGGGGTGCGGACAGCACCGGGTGACACCAGCAGAGCTGGTGAAACCAAACAAAATGCTGGTTGTAAAATTTTCAATTAATTTGAAAAAAAACATCTTATTTGGTGATGAAATAGTCTTCCGACAGTAAAATTAAGAAATTAAATGAAGGGCACATGTTCTGTGCACCTGTAGAAATAAAATCTGTTATTTCTCCTCAACTGTTTGTTTTTTCCAGTTTAAGAATTTTCAACATTTTCCTCATAAAACAAGAGTATAGCACAGGGCTTCCCAAACTTTTTTCTCCCGTGGCACCCTTGTCAGGCTAAAAGCATTTCGGGCACCCTTGCCTTCTCAGGCTGAAAACATTTCAGGGCAGGTTACCTTTAAAGCAATATGAAGATGAAGGTTAGAATTAAACAGTTTGGATACACTTTTGATTATTTCTTTTAAGTTTATAGAGCTAACTATCAAAATCTCTCGGAAAAGGGATATAGAACTTGACTATTTTTGTTTCGCCCACTTGAATATCGGCTTGGCAAACGTTTGTGTGGAATATCGGTTCAGGGGATTTTTCTTGATTACAGTCCCCCAAAACTTAAACTTTTCTTGATTATCTATTTTCTGGATATTCTAACGGCAGCCTAGGGTGCCGCGGCACACAGTTTGGGAATCTCTGGTATAGCAGGTTGTTCTCAACTTATGTGTTGCCATTTCATCTGTACTTTGTTTCACTTTTAACCAGGGGTGTAACTAAGAACACTTTCTCTTTGTGGGGGGAGGGGGCAGTGTATCTTGGACAAGGGGTGCGGTGCGAATGAGGTGCTAGACTAAACTGGAGTGCATTAAAGATTATACACGCCCTTGCTCAAATCAGGGTAGTAATGTACAGGAATGCAGTGGCTGTACATTACTACCCGTGTACACTGTAAAACATCTTGTTATATTTATTATTTGTGCGAGGTTGTGTGTATTAGTAATTACTAGCTGAAGTACCCGTCGTTGACGGGTTAGTACTGAATGCAGATTTCCAAAAAGCAAGAACTTTTGTCAGCATTGTAGGAGTACACAGAATGGATATAGTATGTTGCCAAAGTAAAGAAAGCGAAATCATAATATTTATGTATTGTTTAAATATTGCAGGTTAGAGAGTAACTAAGTAATATCATTTCATTCGCTTTAGTCGTAATTATGTGATGCGCGAACGAAATTTACGCATATTGAAATAATTTTCGCAAAATCTCAAAATCTAATCAATATTTTTGAAAAATTGGAAGCCTAGAATTTAAGTTGAGTGACAACCTATCATGTCACCCAATTTCGTTTCATTCCCTGCAGTCTTTATTTCGTGATGCTGGAACAAAATTTCGGCATTTTAAAACAATTTTCACAAAATCTCAAAATGTAGTCAAATTATTTTAAAAATTTAACGCCTATAAATTAAGATTAGCAACTACCTATCAAATCAGCAAATTTCGTATTAGTCGTTTTTACTTGATGCTTGAAGAAATATAAACGTATTTTGAGAGAATTTTCACAAAATCTCAAAATCTAATAAAAATGTTTAAAAAATTGGACACCCATAGTTTATGTTGAGCAACTATCTATCATGTGACCAAATTTCATATCATTCGCTTTAGTCGTTATTGCGTAATGCGTGAACAAAGATTCACTCAGTTTTAAACGACTCGCAAAATCTCGAAATCTGATCGTTTTTTTTTAATTAGATGCTTATAGTTTAAGGTGTGTGACCACCTATCATTTCACCAAATATCATTTTTTCACCTAATGCAGTTATTACGTGATGTGCGAACACAAATTTACGCAGTTTGAAACGATTTTCGTAAAATCTCAAAATCTAATCAAGATTTTTTTTTTATTCGACGCCTATGTTTTAAGTTGAGTGAGCTCCTATTATGACACCAAATTTCATTTTAATCGCTTCAGTCGTTTTTACGTGATGCTCGAACACGAATTTTAAACAATAATAACTTATTAAACTGTGCTGAATTAAATATATTAGTCAACTAGCTTCTTTACTCACTGGGAATGAAAGAATAATGTATATGGTGAGCTTTATTCCGAGGCGCTTCTTTTCGTGATACAAGTTTTTTACGGTACGAACTCTTAAAGATGAAAATCAAAAATACGTGTGTAAACATAATCATCAGGGCCGGTCCTAGGGCGGTGCGATCGCCCAGGGCGCCAAATACCTTACTAAATTATATATATATATATATATATACAGTAGGAAGTCTACATCCTTATTTTGCCAAAATCCTCTTTTCAGTTTGGGAAAAGAAGAGTTTAATGATTGGGCTCACATTTTCGATAAATTACAGAAACACGAAACATCTGCAGATCATCGACTAGCATTAAGTAAATGGATGAATAGTACAAAGCGACTGAAGAACTTCAGCAGTGTTGATAAGGAATTACAAAAACAAATTGAAGACGAAAAGAATCGATGGTCTGCTATTTTAGAAAGAATGATGTCGATAGTTTTTTATTTAGCTGAACATAATTTATCCTTTAGAGGAACTTCAGATAAATTATATCAACCTAAAAATGGAAATTTCCTTGGTTTAGTTGAACTGTTAGGAAAATTTGATATCTGTTATAATGTATATAATGATGTAACGTTGTTAAAAAAATTATAATGAAAAAAAAATAAAGTGGGGGATAAAAAGAGCCAACCTCCTCGTGGGACTCCCTGAGTAACGCCAATCCGCTCTGTTAATCAAAAGCACAGCCTACATTCCGCGACACACAAATCTAATCTTTTTTTTCTTTAAATCGGAATTCAAAATATTAAAAAGAAAAAAAAACTCCTTTAAGTATGGGACATAGTTCGTGCTAGTTTTACGACCCAACGGGGTCCACCGTCAAAAAATGAATGTGCTAAACCGTACGACCCGCCCCCTACACTACGGAGAGAGAGAGAGCAGATCAAAGTCAAAGTGTATTGCTTTTAGAGTGCCTGCGAGGGCGAAGCCTACACTTGCCTCTAATCGGAACGAGATAGATCAAAACAGCAGGCATTTAGAACAACGTGCCTAAAATAGTAGAATTTTGCATTTCGGGAGGTCATTAGGCAGTACCGGAGGGGGGGGGGGCGTAGAGAGAGTAGAGGTTCTCTTCCGCCAGGCAATATCGGTCCTCATTCCAGAACATTGATTCCCACAATTTGAGACTTTACATGCTCCGAAATCTTTAAATCTTTCCCAACTGATCTTTTTTTTTTTTTTTTTTGGCGGGGGTGGGGGGACGCATTTTTCCAGTTCGTGGAATATTTCTTTAAATGAATGATCGATCAAATGATGTTTGTTTGCTTTCCAGGATAGGGCAGCTTACATTACCGAATGCGTCGTTCAGAGCTATTTGCGCCCTTCCTGGAATTTTGCGATTTCTATCCGTTTCAAGCATCTGGGAATCCACTACGGCCCTTAAAAAAAGGTTTGTCTGTCTGTCATTCTGTCCGTGACGCTTTCCTTTGTTCGAGCATTAAGTAAAAACGACTGAAGCGAATGGAACGAAATTTGGTAAAATGATAGGTGGTCACTCAACTTAAAACATAGGCGTCGAATTTTTAAAGAAATTTGATTAGATTTTGAGATTTTGTGAAAATTGTATCAAGCTGCGTAAATCTTTGTTCGAGCATCACGTAATAACGACTAAAGCGCATGAAACGATCTTGGGTGACATAATAGGTGATCATCAACTTAAACTATAGGGGTCGAATTTTAAAAAAAAATTTATTAGATTTTTTAGATTTTGAGATTTTGCGAAAATTGTTTCAAAATGCGTAAATTTCTGTTCCAGCATCCCGAAATAAAGACTACAGGGAATGAAAGGTAGTTTGGTAACATGATAGGTGGTGACTCAACTTAAACTATGCGCGTCGAATTTTTTTTTTAATTTTAAATTGGATTTTTCGAAAATTATTTCTAAATCGTTTGTGCATCATATAATAATGGCGAAAACGAATGAAATGAAATTAAGTACATGGCACGTAGTCACTCAGTTTTAATTGTAGGTGTTGAAATTAAAAGTAATAATAATTGTAGGTGTTGAAATTAAAAGTAATAACAATAGTTAAAATCTGAGATTTTGCGAAAATCGTTTCAAAATGTGTAAATATTTTATGCGTATATTACGTATTAACGACTGAAACGCATGAAGTGAAATTTGGTGACATCATAGGTGGTCATTTAATTTAAACTATAGGTGTCGAATTTTAAAAAAAATTTTGATTAGAGACTTTCCAAAAATTATTCAAAATGTGAAAAATATTGTTGATTACGTATAAGCCACTCTCGCGAATGAAATAAAATTTAGTATCGTTATAGGTGGTCATTTATATAGGTATAAAAGTTCTTATAGAATTTGTGATGTTGTGAAAACTCAGTACATGTTTGTTCCATTCCTGAAAAATGGCAATGAAATCGGATGAAATTCGGATTCAGGCCCGGACTGGCCAGGGTGTCCGACTCTCTGCAGACGGGTGGGCCCCCACCCTCGGCGGGCCCCCAAACAGAAAAAAAAAAGAAAATACAAAAAAAAAAGGTGCTACACTGATAGCACTTGAATGAAGTTTGGCACATACAAAATATTTTGCAGCTGCAATTGCGCCCCAGAAGGCTTCAAAACACTTAATTTTAAATGCAGTTCTCAAAAATTTTTTGAGTGAGGGTTCCTGAATGAGCAAGAGATTAATTAATATAATGACGCATATTAAATAATATATAACTGCATATAATTTTAAATGCAGTTCTCAAAAAGTTTTTGAGTGAGGGTTCCCGAATGAGCAAGGGATTAATTAATATAATGACGCGTATTAAATAATAGTTCAATATTTTATTAATGCATTAATTATCAATCATAATTAATTAATAACACCATACCTCCCCCATACCCCGAAAGTTAACACATCCTATTATTTATCGGTTACACAATAACCCGCTCCCCTCCTTCTCTTGAGACGGGCGGGCCCCTACCCTCTCAGTCCGGGCCTGTTCGGATTTATGTTAGGCGAAGTTAATTCAAACTCTAAATGCCAGAACTGTTTTAAATATTCCAGAGATTTTGAGAATATTCGTATAAATGTTTGTTCTCGCATCCCTTAAATATGGATTAAGAGAGTATAATGAAATTTAGCAGGAATCTAAAAAAATACTCAGAAGATATAATTTTGCTTACTTTTTTACATACTTTTTTGTTTACTTTTAATACAGCTGGCTGTGCCGGCACAGCCAGCTGTCGTCAAAAAAGGGTCTCTAGATCTGTGGCACGCGATGAACGTTTCGATCGTCCGCCATCTTGCTGGTAGTTTAGTCGAGCGATGGCAACGGCTGCCCTTTTTTCGGCATTGGGCAATCGATCCAGCTGTTCTCGCGTTCTTCCATTTTTCAGCAGATGTCAGTGCTGTTAAAAATAACCGTGACCATTTTTTTACGGGAAATGACGTGCTAAAAAGTAAAGAATTCTCGTGGAGCTATGTCACCCGCAACTATTTTTATAGAAATCAAATCTATTCTTCGTGACTGGCAACAGTCAAAACGTCAGAGTTGGGTGTTCCCAGAGTGGGATCACTGCGCGTTAAAGGGTTAAGCAGAACTAACTTTGATTGCCCTGTGTATGTGAAGGGGGGAGGGCGACACCATGCTTAGCGACGCCACTGATGTACATTATTTTCATAAATGGAATTAATTGTGTTTATTTTACATAACAAATAGTTCTAGAACCATAAATGCAATCAGTTATGTTTGATTTACTTAATAAGCATTCAATATTTTTATAAAATACTACTTTCTAGTTTTGGATTAAGTTTTATTGTTCAACATTGTGGAAAACTCAGTTTTAGTGAACTTCGTATATAGTGAGCAAAATTTGTCATTCCCCAGAGGTTTACTATAACCGGAGTTGACTGTATTTTTCACAGAAAAGTTTGTGAGTCTCACAGACGAGAACACGGGAAGATGGAGACCAGTATGTGTTCCTCCAGAACACATTTTGAAAGCCTGGCACATAGACGTAACTTCCTATGGGCAAGCGAGGCAACTGCCTCCCCTAAAATTCAAGAAAATTCAGGTATAACCTATTAGAAAATGATTTTCTCAGAATAGGAAACATTCTGCGCCAGAGCCGTACCCAGAAAAAAATTTCGGGGGGGGGGGGACCAAAAGGTGAAAAAGGCTAAATTTTTCACAAAAAGGCTTCATTATTATCGTTTTGTTAATAAAATTTTAAATTTCGGGGGGGCCGGACCCCCTGGTCCCCCCTTCCCTGGGTACGGCCTTGTTCTGCGCCCTCCATCATACATGTTGCCCTCCCCCCAAAATGTTACATGCCAGTTTACGCCAATGGCCTGGCACTTCGATGATATTTATTTAAATCAGCTTTTAGTACCTAATTATTGATGGCTATTTGATTTACCAACGTATAAAAGCTGTAAATGTTTCATACATTATTTCTTTAAGCTTTTTTTTTTTTTTTTAAACAATATCAATTACCATTTAAGGAGTAAACAAACAGCACTAGAGTGCTGTTTCTTTCGACGCCCGAAATATGTTGTTAATTGTGATTTTCTGCCAATTTTCAAAACTTTAATTATTACGTACTAATTTAATAACTTAAAACATTTTGAGCGAGAAATGTAAGTAGATCCGACGCATGGATTATGATAAACTTTGCAACTTAATAAAACCAAACCAAAAAAAATTTAATAAAATAAAAGATAAATCACGTCATACGCATGGATATAAAACACTTTCCACACAGTAATATTTTTGCGAGAAATTTAGCTATGTATTGTACTTAAACATGGCTAGATTTTAGTTTAGTGGTTAAGGCAAAGCCACACTAGAGCTATTGGCCTAAGGGGGATGACTTGGGGGGGGGGGACTTTATTAAGGGTTTTTAGCACGTATTTACGTTAAATCCGAAGAAACCAACCAAAACTCCAGACCGTTAGATCGACAAGTAGGCCATAATCCAGAACCTACACACTTCAGCAAGATTTAGAGATAGTGAAAAAAGTTGTATATAGCTATTAATTTAATTTTGCGAGACCCCGTAAAATAACTTTAACTGAAGACTAAACTCTAATAAATGTATACTTCTTGTACTCTTGAAATGGGTGAATGTCTCTGCAATACACTATTCAGATCATAATGTACTTAAATTCTTTTGGGTGCTCTTGTAGAAGAATTAAAAAGCCACAGACACTATTTTCAATGGAGACCATTATTTTGAGATCCTTAATAATATATACCAATTTTGTTTCATTTGAAGTAGTCAAATAACTATAAAATACGCCTTATAGAATATGATTACCCATGGAGCGTAATGTATTGAAATTCTTTTGGGTGCTCCTGTAAAAGAACTGCAAACGCTACATGTACCGTTTTCAATACTGTACATTGTACAGTATGTGGAAATGACATACATAAATTTGGTAAGAATCTATGCATATTTACGGCCGTTAGAGTACGGACGGACAGACAGACAAACCGTAATCGTAAACACTTTTCGGCCTTATTGGAAAATATTGAAAAATACTAATAGGGCCGACACTTGAAGATACACTTTCCAAACATAAATAAGAAAGACAAACAGAACCGGTGGATGTATTATGATACATTTGTAATATATAGCACGTTAATGAGTTTTTAAAATTTGAAATTATTTCGAGATTTTAGAAAATACATATATTATTATTATTATTACTAGAGGTCAAAGCCCGTTGTGGAGGTAATTACAAGGAGCGCTAGAAAAACATTTGACGAAAATATGTCTACACTCAATATATTTCATCTTCGTCCACTTAAAATAAATAAATTCATATTCAATTTATATTATATACCCAAATCGAATTTCATGCTCTTCCAGAAACGCGCGGAAACTTTTGGCATTCGAAAGATTTCGTTTTGTGTTCGCAACCATTCTTATATTCATGCAGATGATTTATTTGTGAAAAAAAAATTACAATACGTAATCTGGAAAAATTATTTTAAAAGAATTGAAATCACACTTTCCTTTCAAAGCCTGATGAACGTGATGAATATGACGCCATATCGATTGCAACAGCTCATTTTGTCACGCAAATGATTCACTTTTTTTTTTTTTTTTTTTTTTCCCGGTAATAAAATAGAGCTGAAAAATAGCAAAAAATCGCTTAAAAATTAGGGAACCGGTGGATTTTCAGATTTTAAAACTAGCACAGATTGTTTTTTATATTTTTATACATAATTATGAAAATTTTCAAGCGAATCATTTAAACGGTGTAGATGCTATTACGCTTTTTCAGCTTTTTAATCTTTTCGAACTTTTTAATCTTCTTGGAGTAAGGGCGGTAAAATATTTATATTTATTTATTTATTTGCCAGGAGAGGACAACTGGCGTTACTGAACGTGTCACTTAGAGCTACATATACGTCCTCCCGGAGTTTCCCGCAACAATTTGCAACCTCATCAGAAGAGGTACTTCTGAATATTGGCCCCCCTCGGAAACTGCTAGAGACCGCCGAGAGGACGTTCGGAACTACGCATTTAACGTGCACGTACACCGCATGTACACGGCGGTCTTTAGTAGTACGTCGGTATTGATACCGCGGTTAAGAGTCCAACACCTTAACCACTGGGCTACCACGGCCCCGAAATATTTATATTGAAGTGGTTTCCCGGAATGGTTACAGAGTGAGTCAAGGATCGGCGTAAATTATAGAAGGCTTGAAAAAGACAATCGCAAAAAGGGTCCTTTAAATGATAATTATCCACAGAATCTAATGCTTTGGAATTCTTTTGTAAAAGAACCGTAATAAAAATAAATAATTTTGTGTTTAAATAAAAGTAATAGAGAAATAAGAGAGTTATTTTATAATTGCTTGGGATTGAACCGTACTCATTTCTCAATTATGCGCCTCTAAACAGTTATTTAGTTTTTTTTTTTTCCTTCAAAACGTTTTTTTTTTTTTTTTTTTTTTTTTTCCCTTGCCAATTTTTGTGCATATTAGAAGACATAGTGAATTTTTATAGTAAAAATATTTTTTAGAGACTTTTGCATATCAGAAGACATTTTTTTAGTTTTTTTTTTTTTTTTTTTTACATATCACTCACAACTTTAAAAATTGAGATTCAAATTATGGAAAATTTGTCGATAGATGCGGAGAATGAAAGACACACATGAAGTTTTGAAGAATATTATCCCTTTATCTACTGAATTAAGAATTGCCGCGAATATCACTTTGAATCTATTTGTTTTCTCTTGTTATAATTAGTCAATGAATGATAATTATTGATTAATGTAATAGAAAAGAAAATTACGAAAAATTTAATAAGCTATACGTTTGATGACTGGTTTTATAAACAGTTAACGAGTCTTAGTCAGAAGAGTATAGGACCGAGAAATCTGAAGGAGTCAAGTAATACTTCACTCCTTCAGATGGATAAACTTTTAGAAAATCTAATCCTTTAATCATAAAACAGACGTCTGAAAATTCACTAATGTTCTTTTTGGGGACGGAGGGGACGCGACATGATTAGAAAAAGCTGTCTATTTAAAACAATCTACTCTAATAAAACATGCAAGCTTGATGTAAGCTGATTAAATGAAGTATTTGGTAGTGATTTTTCAAAGGAATGATTACAATGAATAGATTTTCATATTCTTTTACAATTTCACTTTAACGGTACTTCTAAGCATCGTCAATAGATTAAATAGGTAGATCAATGGTGTTAAATAGTAGATAGTAGATCAATAGTAGGTTAATGAAATAGTAGATCAATAGTAGATAAATAGGTAGATCAGTAGTGTTAAGGCTTTTCAATTTCATTTGTTAAAAACTAAATCAGAGCCTTATTATCGCATGGGCAAATCCGGACTTTGCCCAGGGCCCCCGGATCGAAAGGGCCCCCAATATCAAATGTTGTTCTGAAATAGTCTTTATTATATCAAAATTTTATGAAAAATAAAACAAATTTCAATGATGGGGGCCCCCAAATTCATCAATGCCCGAGGCCCCAGTTGGTCATAATCAGGCTCTGAATTAAGCCCTCCTTATCTGTATCGAACATGCTACAGAAACAAATGCAAAGACCAAGAGCATTAAGCACATTTCTAACTCTATAAAAATGAAAAACAGAAAAGGAAAATTAGACTTACCGCAACAAAACAGTTATCCATTAATTACCTAATATTTATCTTGTTTGAAGAAACATTTTAATTCAGAGTCCAAACATGCTAACCAAAAACATCACGTCTCAGATTATTCCTTATTACAATACGGTCGAGTGAATTCTGAATGCCTTCTTTCGCACGTCTGTTTTTAGAGGTAAGAAATGGTTAGATTCAGCGCCACTTTACGACTTCAGAATAAAGAAGAAATGCGGGGTATGATTTTACTTCTTTTTTTCTTAACTTTTTTTTATTGCTATCGTAAAAATTAATTTGAATTCTTGCAAAACGTGGATGCTCCAACAGAGAGCAGGTAATAGGAAGTATGGGGATTTAAATTTTTTTTTTTTTTTTATGTAGTAGACTCTCAATTATCCGGGAGCGGATTAACCAGGACGGTCTGGGAAGCTTTCTTTTTTTATATGTATAAATCCATTTTCAACATTTCTTTAACACATGCGGAAATAAAAACTATTTTTTTGGCCTGTCCGCCACTCCGCGAGTTTGTTCATGCGCTAACTGCGCAATGCACAGGCTGTTGTAATGAAATTTATACAAGACTGTTCCAAAATGATCTTCGTAAACTTTCATCACATATATTTCAGAAATGAGAATAGATACAAAAAAAAGCAACCTGCGGCATAATGATCACAATTCATTTTAGTAAACTCTCTGTCAATACTGTTTTAGCGCAACCCGCTGTTCTGGGGTTTAAAATAGTTCAAAATTCGTACTCTACTCGTCAAATAGTTAAATTCTGCATTTTTTTTTGCATCAAAATCGGTCAACTAAATTTGGAGGTTTGGGTTTCCCCATTGATTTCTATAGCAATTTCTAGAAATCTCGAGAAATATTGGTCCTAGGATTGCAGTAACCTCACTTTTGGGGACTTATTTTTGGAGCCAAATTTGGCGATATTTCGCCAAAAGTCGGCAAGATTGGGGACATTTTGGTCATTTGGCGCGATTTTCCCAATGGGGCTTGTAAAGTTAGTTTTTCTGCATTAACATGCATAATAGCCTAATATTACTCTTCTATTACGCAATCATAATCGAGTCTATTCTAGTAAATTCCACGTATGGATCTCTCTGGAATCTTCCATGGTGTTCGCCGAAGACTATAAAAGCAGCGGGTTCACCCAGTATGGGTCAGTGTGAATCGAGCTTCCGATGAGTACGCTGCTTTGCTCGGTGCGATAGAAGCGGTATTTTCGCTTACCTTTTTGAAGCTTTGTTCTTAAGTGCTGTGTGTAAATTCTTCACTGCTGAGTCTTTGGGGACTTTTACGAAATCCCTCGTATATTTCCACTGAATTTTTGCCTCTGGAAGTGTTTTATTTTGTGTGAGAAATATAGCATTTGTGAAAGCATCTGTACAAAGCGAACTGTTAAAAGCACTTTACTGGCTGATTATGCTTGTGAATTTTGTACTGCTGATTGTTCGACGACGTTCTACAAGCAATAAATTTTGTGTTCCATCCTGATAAGTGGACTCTTTTCTAGAACTTTCTACACCTACTGGACTTTAGAACGACGAACCCAGAAACTAGCAGAGTTTTCTGCAACATTTGGTGTCAGAGTCGGGATCCTAAAGAAAGACTTTAATTTTCTAGTGAATGGTGTGGACCAGAAAAATGGAAGAACAATTTCAAGAAAAGCTCGTGGATATGTTGAGGAGATAAAATCGGACATGAAGAGATGGAAACTGATGAGTTTAAAACCGCACGAGAAGAGATAAAAGCTGGAAAAGAAGAAATGAAAGCCGCACACGACGAGGTAAAACCCGGATTAAAAGAGATGAAAGCATCACACGACGAGATGAAAGCCGCACAAGATGAGATGAAATCCGGACAAGAACATTTGGAAGCCGATTTGGAAAAGAAAATTGAAGCCGGACAAGCCGATTTAGAGAAGAAAATTGGAGCCGGGCATGCCGATTTGGAGAAGAAAATAGAAACCGGATTGGACGAGATAAAAACCGCTCAAGACGAGATGACAACCGGATTCGAAGAGTTAAAAGCCACACACGACGAATTGAAAACTGGATTGTAAGAGATAAAAGCCGCACACGAAGAGATGAAAACAGGATTATAGAAAGTTCAGAAAAATCAAGGGGAAATGGAGAAAAGAGTGTCGCTCCTAGAAGAAAGTCAAGCGAAAAACGTGAAAGAATTACAAGAGAATATGAAAAGCTAGAAAGAAAATGTAACTACCAAAATAAGTAAATGAGAATGGGAAGTTAAAACTGAAGAAAAACTGGACTCTCTCGTCAAGCTGAGAAAGATATCGGAAAACATAAGGCTATCTTCCTGCCACCCAGCAGTGAAACTAACTACCTATAACGGAAAACTCCCTGGGAAGCGTACAAGACCCAATTTTTAATTGTCACCAAAGTCAATGGTTGGAACGACTCTTACAAACCGAACCAACTGGCTACTTCCCTTAGCGGGGATGCGATTAGCGTATTGCAAACCATTGGAGCGACGCAAATAGGAGATTTTGACGCCCTTGACTGTGCCTTGGAGTTGAAATTCGGAGAGAAGTGTCAGAAAGAGCATAGCAGAATACACCTAAAGTCAAGTATGCACAGATCTGGCGAGACACTTCAAGAACTGGCATCGGACATAGATAGGTTGTGTCATCTAGCCTACGGCAACTACCCTGACAATGTCCGTGAAGAAGTTGCAGTACAACATTTTATTGAAGGCTACGGAAGACGGCAATGTTACGAATTTTTGGGGCAACCCGTTGTTCTGGGATTTAAAATAGTTCAAAATTCGTATTCTATGCGTCAAATAGTTAAATTTTGCTTTTTGTTGCATAAAATTCGGTCAACTAGAACCGGAGATACGGAGGTTTGGGTTTCCCCATTGATTTCAATGGCTTTGTTATTGTTCTGCCTGATCTTCTAACAGATTCAGTTGGAGCTGGATTACCGTTTGCTGTTGACTGAGGAATAAAAGTGCTCTTATCTTTTGCCTCATGTATGGAACTTGGATACAAGTCTTCCACTATTCCAGTTGACCGAGATGTGCTGATACTATGTTCACCAGAGCCCGATCAAGGCAACTGTGCTGTGGGCCCTGGGCAAAAGAAAAAAATTGGGCCCCACTCCTTAACCTTCCCCCTTCTAAAAAGCCAAATTACGTTAGGTTGATTCTGAAAAGTTTTCAATATCTCCCCCCACCCCACATTCAAGCATGAAATTTTATTTTAAATAATCCTAACTAATATTATAAATGTGAAAGTGAGTTTGTTTGTTTGTTTGTATGACGCTTTCACGCCTAAACCGCTGAATCGATTAGGATGAATGTGGGTTTAGATATAGATGGGACCCTGGAGAAGGTTATAGGCTACTTAGAATTTTAGATTTTTAATTACTTTTTTAATTATTAATTAAAAACCGTTTTTACGTTGCCATGCTTGGCGAGTTTCGCCCGCATCAAATGATTCATGTTTTGAGCTAACAAGAATGCTATTACTTCAATAAAAAAAGCGCGTGCATCTGAAAATATTAAATTCCACGGAAATTATGCCAGTTTTATGCCAAATCTATCCATCTATATCGATGTATAATATATAAATACGCTAAGCAAAACTTTAGTGTCCCTTTTGCAGCACACTACGCAAACGGATGACAGTGAAATTCGGCACAGTTAAAGTTCGTATGGAATTGTTTGTGCGAATGTTAAAATTTTTGTGTAGTATGCTAATGCACCGTAAAAAATTAGAGAAGTCATTTGGCACGCAGTATTTCGCGCCAAGTCGGCCGATGGTTCCATTGTTGTGTCAATTTTTAAATAACAACTCTTAGTTTCAGCAGTACTATAGGGTTATAGTATTAAAACAAAATTTGCAAAAAGTGGAATTATTCCCCAGTTTGGTGATATGCCAATGACTAAAATGTGCTTTAGCAATGTGCTTGGTGACTTTTTTTAGACGGCGATAAGTGCGCGAAGTGCTGTAAATTCCATGTTTAAAAGCAGTGGAAAATCCTTAAAAGAGAGACTAATATATTTACTATTCGTTAAGGCAGGTCGGAATCCAAGAGACGCTGCTCAGAAACGCGCCAATTCGACAATTTCTTCACAATCTCCAGCCAGGCAGTATGCCAAAGCAAATTTTCTCCAAAAATATTATTGAATAAATACCTCAGCAATTAAGAGGGAGTGAAAATAACATTATTAATGAAGAAAGAAAAGTCTAAATGTGTTTTTAAAAGTTCATAAATTTCCAAATCCTACCAATAATATAAATGTGTACGTTTGTGTGTTTAGATGTTTTTGGCTGAATCACACACAAATGGTTGAACGGATTTGGAAAAATTTGTAATGAAGATAGCTTATGGATTAACATACCGGCAACCTTTCAAGCATATAGCATAAATATTTCTTTTACAAAAACACTCAAAGTAATTCGAATGCATTGCGCTCTATGGAAATTTTATAGCTACTAAACCGATTCTAAAACTTTTTTCACTGATTGAAAGTTACACTATTCCTGAGTATAATTGTTTGTTTTTGGATTAAGACCGATTGACTGCACTAGGGTCCTAGGCCTATATGGGGAATTCCTCTGTGGGGAACTTTCTAAAGGATCCTAGCCCGTATTTACGCGAGGTTTTGGAGAAAACCACGAAAAACTGCGAGCGGCTAGGTGGACAGGCGCGACCGGGCTTTGAACCTGGCACCTCCAGCCTTCCAGTTTTGAGAGCAGAACCTCTGAAACACTGGTGGGACCCTGAGTGCTATAGGCTACCTTTTATGCATATATCACAAATAGTTCTTTTACAGCGATACTCATAAGAATTACATTACGCTCTATGTGTATCTCTGTAAGTACTGAAACGATTCCAAAACTTTTTTCACTGATAGTAAGCTACACTATTCTTGAGTATTATAGGCTAAAATTCATGCACGTAGAGTAAATAGTTCCTTTACAGGAACACTCAAAATAATTCTAAGACATTACGCTCTTTGGGTAGTAACTATAGAACCGATTCTAAAACTTTTTCGCTTATAGAAAGGTACACTAATCCTGATTAACACAGGCTACAATTCATGCATATAGCATAAATATTTCTTTTACAAGAACACCAAAAACAGTTCGCAAATACTGTCGTAACTGTCTCTATTCGCCAAATGCCTGAAAAAAAATCTAAATTTAGTAAATCTGCATACTCTCTTATTTTAAATGAAGTATACTACCATGCATTATACTTCATTTAAGTAAAAAGCAAATAATATTTAAATGCAGTTTCTTTTGTCGCAAACATATGTGTTATTCACACATGCTTCATTTCTCTCGGGACCTAACTCTAAAGCCGACGCGGACGAAGTCGCGGGTAGCAGCTAGTCAGAAATAAATGAATATACGTATATGATGTCAATGAAATAGATAACAACAGTGAATCGTTACGTCTAAATTCTGTATCGTATTTGCCAACATGTGCGGAATTTAATCAACCACTTTTTGTAAACAGTAATTTTTTCTTCCAATATCTTTTTTGAAATAACAACCTAAATATTTAATTCAAAAAATTTTCTGTTTTCAAACCACAAAAATACTATTTACAAAAAGTGGTTGGTTATATTCTGTTATCTTCTCAGTTGTGCTATATAGACTAGAGCATTCTGACGGATTGAAAAGATGTTTAAGTTAATTTATACAAATGTAAATTTGAATAAAAGCAAAACCTCTTGATAATGAGCATCTTTGTTCATTGTTCTTGCTTTATAATTAAACAAGAATATAAATTTTGAGGGTTTTTTTTTCCTTTGTTATTTTATTGTAAAATTATAAAAGTGTCAAATAGAAGATTTTCGGGCCTCTAAAATGTGTGAGCCCTGGAAAGTTGTCCTGTTTTCACTACCGCTAATACGGCACTGATGATCACCCAACGTGTCCACATGGATATGAAAACGGTTTCGTCGATACTTTCTACCATCTTCACTTCATGGTCGTGCGTGGCTATGGACCCACTTCATCTATTATGCTACGTTTCCAAGCTTTCTTTTCTTTCCAGAAGAACCATACCGCTGTATTTCCTTCGAGCTGTGAATGCTGTTTTGCATGTTTATTAGCTTTTTGTTGTTGTTGCTCTTGTCTGTTTCTCAGTACTTTATTTGTTCCAGTTGTAGAGTACTTGGGGTTTAGGAGCTCACGAGACTTGCTGGCAGCAAGTATCTCAAGCGTCTACGCATCAACAGCTCAGCTGGGGATAGAAGGTCATCTGTTGGCTGTGTTCTGTAACCCAGCAGGAGGCAAGACAATACATAAATCTTTTACTTCTTGATCTGCTTTTATGAGAGTGTTTTTTAGCGTTTGAACTGTTCTCTCTACCTGTCCGTTAGATCTCGTGAAATAAGGAGATGTTACAGTATGTATAACACACGATTCTTTCAAGAACTGCTTTACTGCTTTAGAATCATATGGAGGTTCCCCCCCCCCTCACTAAATAATTCTTCTGGTATAACGTGGCGGGCAAAAATGGATTTCATTGCTGAAATCACGGCTGCAGCAGTGGTGCCATTCATCAACTGGACTTCTACGTATTTAGAGAAGTAATAGATTATAATTATGTATTTTCGACTTTTCGGATCCATAAAATCACATGCTACTTTTCGCCATGGTCTTTTAGATAATGGTACATTCAAGAGTGTTTCTTTTTGATTCGATCGTTGATTTGCTTGGCATATTTGGCATTTTCCAATGTATGCTTCAATGTTCATCAATGGCCAATTAAAATATTCTCTACCTGTAGATTTGCATGTAACAACTCCTCGGTGAGACATGTGTAGTTTCTTAAAGATTTCACCTCTCAAACTTGTTGGGACTATTAATCGCTGGCCTCGACAGAGGAGACCATCTGTTGTGCCATGGATTTCCTCTTTACAATGCCAGTAAGCTTTTGCGAACGATCGTGTATGTTCTTTGTTAGGCTAACTAGTCTTCAAATGATGCCAAACGTCTTGCAGTTCAGGATCTCTAGAAGTTTCTTCTGAGAATTCTGTCTATTTTGGATCAGTAGCTGAAGCTAGTAGACAAATCTTTGCATGTATATCCTAACGTTCACCGTCTTCCTTCATAATCTCAGGTAGCTGGGCCCTTGACAATACGTCTGCTATGAGACGTTGCTTTCCAGGTACATATGTTAAGCTCACATCGTAACTGTTTAGTCTTAACAACATACGCTGTAATCGAGGAGATACTGAATCATATTATTTTTTACTTAATCCAATCACTGGTTTATAATCAGTTTATACCGCAACTGGTCTCCCATATGTGTAATAATGGAGCATATATGTGTATACAGGGTGTCCAGTGCTAACGCTGTCCAATGGCTATTTCCTAAACCGTTAGTCAGAGACACATAGTTCCTATTGCAAAAATGCTTTAAATTGTATAATCTATTATATCAGAAACAATCAAAGTCAATAAATCAATTTCTATAAAAATTAAGAAATTTAAATTTTTATACGGTCCCCCGGTCCTATCGGTTATATTTAGAAAATTTTTCTTTATGCAATTTCATGCACAATAAAAAAAAATTCGTCCTTCTACGACCAAAATTCACCGAGTTACAGCTGCTTAAAGTTAGAGCACTTTTCAAGCTGTGAAATAGGGGTTGTATACAAAATGAATTTGAGAAAAATTAATGCACATGGTTTGAGCTTTGTAATATTTATTAGCAATTTCATTAACTATTTTATGAATATAGATTGCAATAAAGAAGATTAACGTTTAACAATGTGTGTCCAATAAAGTAACATAAAAATATAGCTTATGCTGAAAGTAGAATTTTTTTAACAGGTTTCTTAAATGAACTGGCATTAAATAACTTCCTTCGACTGCAATCTGAATATGCACTCGTACAGAAAACTCTTCATGTACTTTTCGTAGCACACTTCATGCTACCTTTGGCACATGCTATCTATCTTCTGCTTGTTTCTTGGGTTCGTCGTTCTAAAGTCCAGGTGGTGTAGAAAGTTCTAGTAAAAAGTCACTTGTCAGGATGGAACACAAACTTTATTGCTTCTAGAACTTAGTTGAACAATCAGCTGCACACTTAATCAGTAATGTGCTGTTAACAGTCCGCTTAGATCAGAAGCTCTCACAAAGGCTGTAATTCTCACACAAAATAAAACGCTTCCACAGGTAAAATTCACTGGAAATATACGAGGGATAACACTAATAATCCCTCAAGACTCAACAGTGAAGAATTTACACACAGCACTTTAAAAACAGCTTCGAAAAGAAGCGCGAAACATCACTTCTATCAAGCGTACTCACACTGAGAGAGCTCTTCACACACTGGGCGTTCAACTCGCACTGAACTGGGGCTTCCGAAGCGCTTCAATTTATAGCCGATGCTAAAGGTACAAGAAGCTTCCAGAAAAGTCTTATTTCTCGAGGATTCCACATAAAGCGGTAATTTTGATTACGTCATAGAAGAGAAATGATAGGTTATTATGCGTTTTTAATGCAGCAAAAGCAACTTTACATGCCCCATAGGGAAAATCTCGCCAAATGACTAAATGTCGCCAAGCTTGGCGACTTTTGGCAAAATATCGCCAAATTTGGCGAAAAATAAGTCCCCAAAAGTTAAGAGATCAAAGCCCTAGGACCAATATTTCTCGAGATTTCTAGAAACCCCATATATTTGAATGGGAAACCGAATCCTCCGTATCTCCGGTTCTAGTTGACGGATTTTGATGCAACAAAAAGCAAAATTTATCTATTTGAAGCGTAGAATACGAATTTTGAACTATTTTAAGCCCCAGAACAGCGGGTTGCCCCGAAAATTCGTAACTCTATATACGATTTAGTAAGTCTGACCTCAGATAGATTTTAATAGAGCTTGACTATAAACCCTCTGCTTGCAGGGCCCGATTACGATCAACAGGGGCCCCCGAGCACTGATAGATTTGGGGGGCCCTGATCTATGAAATTTGTTTCATTTTTTATAAAATTTTGATGTAAAAAAAGAATATTTCAGAACATTTGGGCAACTTCGGCCAGGACTTCGGCCCTGGGCAAAGTCCCGATTTGCCCATGCGATAATAAGGCCCTGTCTGCTTAAAGATCAGTACTCTAAAATTAGTTTTGCTTTTTTTTCCCGCATTACGCCCGAAAATGAAATCAAAACCTATAATTTAAAATTTCAGTATTTATATGGTCCCTTAACGGTTTACCATAACGGGACATTTTTAAACGTGGAAAACTGACTTAAGTCACAATGTTTGCTGCTTCGTAAATCGATGAATTTTGATCGTAGAAGGACGAATTTTTTTTTTATTGTGCATAAAATTGCACAAAGAAAATCTTTCTAGATACAACCGATAGGACCGGGGGACCTTATAAAAATTTAAATTTCTTATTTTTTATAGAAATTGATTTATTGACTTTGATTGTTTCTCATATAATAGATTATACAATTTAAAGCATTTTTGCAATTGGAACTATGTGTCTCTGACTAACGGTTTAGGAAATAGCCATTGGACAGCGTTAGCACTGGACACCCTGTATATGTGTAATAATGTTCCAAGCTATAGATTACGGCTAGCAACTCTTTCTCAATTTGTGAATATCTTTTTTGCATATTTGCCAAAGATACGGATTCGTATTTTACTGTAGTAGCATTTTGCTTTTCTTGTAGCATCATTGCTCCAATGCCATTTTTACTTGCATCAACAGATATAGTTTGTCTTAGTAGCATCAAAATATTGTATGCAAGGTGCTTTTAAAATGGTCTCCTTGATTTTTTCAAAGTCCTATTGTGTATTCTGATCCCAGAGCCATTCATTATCCTGTTTAAGTAATGAACGAAGTGAGTGGGTGAGATCTGATAGATAAGGAGTAAATTTTGAAAAGTAGGTAACCATTCCCTTAGAATTACTGTAGCTCTTCTCGATTCTTTGGTGTCACATATTCTTTAATGCCCTTCATCTTTTTTGGATCTGCCTCTTTACCTTCATCCGTAATAACATGACCCAGATAATTTACTCTAGAGAGTGATAGTTGTGTCTTTTTCAGGTTAAGTTTCAAATTTGCTTTTTTGGCCAACGAAGGCGTTTTACGAAGAAGCTGACAATGTTCATCTATCGTTGTTGACCCTGGAGCTATACAATCGAAATATGGGATGATTGCCGGCTCTTCTTCAAAAATTTCATCCATTTCTCTTTGAAATTCTTCTGGAGCATTGTAAATTCCGAATGGCAGCACTAAAAAATTTATACCTACCCCAGGGTGTAGTAAATGTTGAGAGATAAAAGGAGGCTTCATCTAAGGGCAGCTGCCAGAATCCATTTTCGGCATCTAAGATTGTGAATATTTTGCACCCTTGCAATTTAGATATTAATCTGTCAGCTGATGAAATTGGATAGTATGGTTGTTGGATGGCTTTATTTAACATTCTAGGATCTAAGCAAATTCGAAGCTTTTTTGGTGTATCCACAACAACCATATTGCTGACCCGCTCGGTAAGTTCATGAACCTTTGTAATGATGCCAGTTTCTACACGTGTTCTGTGCACCTGTAGAAATAAAATGTATTATTTCATCTCATCTTTCTTTTTACAGGTTAAAATTTTCAACATTTTCCTCATAAAACAAGAATATAGCAGGTTGTTCTCAACTTATGTGTTGCCATTTCATCTGTATTTTGTTCCACTTTTAATCAGGGGTGTATGTAACTTAGAACACTTTCTCTTGCTCTGTGGAGGGGGCAGTGGATCTTGGACAAAGGGTGCGAATGAGGTACTTGACTAAACTGGGGGTGCTGTAAAGATTGCACATAAACACCTGGGTAGATATTTATTGGACGTGTTCAGACTGCCACTTTCGGGTAAAACTCGAGTAAAACAAGAACTGCTCGAGTTTTACTCGGGGAGATTGACATCGTGAGCGGTTTTTGGTATTTAATAGGAAAAAGTCTGGAGTGACTCCACTCGACTTTCCGAACACTTACGATTAAGATCATGACCAAGCATATAAATAAATTTTAATCGATGAATAATTCAAATATATATAGCAAACTGGAGCTCAATCGAATGCGCCGTTTCAACACTAGCGCACTTTCAATAATTTCTCCCCATATGCCATAATGTAAAAGTAATCATTGTCGTAACCCTGTAGAAAAACTATAAGTCCTGTACACATTAAAATCAATACAGGTCTTACGATAGTGGTTTATAATATGTATACCCAATTTGAGCTCAATTGAATGTACTGTTTAAACGGTACATTCAATTGAGCTCAAATTGAAGGCGCAATTGAAGGCTTGAAGGTGCGTCTAGCACGCCTTCAAGAATTTCCTCCCATAGGCCATAATGTAAAAGAAATCTTTGTCGTAGACCTGTAGAAAAACTATAAGTCCTATACACATCAAAATCAATACCGGTCTTACGATGGTGGATCATAATATGTATACCCAATTTGAGCTCAATCGAATGTACAATTTAAACTCTAGCGCACTTTCAAGAATTTCCTCCCATAGGCCATAATGTAAAAGAAATCTTTGTCGTAGCCCGTAGAAAAACTATAAGTCCTACAGACATCAAAATCAATACCGGTCTTAAGGTGGTCGTTTATAACATACATACCCAATTTGAGCTCAATCGAATGTAAAGTTTAAACTCTAGCGCACTTTCAAGAATTTCCTCCCATAGGCCATAATGTAAAAGAAATCTTTGTCGTAGCCCTGTAGAAAAACTATAAGTCCTACAGACATCAAAATCAATACCGGTCTTAAGGTGGGGGTTTATAACATACATAACCAATTTGAGCTCAATGGAATGTAAAGTTTAAACTCTAGCGCACTTTCAAGAATTTCCTCCCATAGGCCATAATGTAAAAGAAATCTTTGTCGTAGCCCTGTAGAAAAACTATAAGTCCTACAGACATCAAAATCAATACCGGTCTTAAGGTGGGGGTTTATAACATACATAACCAATTTGAGCACAATCGAATGTACCGTTTAAACGCTATCGCACTTTCAAGAATTTAATCCCATAGGCCATAATGTAAAAGAAATCTTTGTCGTAGCCCTGTAGAAAAACTATAAGTCCTACAGACATCAAAATCAATACCGGTCTTAAGGTGGGGGTTTATAACATACATAACCAATTTGAGCTCAATCGAATGTACCGTTTAAACGCTAGCGCACTTTCAAGAATTTCCTCCCATAGGCCATAATGTAAAAGAAATCTTTGCCGTAGCCCTGTAGAAAAACTATAAGTCCTATATACACCAAAATCAATACCGGTCTTGCGACGGTGGTTTATAACATATATACCAAATTTGAGCTCAATCGAATGTCCCGTTTAGGAGCTATCCTGTTCACTCACATACACACAAACACACACACACACACACACACACACACACACACACACACATCTCGTAAAAATAGCATAAATGAGTTCAGAAGACCTCAAAACGTGTAAATACACCAAAATCTCGGATTCGAATTTTTTCATGATTACAATACTTTCCTTACATGGTACATGTTCGGAAAGTAAAAAAGGGGCGGCACGTATTTACTAACCTGTGGAGCCAATGGGAGCGAACAATAACAATAAACAAAGCTTACGTGATCTATCTCCCCAACTTCCGAAGGAAAATCCTTGGGGAGTTGGGAAAAACCCGAGCTACTCAACTTGGCAGTCTGAACGCTTTGTTTATCTCCCGAAAAGCTCAAATCGGGCACCGTGAACGGCTTCGGTTTTTCCGGAGTAACTCGAGTTACTCAAAAGTGGCAGTCTGAACGCGGCCATTATTTACAGGATGAGGTGCGAAGTGGGAAAGGGAGGGTATTAACGCACCCTTTCAACCTCCCTGGTCAATTGGAGGCATAGAATTATCTACTCATTTCTTACTTAGAACTATAATCACTGTAAAATGAAACAACTTACCTTACATCAAATAAAACAATAATAAATTATTAAACTGTTCTGAATTAAATACATCAGTCAACTAGCTTCTTTACTTACGGGAAATGAAAGAATAATGTATATGGTGAGCTTTTTTCCCGGGCGCTTCTTTCCGTGATTCATGTTTTTCAAAGTGCAAACCCTTATAGCTGAAAATCAAAAATGCATGTGTGAACATAATCATACTTCTGTGGAATATTTGTTGAAATGAACAATCGATCAAAGGATTTGTTAGTTTTCCAGGATAGTGTAATATCCTGGGTAACATCGGTAACTTACGTTACCGAATGTGTCATTCAAATCTAGTTGCGCCGTTCCTGGAATTTCCTCCCACAAGTTAGGTCCACATCAGAAGATTTGGGACTTTTGAAAATTGGCATCCCTTGGAAACTGCTAGCGTCTGTCGAGAGGATTTTCGGAATAACGGTTTTATTGTGCACGAATAAAGCATATACACAGTGGTTTTCAGTTTCTTGTAGGGAATCGAACTCGCAACCTTCCGATTACACCCAACATTTTAACCCATTTAAACAACTGGTGTCAATGCGACAGGTCTCAAAAGACATATTAAATTCCAAATATGAAGATAATTTATCGTTTAATTGAATTAAAATGCAATATCTTTTTATTAATCTGACAATGCCGTTATAAACAGCCTTTTTTGAGGCTTGGGCTTTTGATATAGGCCTCCCGGGGAACACTCCATGTAAAAAAAAAAAAAAAAAAAAAAAAAAAACTCGTTTGCTCGCCATATGCAATATCTCTTAAAGGTGGTGTGGAAAATTGCAGAATAGCCTAGTAATAGTTGGAAGAACTTTTTTACTATTACCAGAATGATTGTTTTGAAGAAATGAAACGAACGCGTAGTGTGCAATGAAAAAATGTTATGCCCCATGCTGTTAACGATTTTGCATATTCTCTGGCCTGTGTGTGTGGAGGGGGGAAAGGGGTGACACTGGATATGCCCACACTGTGTTACACCATGCTTAGCAAGTTTTTGAACTGCACACAGATTTTCATATTTCGACGCTGCTTCCCTATCTTACCAGATTGTTGATATTTTCTGCAAAGCACGGAGAATCGGTTCTATCAATTCGAAAACGCACACGCGTTGTCGTGCCTTTTTATGCATCTAGTGGCACATAGCTTTTTTAAGTGTAGCAGTTTTAGTATATGATCCAGTCTGCTGACTTGCTTTTACAGTGCAATTTGGCAGTTCGATGTTTTGAAAAAAACACACAAGTTTCCTCAATCAAAGTTTCTAATTTCCTTTGTTGTAAACACAAGGAGTAGATTTTTTGCTTCATGATTTTTTTATCACAAAAACACGAAAAAAAGTTCGCCCTGGGAGGGGTTTTAACCCTAAAAACCCATTGGTTGCGCATCTGAGATAGCGACAAAAAATAACTTAAATACAATACTTGAAATGGCTGTAATAAAGAATAACACTGGGGAACAGCAATTTTGTTGTCTTAGAACTGTGACTTGATTTTGAATCACTTTTGGCCCCTGAATCCAAAACTAACTGTAGTTTTTGTCTGTCACGTCAACTTTTTAAAATACAGGGTACCCCCAAAATCTGCATAAAAAGAAAAATAAAGGGAAAAGTTACCAAATATAGAGTTACTACAAGTTAAATTGTATTAATACACATAGAAAAACTTATTTACCAAGTGGTAAACATACATATTAAGGCAAAAATTTTCGTTTGTAGCTTTTTCTGGAATGTTTAATCTGTGGACATTCTTGCTTTATGCTCCAACAATAGTCAGCCATCATATGTAGATCCCATCTTCCTTGATAGCGTGATTCCATGATCTTCAAATCTTGGTGAAATCGCTCACCCTGCTCATCACTGACTTCAACAAGATTTTTCGGGAAGTCAGCGAGATGGCTACGTAAAAAATGCAACGATGCTCATGTTGCAACCAAGCATTTTGAAGCTCTCCAAGAGCTGTTGGACAATTTCGGTGTAATTCTGTGCTCGTGTATTTCCAAGAAAGTCTTTGACAATGTTTTTGAATGCCAACCAAGCATTCTGTCATTGTTCCGATGAAATGCTCATCTTTAAGAAGCTGGCGAATCCGTGGACCATCAAACACACCAGCTTTTATCTTTCAAATGACAGGTTAGGAAATGCCGAAACAGTCTCCTTCAATTGACAAAGCTTTAACAAATTGCTTCATGAGACCCAGTTTATATGCAGAGGTGGAAATATTATGTTCTTTCTGTTGACAAGTGGCTGATGAAGAATGTTTGGATCACCAGGTTTCAGGTCATATCTTGGCGGCCATTTCGACTGCACCCAATGCTTCTCACGAGTTCTACTGTCCCACATGCACAAAAAAACAGGGATACTTGGTATATCCACGTTGCTGGCCAAGGAGGAAGCAGACCATTTTAAGATCAACACAGATGATCCATTGGTGCATGTGATATTGCAACAAATCAACGACTCTATGTCTTCATATTCCTCACGCAAACATACTGAATGACCTATTGGGACTGCACCAAATAAATTTCCATTGTGGAGGAGTACACACTCTAAGCTCCGCTTTGAGCTATCGATGAGCTGAAATTCCCAACTCTTCCATTAAACCATGTATGTTATGGCAATATACAAACCCATCATCACTTCGAAAGTATTGCAGAAATGCACTTTCTTGTATCGGAAGTAGGATACTTTAGCTCCTTTTTCAAGCAATTTTTTTTCGTGCAGTCTTGATGCTAACAGTTCTCAAGCTTTTTTGGATAGCCCCAAATCATTTAACTCATGCTGCTCAAATCCCTTACGAACGGGATCATCTTCAATTTCAAAATCTTCGTCATTGGGGTCACAGCAACAGTGTTTCCGGTGAACGAAGTTCGCTCTTGCGGATAGTGAAGAGAAGGTAGGTGTAGAGAAAAAACTTGACGTGATCGAAGAAAACTAACAACAGTTTTGTAATCAGTGAGCCCATTGGACTCTAAAACAGCTTAAAAATCGAACTCAACAGAAATTATGTTAAAAATTGTCCCCCAGTGATAATTAATTCAGAAATCGTTTTTTTTTTTTAGTTTACTACAGTGTGTAGTGCAGCTTGTGAAGGGATATTCTACAATTTTTCGAGTCATTAAAGGAGTTAGTTTATCTTAATTTGTATTTAAAGACCGTGAAGCAGGTTTTGTTTTTTTCTGGCTACAACCTTAATTTATAGTAATGCAGGGACGAAAACATTGTCTTCAAGTACCAGTTAATAATCACTTTAAAAAGAAAGGTTTGAAATATTAGTGGTATTTAAAATAAATAAAAAACTTTTGTAAAAAAAAACACATAAAATGATACTTATGGGGAGGTACGATTGTTTCGACAGAAGAAAATTTCAGTCTTCTTCAGCCGACCCACTTCGTCTCAGGCAACAGTCGGAACTCTATGGAGTTCCGACATGCAGTTCTCGGGGTTCCGACTGTTTACCGAGACGAAGGACGTCGGCGGAAGACTGTAAAATTTTTCGGTCGAAACGATCGTACCTCCTTATAAGTATCATCATTTTATGTGTGTTTTTTACACAAAAGTTTTTTATTTATTTTATCTCTGAACACCAGTATTTTAAGTATTTTTTCTATTAGAGGTATTTCCTAGTATGTTTTTCTAAAACTTAAAATTTTCCTTTTCGGAAAAAAAAATGTTGAACTAAAAATGAAAACTATAAATCTTTTTCATTTCGAATGGCAGAATTTTCAATAAATTACAACTCATAAAATAACAGCAGCTTTTTAAAAATTGCCGTAGACATACGCAGTTTTTTCACCGTGGTTCAGCTTTAACTGTAGAATATTAGTATGTAAAAAAGAAAAAACACATTTTTGGGGCCAATTTCGATGATTTGGGTGTCCACCATCCCCTTAAACCTTTCCTGTATTAAAAATTATCAATTGGAGAATGAAAGCTACGTGTTTGATCATACACTGTTACGCAATACTGTATCTCCCCTCAAAGTTCGCACTACTATATTTATGGGACACCCTTTATTGTGCTATTTATTCTAATTGTTTCCCGTTAAGTTAATTTAGATGCGAAGAAAATTCAGTATACTTGATTGTACTTCAATTATAACAAACATTGGTCAGATACCCTCATCTTACAAAGATTAAAAATTAAATATTTTTAATATTTTTTTTTACGCAGTTTTTAAATTTTATATATGTGAATCGTAAATTTAAATACTTTAATTTTATTTTCAGCACTTCGTCATATATTTTATGTTTAATTATTAACTGCAGAAGATTTAATAAAAGTAAAATTAATAACTATTAGTTATTTTTATTTTAAAAATGATAATGATTGTAACTGCTTGGAAAATGTAAAATTTAAACATCCACTATAAAGAAATGTTAAAAATGTCTGTATAAATAAACTCTTTCTAGTTCATGTATTTGATTATTTTAATGTATATTAAAAAAGATAAATAAGCAATCATGAATCATAAGAGTAAGCACTACTTTGTTTTTGCTGCTAATTACATGCGTCTATTTCTTTAATGTCCGCATGTATCACAGGAAAGAAACTAATAATGAGTTCGAGGCTTCTTTGGATGACTCATCGAAATACCTGCGAAAGCCCGTTACAAATAGCGGCGGCCCCAGTGTAGCTCAATGGTTAGAGAGCGTATCGGTAACCCAACTAGCACACATACGTTGGGTTATTGATGGCACGTGGTTGGCACAAGGTTGTTACGTTGGGCAAACGTTGGATGTCCATATGGAAATGTCGGTATTCTGTTGGCTAAAGGTTGTGATGGCAAACGTTGGGTAAACAACCGTTGGCCATCGGATGCCTGAATGTTGTGTTGGGCAACCGTTGGTAAATAACTGTTGACCATCGGATGGCTGAATGTTGTGTTGGGCAACCGTAGGTAAAACAACCGTTGACCATCCGATGGCTGAATGTTGTGTTGGATAACCGTACTAAACAACGACCATTGCGCATGCGCAGAGACACACATTCAGGAAACCGGGAAGCGATAGATTCACGTCCGTTCGACGTTCCGTTTCCGCCATTGCTTGTTATGATGTGTTGATACACTTTCATAAAGTGATTGATAGTTGAAATCTGAAACGAATATTTATCTTTTCAGCTATATTTCTGTGAATTTTATTCGTTGCATAGGTTAATAGTAACTTGAATCACGATAACTATTATTATTGATGCATTGATTATAGTTCGATTGTCCATAAGCCTAACGAGTATGTAAACAAACAACTTACATAACATATAAACAACTCTTCAAAGTATGTAAACAAACAACTTACTATGCAGCTATGGTAATAAATATATAATAATTGCACAGTGCTTATTAAAAGATGCGTTTTTGGATTACTAAACAATGCTAGACAGCTTAATAATAAAGTTTTATTTGCTCATAGTTGTACAACAGTCGAGAAGGTAAAATTGGACACAATTGTTTTCTCCTAATAAGTTTATTCTGAAAAAAAAATCAACTTGAGCCGTGCTTATATTTTGCAAGATTATAATGACTAATGAGATTTCAGATTTAGAAGTAGTTATTAAACTAACACTACTTCAATTTTGAAATCTCGTTGTTTCACAGTGGTTAATCAACAACAAGGATTTAAATTTGTGCATCAAAATTGTTTTGTTGTTAAAGGTATGTATAAAATATTTTACGGTTTTAAGAATTCAGTTATTTTAATATTTTACAAATGTGTTATAGTACTTTACAGTTCATATATATGTCTATATTTACCAATTTGATTTTGTTATTTATTTATTATTTTAGAAGAGATTTTTGTATCTACACCTGTTATATGCTACAGGGCTCAAATTTTATGGAGAAAGATACATAATCTATATGCAATCAAATACTCTCTGAGAGTACTGGAAGAAAAAACATTTTTATTGCTTTGACGAGTCTCTTCTACAGCGTATTTTAGTTGAATGAAAAATATCAGTAGCTCTTTAAGTAATAGGCTGTGACTGAGAGTTCAAGTCCCTGAACTGAAATCAATACTAATTTTTTAAAACTTTTCTTCAGACATTCTATTTTTTGCATTAGAGAAAGGATGTGCTATGGAAAAAAACAGTTCTCTCTCTCTCTCTCTCTCTCTCTTTTTTTTTTTTTTTTTTTTTCAAAATTTTGTGCAATGGTAATTATGCGGGACGCATCGTAACTTTTTTTTGCGTACCATCAACCACTTTTTCCATTTTATGTGCTATAGCCTGTAAGCAGCATCACTAATACATTCTGTTGTACCGATATCTTTCTCATAGTCAGATAATATAGATGCGCCCGTGTGTTGATACTTGCATGCGTAAAATATTGCAATAAAATATTGCATGCGTAATGCATATGCATTACGCATGCAATATTTTTTTCTTTTACTTTGCAGTCAATATCTACAGTTAACTGAAAATAAAAATAGAACTACGAAATGTCATTGTATTCCATATCAATTTTATTCGGGCAAACTAAAAATTAAGAATCTAAAAAATTATGTAAATTGAAATAAATGTAAAAAATAATAAATAAATATTTTAGTAAAGAATGATTTCTGTGACATTCTTCAGTGACTTTATACTCCTATTGGATTTCCCCACATGAATATTTAAAAAAAAAAAAAAAAAAAAAAAAAAAAAAAGTGAGAGAGATTAAGCCTCCTTACAAAAGTTTCAATTGAGTAAATTTTCAGAGGTTTTGAGGGACATTTTACAAAAGTAACTGTCAAAGGAGAAGGAGGGATGTGAATCATATTTCAAAAAATAAGCATTCTTTCCTTTAACGTTATGTTTTTTCTTTTAATTAATTCGAAAAGTTTTTATGATTTTGGTTTGCCTGCCGTTCTGTTCTCTAAAACTGTAAAGGATAGCTTCTGAAAGGACCTTCTAAATATTTTCCTTCTTCCGATCTCTCCCCCCTCCTTTTTTTTAAACAGTTCATAAGTTGCACCTGCAATATTAATTTTCCTCATAGTGCAAAATGGGTTAGTTTTCTATAGATTAATATAATGTTTGTAACTTGACAGATAGTTTACTATTTGAAAATAACACATTTCTGTTAGTAACGGGACTAGAGCCGGTTTTAAACAAAAATGTTGGGAGGGGGGGGGGTGTAAAGACAAAATTTTCTGACGATATATACCAATATGCTTTCAAAAATATACACCGATTATCTGGCCTCTTGGGCGGCTTCCTCCATATGTAGCGTGAATACGCATTAAATCCCCTAAAAGTCCTTCGCCCGAGGCACCCTCCACCCAAGGCAGATACTTAATGTGCATGTGAAAAAACACTCAAACGCATGTGAAAAAACACTGGTGTTAAACGATAAAGTAATTAAAAAACTTTGTAAAAAACACACATAAGAAGTAAAAGGAAAGAGGATACGCGTTTCGTTCAAAAATTGTTTTGAACTTCTTCAGTCCAAGTCCTTCGTCGTAAAGAACACAGGGAACTGAAAAGAGAAAAACAAGCAAGATGTTTCCACAAGGGGCAAAGAAAAGTCGAACAAAACCACGGAGAGGGGAGGAAAAAAAATTAAAAAAGGGGGATTTTTGTGTGTGTGTTTGTACTTGTGTGTTCCCTTTTTTATTATTTTTCTGTATTCCTTTTTTATTTCTGTATTTTTTTTGTGCTTCTTTCCTTTCCTTTTTATCCCCCTTTTTTAATTTTTTTCCTCCCCTCTCCGTGGTTTTGTTCGACTTTTCTTTGCCCCTTGTGGCAACATCTTGCTTGTTTTTCTCTTTTCAGTTCCCTGTGTTCTTTACGACGAAGGGCTTGGACTGAAGAAGTTCAAAACAATTTTTGAACGAAACGCGTATCCTCTTTCCTTTTACTTCTTATGTGTGTTTTTTACAAAGTTTTTTAATTACTTAATGTGCATGTTTGCCTTAAATACATAGTGGCGGATCCAGAAATTTTTTTTGGGAGGGGCTAAATTTTTTAAAAAGCTTATTTCACCCAATTAAAATGTACTATAAGTCAAAAGTTTAGTCTAAACCAAGGTATTAAGCTTTTGGGAGGGGGCTAAGTAATAAAATATGATCATTTTAGCTATTTAAAGTGTATAATAAAGCAGAATGTTACCCTTAAGCAGTTTCTTTGGGGGGGGCTGAAGCCCCCTAGCCCCTCCCCTGAATCCGCTACTGTATACACACTACATTACATGATCTGGAATGAAGTTGGCTTGATGGGACAAAAGGGACTTGTTTACTGGCACAAAAATCACTAAAAGAAAAATCGTAACAAGACTATGTTCATGATATAGTATATATAATAAACTGTCGGCAGAACTGGTAATTTATACACTGAGCATTTTACAGATTGGTGATTAAAGCTGAAATTTGCTGACAGTCCTTGGGCAACTGACGATTTTGTCGACTAAAGTACTTTTTAGGGGGGTTGGGGTGTCCGCTCGCCCTCCTCCTAAGCGCACAGAAACCCACTGTTGAGGTGGAACCATATTTGATGAAAGAAAAAATGTGACTATTTGATAATATGCTTTGTTCTACATATCTGCCGTCCCTTAAAACTTATCTGAATCCGTCACTGCATTTGCTGTTAGTAAAATAATTAAAAACTTTAATTTCAAATTTCACAGTTTTTCATATATCTATAGAAATGTTATGAAATAGCACATCAATTTGTCAAATATTCGTCAAATATAATTATCCAAGGTTTCTGCATTGGCCTAAAATATGAAACTAACTTATAAATGTAACGGTTAACAATTATGATAGCTAAATGTTAAAAATAACCAATTTCCAAAAGTTGGATAATAGAGTGACAACATACAGATTTTATGCTGTCCCAAGGTATGCATTTATACGTTAACATAACGTATGCATTAATACGTTAGCCCAACGTATGCATTAATACGTTAGCCCAACGTATGTATTTATACGTTAGCCCAACGTATGCATTCATACATTAGCCCAACGGTTGGAAATATGTTGGCAAAACGTTAGAGCATACGGTGGTCCAACGTAAGAAATAACCAGTTGCCAACCGTTGGATAACCGTAAGCCAACGTGTCATTTCAACGTTGCCCCAACTTATGTGTGCTACCTGGGAACCCCCAACCAGTTCCAACGTAAGTGTCACGTGGCTTATGATGGAATTCCGAAACACCGGAAATGCTATATATTAAAAGCGTATCATAATTCATCCGTCTTCCTTATTTTCTTTCTCTATTCCATTAAGTTGGAAAGTGTATCATTATTCATGAGTGTGCCATATTTTTCTCTCTTGTTCGCTAAACACATCTTTGGAATCGAAATCTATCGAAAAATTACCTCCTAAAACTGTTTTACAAACTTCGCCAAGCATATTCCAACTGTACTTCACTGCTTTAAATACTATGTGGAATGTGCGTCATAATCCGTGAGTGTACCGTGTTTGCTTTGCTTGGATTGATTTCTACTTTAACGCACTGACTCTCGCCAAGGTGGCGATAGTTAAACATATGCAGTTAAGACGACGATTTGCCAATTTGTGTCCAATTCGACTACTAAATGGCGTTTGTCAGACAGCATTCCTTCCTAGTATATTGGACCAATGAGTTTTGTTAGTTGTTCCAATTCGCCTACTAAAATTGCACGTTTTTGGAACGGAAACTGGATAACGCTACAGCCATGTGCCATTACCTATTTATTATATTGGCGGATGGGTTTGCCAATTACCATGTCAGATCGAAATCTATCTTAAAATCGCCTACTGAAACTGTTTTACAATATTCGCCAAGCATATCCCAACTATACTTTACCGTTTTAAATGCTGTTTGGGATGGGCATCATAATCCATGAATGTGTTCCCACTGTTTTGTGCGACGAAGTGCTTTGACTGATGAAGACTGAATAAATTTTCAGTCTAAACGATCGTATTTTGCTATAAGTGTCATTTTATGTGTGTTTTATCACAAAGTTTTTATTTATTTTAACGTTTACCACCAGTGTTTCGAGTGCTTTTTCCGTATACTTTCCTAGTTTCTAGCCAAATTCGGAAAATATCGCCAAGCTCGGTTTTGAAGTTATTTTTTTGCAGCAAATTTGGCGATCAGTTATCAAAAATTGCAAACTTTGTGCGACTCAAGATTTTAATCTCCCTCCCCCACCATCGTGTTATCTGGCTAACACATTTTAAAAGATCTTCACCGTGACAGTTCATTTTACACAACCTGTCTACAAATCATATCGACAGAGTCGCGTATACAAAAATCTGGAACTGAGCGAAATAGCACCCTAGTGCTAAAAAAAAACATTCTCGTTCATACCGAAACGCCCCAAGCTAGCGATGAATGGTCCAAGGTCTCGCCTTTAAGAGCATAAGTCACATGGTATATGCTGGCTCCTGCCTTTCAGTGGTAGCAAAACCACGTGATAACCACTCTCATAATATAAGAACTGTGTGCTTTTCAAGTTAGAGTTGTTCTTGGAAATAGAAAAAGAACGCAGCACCTTTGATTTTATCATAAACAACGCGAAATATTATATAACCGTTAACTGTTTTATGAATTAAAATTTCTCGCGGCTGTATTTGAACGGCTTTGTGTTGTTTTTGTTATTGGTAATACTAATTGGTCAACGTTGCTTATATTAATTTTCTAATACTGTTAAACAGTAAGTATTTAAACTTCTGTAGCATGTATTTGTAAATTTTGCATCACCACTGTTGCAAGCTCAATCCGCGTTAACGTATAATTTTAATGATCAGAATTGTTGCATAACATGGTTAATAGTAAATATCTATTAAATAATCTGCTAACGATTAAAGAGTTTTCGTAGTGCGAATTCTCCTGTTATGAGAACATTTTACTTCATGTAATACTTATATGATAATGAATAAATGATACTTCTAAAATATGCATTTATCACAAGCTTTTAGTTTGGCTCTCAGCCTTTCATATCTATATTATCCTGTGCTAGAATAGTCATATTTCATTGCATTTATATAAGAATGGGGGGGGGGAGTCAAAATTTAAGATTTGGTGCATAAAAGGGATAATATTTCTTTAAAAATAAATGATTATATTTTTAGCCCATATTTTCAGACATTAATTGTTAATGCTTATACTCATTTAAAAGCTTATGAATTGCATTTGGAAACATGAAGTTAGCCTTTATCTGCTTTTGAATCCAAGTTAATTTCTGTTAATACCTTTTCTCAGGTGAAACATGGAAAATTATGTTAAGGTGGAAAAAATAGGAGAAGGTAAATATTCATTTTATTGTTCTTAATATTTGCTTTTCATCTTAAAATGGTTTACTTAATAATGGTTATATTATGCATTACTCTTTATAATTTGTAAGTTTAGTTTTTTTCCCTTGAAAATCTCTTTAAAAACACAAACCGCACATACAGTATTTCCTTTACCTCTAAAATTTTGCCAGAGAAAATTTCCACAGTTAATCAATTCTATATCAACAAATTTCCAAAAGTAATCTTTTCTTAAATAGTTATAAATCAAAAACAAAATCTTTCCAAAAATTGGCCCTTCACTGTGTATTTTTTCTTAACCCTTTCAGACCAAGTGTCTACAATTGAGAACACTAAAATTATCCTACTAGTTCCTAATTTGCGCACATGTTTAAGAAGAAAAAAAAAAACCCACACATTTAATAATCAGGATTTTTAATTTCATTTTTGCAATTAGAAATTTAATATCTATTATAAAAAGAAAATTCCAAGAGAAATTATTTAATAATTTCTGAATGTGTTAAATATTTTTCATTCAATTATCTTAGCTTGCAGTAGTTTTCTTTTTTATGTAACTCTGAATTAGTGTGCATGTGTGTGCAAATGAATATAAACAACAGAGTTTGGCAGTATCGCTAATACATGTATTTTTAAAATACATTTGTAACTTGTATTTTGTATTTTCACTCATAAAAACAAAGTAGTTTGAGAATGTATTTCAAAATACATTTTCAATGTATTTTGTATTTTCAAAATACCAATATATATATATATATATATATATATATCTTGTATTCATTACATTAAATTAATCTTAACACCACATATTGCTCCGACAGCATGTGCAAATGAAAATCATAAAATTGCTGATTTTTACTTTTCCCCTCTATTGATGTAATTTATAAGCTGCACCAGAACTACACGTGGTATTGTCACTGAAGAAGGGTTAGGATTTCTTGCGATCTTTAACTAAGCAGGAAAGGGAAAGAAAGCCTTTCATACACCTGTTTAAAACACAAACAGTATATTTGGTCTAGAAATGTTCTTGTAGATTCCCACTGTATATGAAACCAAAAGTAGTAAAAACATTTTGGGGTAGTATTTATTAGATTCTTTAGGGAATTTGAAATGTGTTGCTAAGTTCTAAAAAAATAAGACTGCCAGTATTTCTGCAGTAGTATAATGAATTCTTGGTTATTGTGGTTAAGAGACAAAAATACATGAAGGCTATCAGCCATAAGGGAGAGGAGGGAGATGCCTTGAGTGGAGGACTTTTTAAGGAACGTTCGGTTACAGAGTAAAACACCCCAAATTCCTGACCATTAGAGCGACAGCTTAGCATTATAGGATTGGGTGGATCAAATTTCCATTCTAAATAATTTTGAAACATTTTGTGCCATTCTTAATTAAAAATGTTTCCAAATTTTGTCTGTAGATGGAAATGAAAAAGTTAAGGAGCAGTGTCAGTTATGGAAGCTAAAACCTCAGATAATATGCAAAATATTTAAATTTACAAACAATTAGAAAACTTACTGAAAGGCAAAACTTGAATTTTTTTAGGCTGTGATTTACAGTATTTATATCTTAACGTTCAACTGAAATCAATCAATAATAAATATTATATATAGAGGTTTATTTTACGCTATGCTTTTGAAAATTAGTTTTTATAAACAATTTTGAAACAAGCCACTATTGACTATTCATTGTTCACATTCTGAAATTATATAGTTTTCATTTCGCTTTGAGTATTAAATTCTATTTCTTGGAAATGGTCTGTTTCAGATGTTTTTGCTATAAAAGTAAAATTTTGAAAGGCAATGTTTTAAAAAAACAAACAGCACCACTCCCTTAACACAACTATTAAGATTGCTTTTGTTATTCTTGTCAAAATGTATTTAAATAAAATAAACTAAGATCTTTGGTGGAAAATTTAGCTTTTTCTCAATTTAAATGCTTTAAAAATTTTGATGTATTCTGTATTTTGTATCTGTTTTGAAAATGCATATATTTTGCATTTTTTTTTTTTTAATTCAAGATTATGTTGTATTTTAGTTAGTGTTTGAATCAATGTATTTTAAATTTTGTATTGAAAATGCATTTTGCCCAACTCTGATAAAAAAAATTGAAAATGTGACACTTCAATGTTTTTGTTGAATAAAAAATTGAGGTAGGAGGTAGCACTCCAGGTGGAGTATAGCTCAGGCCACATATTCTGCAGATTCATAAAGCACAGAAAGTATCTACCATGTTATACGGGAGTTTACTGTATAATGTAGTAGGCTAAAACATTTTCCTTCCAGACTAAGTGAAACCACAACCATAGTTTTTTTTTTATTTATATATATATCTGTCTATCTGCACACATAATTGAAAACTATCTGCAAACTTATAATAGCTTGTGATAACTGAATACATCGGGGGTCAATCCAGGTTTCTTTCCCAGGGTCCTAATTTTGTGAATTTTTTTCTATTTCTGTGAATCTTTCCTTATTTTGTGAACTTCTTCCGATTTTCTATTTCATTTTTGAGCAAGAAAGCAATCACGAAATAGAAATGAATTTTTTTTTTTTTTTTTTTTTTTTTTTTTAATTAAAAATAAAATGGGTATAGTTAGTTCTCTTAAAAAAAGTTGGCCAAAACTGAATAATTCCTGTTCACCGAACATCCGGGATAGTCATACCCTGGAACAATATATTTTTTTAAAATTTGATTAAAAATATAAAGCTTTAAATCTTTTACTTTTAAATGATTAAAAAATAGATTTTATAATAAACATAGGCCATGGTAGTTTTGATTTTAAATTGCAGGTACTAAACACTTTTATTAACACCCCAAATTCAAACTTTAGTAATTTTTAAATATTACAATGTCTATCAGTTTCGATTGGAAATACTCTAATACTAACGATGTGAAAAATGCAATTTTTAAATCTAGTTAAATTTCAACAATTGAAGGGAAATCAAAAATAAGTTGCAGATAATTACAGATAGAAATTAGATAACATTATATTTTTAAAAATTAATTTTAACTTATACCATTAAAGAAAAATTACTTGTCAATGTATACAGAATATCCCAAAAACACTGACCTGGGTTTTATTCCTTAAATATTTTTCACAAATATTTTACAGTAAATCACAAATTTATGTTAAAAACAGGGTTCATACACCTCCTGGAAATCCTTAAAAACTCCTGGATTTTGGTTTAAAACATTAAGGGCCCTGGAAAACTCCTGGATTTTACTAATTTTTCTGTAGACTCTTGAAATTTTAGTATTGACTCCTGGAAATATTGTTTATTTTAGTTTTCTTTCTAGAATTTAAAGTGCAAAAAAAAATTTTTGCAAGTGCGATCTGCCGAAATTTTTTTTTTGACTTGTGTTTCAAGTGTAACAATTCACCGCCATGCTTATTGACGTTCCTGCCACAGACTAGGAGACAAGGATTGTACTAATGACTTCAGTGGGCTGAAAGCTTACCCCAAAAAGTTCAAATGATGGCGCAATTCATGGTAGACATTCGTCCCTGCTCTCCTCATATCCAATAATTTTGTTCCTGAAATGAACCCGTTGGCATTCTCAAACTCTTTTATTGCTAACTGCTAGCTCTTACGTCACTGCGAAAGTATCTCGTGATGGGTATATGAACTGTATGCTCTTATCTCTTCTTTGGTACACGGGGTACATGTTTACAAAGCTTGCCATTTGCGGCAGTGTGTTGGAAATAATCTGTACGCCTGTGACAGTAGTAAAATTTTAAACCATCCTGAGATTTTCATCCTTTTCAATTTGCCTAAAGATGCCAGGTGGAAAAAGCATTTTCGATGATGCTTGGTTAGAAAAGGTATTTATGTATACTCCTGGAAAAATTATATTTTCTCCTGGAAAACTCCTTAAAAACTCCTGGAATTCATACTGCAAAAAAGTGTAGGAACCCTGTAAAAAAAAGGTACAGAATTTTGCAGTAATGATTATAATTTTTGGAAGATTAAATCTAAATAAATACAAATGCACATTTTTATATGGTCTCCAAACAAAAAGTTCCCAGTCTGTAAGATGTGTCCATACATTAATTAAGTTTAAAAAATTTAATTAAGCTATAAATTTTCAGTCTTCTATCATTTTTTGCTCGCTACGGCCCTGCCTATGCCGACAGCTCCACTCTGTAGTGTACCCCTATGACCGCTCTTTAAAAAGACATTAAATCCCAATAAAATCACTCCTATGCTTTGTTCACTCCCAAGAATGAAAAAATCCAGTAGTACACTATTTCTACCCCCCCCCCCCTTTTTTTTCCAGTCTTGAGCAATGATTGACCTATATTTATCCCATTTCACATTCCAGAGTGTGGATTCTCGACTGATTAAACAGGGCGTGGCACCCATCAACCCTTTAACGTCTGGCAGCCCTTTTTCTCCCCCCTATGCCTTGGTATGTCGGCCCATTTTTCGATTCTTATTTGCTAAAACTTTTTCTCTTTCCGTTTCCTTACCATACAGTTTTCCTTCTACAGGAGACAATACAGTGAAGTCAAAATCTACGTTTAAACGACCCTTTACAAAACAGGGATGAGATTCTTCAGCTTTTTGTGAATAAAGAGGAAGTCTTTTTTCACTGAAAATTCTGTTTTTTCTGTAAATTCCTAATTGTAGTTATTAGTTAACTGTGTGATATTTTTTATCTTCTAGCATGTTCCAATGTTTTTCTTCTCATAAAACTTCTTTCACATTAATTAGATATAAATATCACATGTACAAATTTTTGTTCTCGTATGATTTCAGCTTTTTTGCTCTTTGCCAATCTCATCCCTAACAAAACAGGAGGTATAACTGTTCCTTCACAAAATTCCAATCAGCCTTTTTTTTAAAAATGCAACCAGATAAAATGTCCTTTTATAAATAATTATTTTTTCTGTTTTCTTTCATTTGCGTGATCTGAAAGATGCCCCTGGAATGTTTGTTTTTTCAGCAATGTAAAAGGGCCATCTGGCACATTACGCTTTCAGTTGGGGAGAAAAAAGGGAGTTCAAAATGATTTCACACACATAAGGGTGTTATGTTTGATAAGTATGCAGTTGTGAATTAGTAAACAATAAGCTTAGACTTAGCCACATAAATGGCGGCAGCTCCCGTTGTTTTGAATTGGATGTTATGCAGTCTTGCAAGTTGTTCTTAATGATTGCTTTTAGTGTAATCATTACATGGCCTTTCTACTTCAGATTATTTATAATTATTACAGATATTTACTAAACATTAGAGAATTACGGATTCATTTCAAAATGCAAAACGACTTATTGTGAGTTAGAAAGTTTACGCAATTTCGAAACATGCATTGGTCTGAATTTATGTCTGTCTTTAGGAATAAGATTTAGGACTAAGTTAATCATTTTGAGATTGCATCAAACTATTTCTGAACATTTACTGCGTGGTGCATAAACGTGCTAGTTTGGAAAACAAAGTGCTTTCTTTTAATCCCCTCCCCAACCTGGCTGCCCTTTTTACATACGCCACTGGCTTTATTCATGAAGAATGTTGTAATTTTCCGAGAATGACAGCTGTTATCACCTTTTCTTCTGGTAATGAGCCTTATTAATATTATAGTGGAATAAGTCTTGATGTTTAATTTTTTGGCATAAGCACAACTCACATGAAAAGAATTACTAAATGAGCACTTGCTACTAGTCTGATTTTTATTCCCAGAAAGAGAGCTCCTACATAGCGGTGGAGGGAACTTAAGAGGAAGAACAAACAAGTGCAGGCATCTTCTTCAAACTGCAATCGTAGGCGGTGTAAATTTACCCCCCTGGCTTAGGGTCTCCAATCAACCTACCTCCTAGGGAATGCAATCCCGTACTGTTTTTCATCTTGCGGGATTTCGGATTGAGATTTATTGATCCCGCAATCCCGCGGGATTGACAGTTCATTCAGCTAGGACTTCATTTCAACAGAGAAAATTGAAAAAAAAAAAAAAAGTAAGATTTTAAGCACTATGAAGTTTAGCTTTAACAAAAATAATTAATCTTGTGATATAATTAATACAATAACTTACAGAAGTATGTAAATTATAATCATGATATTCAGAATAATATACTAAGTTATGTCTTAGTTGCTAAAAATGAGGAATTTACATATATATACAATTTATAGATGCATTCACATACTTACGTTATTTTCTTAGTTGCTGAAAAACGAACGTTCAAATTCAAGCAAATCCAATTAATCATTTCCTAGTGTAGATTTAATTTTAGTAAAATAATTAAAATTGGGAATTTAAAAAAATGAAAACTATTTATAATTAATTCGTGACTGTTAGCTAAGAGATAAATTAGTATGAAATATTTCAGTTCCTTTGGAATAAACTGAAAAAAGTTTGCGAAAAATATAGATTATGATGTCTAGATTTAGATGTTTGATCGAGACTCCCATTGTAAGATGATTAAAAAATAATAATAATGAAACTTTAAATTAAAATTTGTAGTTATTGATTCGTTTATTGTTAGATAAGAGATATAAATATGCAAAATTTTTGGTCTATTGATTGGGAAGCAGCGTGAAATTGTAATACAAAACAATTTATTTCTCAGTGTTAATCCCGTGGGACTAGTCCCACAAATATTTGTGCAGGATCCCGTTTCCGCAGGATTGGGATTGCATTCCCTACTATCTCACGTCATCATCATCTATGTTGTTTACATTTAGGCCAAGATATTATTGGGAGACGATCGGTGATCGCTAAATGATAATGATTCCTAAACTCAATTGAAAAGTGCAATAGTTATTTTGTGAAAGGGCTGTTTTGGTCAAACTGAATTTTGTGAAGGGTTCGTTTTTCAGATATTGAATTTTGTGGAGGGTCTGTTTTCGGACCCGATTCTGACCTGGACACACCCCTGTACATAGTGCATATATGAACACGCGGTATGTGTTTGTGCACACATCTGTGCTACATGCTTGTGCTATAGTGACTTAAGATATTTCTTTTAGGTAGCTATCCATCTTTTAAAAAATAATGGAATTACCGGTAAACTATCTGCAAGACCTTTGAATGTATTCACACACGGTGTGCATGCCTGCATCAGCATTATCTGAGTGCAACCACAACTACAATTTTAAAAGAAATTAAATAAGATTCCCTTCATGTCTGCAATAAGTTCAATTGATCATAACTTAACAAGAGTACAGAGATAACAGTAACAAGAGTGCAGTACAGAGTTCTTTCAAAGAATTAAAGATTTACTTTGGAAATTACAATAGCTGCTAATCATTAAAAATGAATGTCGTGTTTGCATTTCCCCCCATATTTATTTCATGCTAATCCTGTATTTTAGTAAAAAATGTCTATTCAAATTTAAACAATTTCTTAAAAGTAAAAAAATGTTATGGGAAAGGACTTCTTAGCAGAGCTTTTAAAAACATTAATATTTAGTCACAATGTATGCATGTATTAAAAAGCTCAAGGAATGCTTTTTTGAGTATCTTCAGTCTATTTTTTTTCCCTTCTAGGCACATATGGTGTTGTGTACAAAGGAAAACATAAGAAAACTGGCCAAGTTGTTGCATTGAAAAAAATAAGAATTGAAAATGAGGATGAAGGTGTTCCTTCAACTGCAATTAGAGAGCTTTCTATCCTTAAAGAACTTGTTCATCCTAATATTGTAAGGTAGGTTATTTTCATTCATACTTCTAAGAATATATTAAAATAGCTCTTTATTCAAAGTATTCTGTGTGTGTTTTTTCTTCTGTTTGTGTGTTGTGGTTTGTGAAGGAAGATATGATACCTAATTTAATGGTTGAAATCATTTATTTAGTTGGATAATTTTGTATTCAGAGAACTTGAATAAATTTGTATTTGACTTAATGCTAACTTATGCAATGGGGAAAATAGAGTCCACAGATCATTGTACAGTCGAACCCCATTATAATGAACTTCAAGGGACCGAAAGTTTTGTTCGTTTTTCTGCGAGTTTGTTAAATACCAGGCTTGCTTATAACGAGGTTCGACTGTATTCAAACTTATTGACAGGAAGAGACGACTCCCTAGATCCTTTGAGTAGATAATTGGCCGCAACCCACATTTCTGTCACAGTACAAAAATTTATATGGCACCATAAGGAGAAAAAGGGGCGGGGGCAGATTCATAAAATTAAAAGAATCATTCCAATCATTTTTACTCTTGTTTTCGACATGCAACACGCACACACACAAAAAGATTAGTCAAAGTACTTTATGTATGGAGGGATAATCATACACTGCAGTAGTAACTAGAATGATAATCATACACAATACTGTAGTAGTAACTAAAACAACTATTTTTAAACTAGAAAAAATACCATGGTACAACCTGGCTGTCTCCACCAGCAGCTATTATTATTTTCATTAATAAATATTTCACAAACACATTTTAAATGTACATTTTTCAAGTAGACTTAACTTTGAAAATCATTTGAAACTTGCAAAAAAAAATCATGAGTGAGTTTAAATAATAACTAAATTCAATTAAAAAATAAATATGTACAATAATGGTTAATTTTTAATCATTAGGTATTGGAGATTTCAATAAAGGAATGCTCAGTAAAATGTTGTCATTTACAAAAAGGATGTGAACATTTCTTCCTGCATCTATACATAAATTTTGAAGGCAGAAAATAAGTTTTTTGTTAATTATTGGATTTCCCGAGCAAACTAAAAATATCAGAGAAACTTCATAAGGAGAGAGTGTAAAATTACATTATTTGTGGGATTACCATGAGCGAAACTGCATAAGTTTAGTTCAAAAAATGTTTAGCGGCACTTTGCAGCATGAAATCAACTCTAAATATGAGCCTAACTAGTTATAAATGGGCTCAAAAACTACTGAACAAATGTTAAAATTGTGTGTTTATTTTGAATGATCCATTTCCAGTATCAAATTTGCTGTTTTTTCATGTTTAATAGCAACTTGGAACATTTTATACTTGAGTTTTTTAATCAAAATTCCCTAAGCGCTTCTCCTGTATAGTCTATAAAACAAATTTAGTTACTATCTGTTCACCCATTTTATGGGTAGAACCGTGTTTATAGGTATAGGGGACGTTTAATTATATCAAATATAATTTTCCATCCTGTCCCATCCATATTCTAGATAGAACTTTAGTAGTATATAGGCGGAAATCCGACAGTCTTTCAGATGTTGAAAAATCAGCTGGATATCCGTTGCATCCCTACTAGTGCAAAAGGTTCACCCTACTTCAGTTGTAAAATTGTTCCACTGTATCATAATTTACTAATCTAAATAAAAAGAACCCATGGTAAAAATATGTTTTGAAAAGTATTAAAAATGACATGTTCAGGGGTCTGTCCAGGTCGAAATCGGGTCCGAAAACTGACCCTTCACAAAATTCAATATCAGAAAAATGGACCCTTCACAAAATAACTATTGCACTTTTCAATTGAGTTTAGGAATCATTATCATTTAGCGATCGCCGATCGTCACCCAATAATATCTTGGCCTAAATGTAAACAACGTAGATGATGATGACGGGAGGTAGGTTGATTGGAGACCCTAAGCCAGGGGGGGTACATTACACCGCCTACAATTGCAGTTTGAAGCAAACGGACATTTAAAAAGGACTTATTAAAAAGGACTTATAGGAAGGATTATTTATAAAAGGACATTTTATCTGGTTGCATTTTTTAAAAAAAGGCTGATTGGAATTTTGTGAAGGAACAGTTATACCTCCTGTTTTGTAAAGGGTCGTTTAAAAGTCGATTTTGACTTCATTGTATTGTCTCCTGTATAAGGAAAACTGTATGGTAAGGAAGGAGAAAAAGTTTGGGCAAATAAGAATTGAAAAACGGACAGACATACCAAGGCATACGGTGGAGAAAAAGGACTGCCAGCTAAAGGGTTGCCGGGTGCCCCGCCCTGTTTAATTGGTCGAAAATCCGCACTGTGGAATGTGAAATGGGATAAATATAGGTCAATCATTGCTCAAGGCTGGAAAAAGGGGGGGGGGTAGAAATAGTGTAATACTGCATTTTTTCATTCTTATGAGTGAACAACAAAGCATAAGAGTGATTTTATTGGGATTTAATGTTTTTAAAGAGCGGTCATAGGCGTACACTACAGAGAAATGCTATCGGCATAGGCAGGGCCGTAGCGAGCAAAAAATGATAGAAGACTGAAAATTTATAACTTAAATTTTTTAAACTTAATTAATGCATGGGCACATCTTAAGACTGGAAATTTTCTGTTTGGAGACCATATAAATATGTACATTTGTATTTATTTAGATGTAATCTTCCAAAAATTATAATCATTACTGTAAAATTCTGTACCCCTTTTTTTATACATAAATTTGTGATTTACTGTAAAATATTTAAGGAATAAAACCCAGGTCAGTGTTTAGGGGATATTCTGTGTACACTGACAAGTAATTTTTCTTTAATGGTACAAGTTGAAATTAATTTTTAAAAATATAATGTTAGCTAATTTCTCCTATCTGTAATTATCTGTAACTTATTTTTGATTTCCCTTCAATTGTTGAAATTTAACTAGATTTAAAAATTGCATTTTTCACATCGTTAGTATTAAAGTATTTCCAATCGAAACTGACAGACATTGTAATATTTAAAAATTACTAAAGTTTCAATTTGGGGTGTAAATAAGTGTTTAGTACCTGCAATTTAAAATCAAAACTACCATGGCCTACGTTTATTATAAAATCTATTTTTTAATCATTTAAAAGATTTAATGCTTTATATTTTTAATTTTAATCGAATTTTTAAAAAAAATATTGTTCCAGGGTATGACTATCCCAGATGTTCGGTGAACAGGAATTATTTAGTTTTGGCCAACTTTTTTAAGGGAACTAACTATACCCATTTTATTTTTAATTTAAAAAAAAATATTCAATTCTATTTTGTGATTACTTTCTTGCTCAAAAATGAAATAGAAAATTGGAAGAAGTTCACAAAATAAGGAAAGATTCACAAAAATGGGACCCTGGGAAGGAAACCTGGACTGACCCCTGGTGTTTGAATAAAATAAATTTTTAAACATTTTTTATTATCGCAGTTTTTAGACTTTATTAAGTACATTTATGTTATTTCTCAATATATAAATTTAGCACAAACATTTGTAATATTCAGCTACTGTCAGCTATCTGCCATATTGGCTAGCTAGTCCGGATGGGATATGTTTGCCAAATATCCATTGCATCCTTAATTAAAATTCAGTCTATGAAGACGTTACTTTTTGAGACTGAAAAAATTTAATCAGTAACTGGTTATGGTTTTCTTGATAACCTAAATTTACTCTGTTAGTATATTTTTATCTGTGTGTTGAATATTTTGTATCTACATATTCATTTATTTATATTGCAGCTTGCTAGATGTCTTGATGCAAGAAAGCAGAATATATTTGGTGTTTGAATTTTTGTCTATGGATTTAAAGAAGTATCTCGATAGTATTCCCGCTAACCAGTATTTGGATAAAAATCTAGTTAAGGTATATTACATTTTAAGAATTGTATTCAATTTTATTTATTTATTTATTTTAATGGCAAATTGTTTCTATAGCACTAATAATTGAAAAGAAAAATCTGAATAATTCTTGTATAAAATTAGCCCATCAAACATTTTAAAATAACAAAATTTGAATTTCAAAGCTAGTATATAAAGACATAATTTGTGCAAGAGGAATAACAATATTAGATTATCTTAAACTTTTGTCTTAGACATTTTTGAAGTGTTCTGCCTGTTTACTCACAATTGGCAATTTCCTGTGAGTCATATGTCCATACATTAGAAAATACAGGAACAAAAAAAAGTATTTTACATATTTTCTTCAAAAAGGACCTTTTTCTTGAATCCCAGGTCACTTGAACTCATTTTTATTGTTCCATGGGTAACATATGTTTTCATAATGTTAGGGAAAAAAGTTTAGCATTACTCCAGGGTGTTGACAGATCAGGGAAATCATGGAAAAATAAGGGTACTTTATCAATCTGGAAATATCAGGGAATTTTGCAAAAATATTTAAAAATCAGGGAACTTTCATTTTTGCCTAGTGAACTAGATCATTTTTAATTGTCGATCTGAGGCATGGCTCCACTCTGGATCACATGATACTCAACTGATGCACAGATGCAGACATTTTACGAATCCGAAACCAGAATACAGATCATACAAGAACATAGAAATATGAATCCAAGACTCAAGTGATGTAAGCACTATCACGATACGAATCCGAAAAAGCGCATGTATTCGGACTCGTTCTAAGATGCAGATCATACAAGAAACCGGATATGCGAATCATATCGGCATGTAAATTGCTTCCTGAATAAAGTCATAGGTAAAATGGATGGTAAAAGATGATTTATAGTCTTCTACTGTGCTGTTGTGTTTTTTAAAGTGATGGGACATTTGAGTGATGCCTGCTAAATTCCCCTGCAAGATGATTTTTTTAAAAATAGATTGTGCTCATTTTTAAGCCTTTTTACATATTTTTTAAATTTTCAAACGATACATTGATTGAATAAGTTGACTAAGTGGCCAGTTTATTTTGATCAGTCATCCGTACGCTTCAAATTGAACACTATCTTTATAAAACGAGGCAACTTTCTGCTACATATTGTCTTTTAGTGTTCAACTAAATTTTATGTTTGGATTTATGAAACTGAACTACAATTTTATTAATATTAAGCATTTTTGTGGTTTTCTATTATTTATTTCCCTATATGAAGCATTCACCTGTTGGTGCATGATACACAGTGGTGATTTACATGAAAGATTATGGTATGTATATAATTAGTTCTGGAAATTTGTTAAAGATAGTCAGGGAAATCAGGGAACTTTTTTTCTCAATTTCTGTAGCCACCCTGTACTCCTGTCAGGTGCAAAAATTTCTTAATATTACTCAATTTTCTTACCATCAATTCACATGTTTTAAATCTCAATTCCATGAAATACTACAAGATGATTAAGTGAGATGTAAAATTTTTACTTTTATACTTTTTTGGGGGGAGGGGGGGGAAATTATCACTTGTTCATGCAGTTGAGTCAGAAATTTATCTATTACTGCTGTATAGCTGCCAACTTGTACGATTTTTTCACAAAAAGTATTAATTTTATATTGTTTGTACGATTGTACTAATGGTTAATAAATCATATTAATTTTTAGTGAAATCTTTAAAAGATAAATTTTTGGCAAACATTGCACTTCCTTGAAATGAATATTTTCTGCATAGCTCAGCTCCTGTGGATTTTTTTTCTTCTTCTTCTTTAGAGACAGTGCAAACATGAAAGTATCTGAGGTTTTGTTTATTTTGCATATCCGGGTAGATTTTTGATTTTTTTTTGAGGGGGGTTACCTTAAATTAGTCAATTCCGCTATTTGTTAACTATTTTGGCAGGAAAAACTCCAATAATTAAATTATGCTTCAGCATCTTAATTTCAGTCTTTCTGAGAATATATATATATATTTCCTCTTTCGCTTTCTTTTATTGAAACCTCATGCTTCATAAAAGTAAAAATTGAACTTTATTTTTATTTCAAATATATATTATTTTTTTATTCCTCTTTCCACTCTTAGAAAACCATTAAAAAGAACTTCATTAAAGGGAGCTTGTTCATTAGGGTGGATCGAAAAAAACTTTTTTTCGAAATCTTTATCTCCTGAGGTGTCAAAAGTTGTATATTGATATGAATAAGACGTGTGTAAAATTTGAATGTTCTACGACAACGTCTTGGGGTTGCGCATCGAGCTTGAAATTTAGAAATTTTTGAAAAATATGACTTCTTTAAAAAATCGACCAAAAAATTTCTTTTCCGAATTATTAGGCTCCCGAGGTTTTGGGAGTTGAATATTGTTATGAATAACACGTATGCAAAATCTGGAGGGGCTACAACAATTTCTAGGGATTGCACATCGAGCTTGAAATCTATAAATATCTGAAAATTGTGTGTTTTTTGAAAAATTTATGTAGAAACAAACTTTATTTGTTAAAAATAATTGGGTCCTTTTATATGTTAAAAAATGTTCAGAGAAGCTCAGGAAATCACAAAAAAATGGCTTTACAAATAGTTTGATACAATGCACACGGTATGCTGTCGTTTTGTCTTGGGCACAGTACGCAAACTGTGATCTAGACAACTAGTGCCGGTTAGCCTGCCAAGTGATGGCGATGCACGTGCATTCGGTTAAACCAGGCACGAGATATTACGTTGTTACAGGCATTTAATTTAACGTTTCAGACAGGGTTGGAAATAAACCCGGTTTTTTTTTTAAAAAAACCAAAAAACCGGGTTTAAACCAGGTTTTTTAAAAAATCCTTTTATAATTACATGTTAAATATTAATAAATAAAAATATTTGTAAAATGTTCAAATAAAAATCAATATTTCTTCTGAAAATAATTAAAACAAAGTAAATAAACAATAGTTGCTATACTTATGTAGCCATTGAAATCATTCAATTCTAATATTTTATTTAGAAATACTATTTTTTCATACTTAGTATCTACTTATATAATACGCTAATGTATGCGGTATCAAATTTGACGATATTTTTATGCTGGGAGCGGCAAGAACTAGATGTAAACATTAGCGTAATAACACACATGCAAAAATCCAGATTAACAGTTCAATGACGTCAAGTGAAGCAAGCATATTCGTTACTGGTTACGTGTGTCAGGCAGTAGATAGATTGCAAAATAACAATGTATATGCAAAAAAGTAAAATCTTTCGGATTTTTTTACTTCGTGTTTATTGCACATATAAAAAAAAACCACTTTGCAGTGGGTTGAAGCATATTTAGCCGTTTCCCGTTTCCATACACGAAAAAGCGAAATGTTTCTTTTTGGTTTGATTAATGGCAACGGTACTCTGAGTGATCTGCCAAGGATAGGGGGTGCTTTGGCAGAGGACTTTCTAAGGGGTTTTCATGCGTATCCATGTTACATCTGGAGAAAACCTACCAAAACTCTAGACTGTTAGATCGACAGCCGCATGATGGGACCTGAATCCGGGACCTTCACACTTTGGCCATATACCATTTTCAGTGATATTACCACTGTGCCATGATGAGGACCCCAAAATCTTTTGGATCTATTCACATGTCCCATGGCCCAAGGTTTAAGATACGGTCGCATTTTTCGCATAATGCGAAAAAACTTGTCAAAATGCTAAAATGAAACTAATGGGCTTTTGATTTATTGTGAAAGTATTCTGAAAAAATTTGGAACTGAAATATAAAAGAGAAACAGGGATAAAAGTAAAAACTTCCTGTATAGAATGGTTATAGAACGGTTGTGGGGACAATCTTTGATTACCATATTGAATTGAAATATAAAGCCTGTACGTCTATAATTTTCAAGACCACTGCAAAAACAATGAGAGGAAAAGGAGATCAGACATCGAATTATCCTTTTAGCATTTTGCTAAAGCTTTTTTTCTTATTTTAGCTTTTCTGCTAAAAAATTTTTGAGCTCAGCTTAAACCCTGCCATGGCCACTATCAGCTTTTGTCATGATACCCCCAAAATTTGTAACAACCATAACCTAAATAAATTTCATGACAAATACTGTTTAAAGCATGAAATAGGATTTTTGTTGAAAGGACTCCGATAAATTGGACAAAACTGACTGAGTATATATGGTAAGGTGTGGGGTGGCGAAGCTGACCACTTTAGCAGCTAGTATAATATAATACAATAGTAATTGTTTACTACATTTTACATGGAATATTGCTCTTAGACTCATCAGCAATAAGGTTGATAAGTTGTTCAAAATAATATTTTTAAGGTTTAGAAATAAGTTGTTAAAACACAAAACCTCTATTTTACAAACAAGTTAAAAATGCAGCCAATAATTTATGTTTAATTAATAATTTTTAATAATTATAAAACAATAAGGTATCTAGAGTGATATAAAAACTCATTGTTGATACTTATGAGGATAATTTAAAAATACATCAGAAAATATTCTATCTGTAGTATTCGTAATTTTAAATTATTCTTTTTAAAAAACCAATTGGTTTTTTTGAGAAAAAAACCATTTGGTTTAAACCGTGATTTAAACCAGTCGGTTTAAACCATGCCAACCCTGGTTTCAGATAGGTGGTGCTTTCAGTTTACTCTCAAAAAAGCTAAAAGGTGGCTGCCTTGCACTGCTACGATTCTGAATAGAGTGACACTGTTACAATAAGACACTCAACAAAATCGGTGTTCTTAGAAGAGCTGGAAATATCGAAAGAATTACCTTGTACCGAGTTACCAAACCGAGAAGATATACTGGTACTTCTATATTACTCTTTTGTACTTAAAAAGAAAAATTTCTGAATAAAGGGCAGGATCTCCCGAAGGAGAAGTAACCTTAGTTGTGGCGATCAAAATACACGAAATTTGGATCAAAGCCAGTATCCTTACAGTACACAGTAAGCATACTGGACTTGATCCAAATTTCGTGTATTTTGATCGCCACAACTAAGGTTACTTCTCCTTCCAGGGGATCCTGCCCTTATTCAGAAATTTTCATGATCAAGTTCAGCAGCTAAATAAATCGTATGTTAGAGAGGAACATAAGGAATTGTTTATGAAGAAAGTGGGGAAAGCTCTCCCTTACCGAGCTACTGAATATCGCATAGTGTTGACTCTAGAAAAAAAGGGCCGCCGGGGGGAAAATTTTCAAAAGGGGCACCCTGTTCTCAAAAAGGGCACTTTGGGGTTCCACGAGAATGTACAGGTAGATAAAATATAGAAACTGGTTTGAAACGATCAGATCCCCGAAACTTTAACATGTAGAGTTGTAATATGTGTTCTGACTTACAATTCATAGTAAGATTTTTTCCAATTTGTCTTAGTCCCCCCCCCCCCTTCTTTTGGAGAAAATATCCAGTAGAAGTAAGTGTAAGCGAAATAGGAAAAATAATTTGTTGATAATATTTTGGTCTAAACATGACATAAATATGTGAATTAAATCTACATAACTAGAAGTTTTGATTTAAAAAAAAACTTCTAGCATAAAGAAGTTTTAATATAAGTAATGTTGAATTTTCTGCTTAATTTTTTTTCTCAAAATTACGTGACATACATGTTTATTATTTATAAGAATAGTACATTTATTGAAGAAGATTTCAGAAATTTTTAGCCAGACATGATTTGTTAGGCAGTATGGGGAAGGCAGAGGGACTGTTAATTTTTGTTCCTCCATTTTATCACACTATCACTACTGGACCACAATTACTGGATCTCATTCATATATGATATTTCACCTATATTGGTACAAACTTTTAAACAGAAAAGGACTGTCAGTGTAAGTGGATTAGGGTAGATGCGTTTAGCATGTAATAAAAATAATAAAATTTCTGCAATGCAGGATGTATAAAATTTAATTATATAAATCAGAATTTTATTTAAATTCTTTTGTTTGCAATAATTATTGAATGAGTACCAAGTAAAGATTTTCAAAGTTACCCTTATTACTATTAGACATTATTAAAATTGCATCAAACAATTTAACTCATCCATCAATTGATAACTACAGAAATTGGGGAAATTTAATTCAGAACACAGAAGATTGCTGGAAAAAATGACATAGTCATGCAAATTTTGTAATACATCCTATGGTTGGAATGTAGAACACCATATCAAATCAAATCACTGAAATATATTTGTTATTCCTCTTTCACTTCTAATTTAATGCTTGCTCATTCATGAAAAGTGAATATAAGTTTTTTAAAAAGTACTATTTCTTTAAAATAAATAAAAATAATTACTACATGTAAGTTTTTTAGCAGGTATAAAATTAATATTTTTTTTTAACTCACAGAATTGTCCAAAGGTATGTATGAAATAAAGTTTAAAATATTTTCAATAATTTATTTTTCATAAAGCTTTATTTTTAATTTCTTGTAACATACTTAAAAAGGTCTCTTTAAAAACACTAAATTTTCTTTCTTAAACCTTGCTTTAATCTTTTTAAAATAAAAATAGTACTAATCAATATTTATTTTAACTATCAAATGTTTTTAATCAGCTTAATATAATTAAAATAATCAACATCCTGGTGCCAAAAGTACTTAAACAAATTATCTATTAATAAACCTTCCAGAATTCTTTTTCTTTTTCAACTGAAAATAAGCTTAAATTGATGACAGTTTGTTTTATGAATAACCTAGCTGTTAACTTATGACACAATTTGTTTTCTGAAGACATCCTTTTCCAGAACTAGCTTTCTTTTGCTTTTATTATTTTTTTTTTCCTTTCTTCATTCATTAAAATGTTGAGAATTTTAAAATCGGAAGGTGTATAATATGAATATTTAAAATACCAAATCTTGTCAATAGTCTGATTTACTAAATTCTGCATTTACTCCACTTTTATGTAATTAAAACTGTGGCGTAATAAGTGGGGGGGGGGGGGTCCGCCCCGGCGGCAAAAAAACAAACATGGTGGCCGGCAGGACACTTAGAAATAATAAAGTGGAAAACTAAAGGACCGAAATGGGGGCAGAATGCTGAAACTTAGAAAGAATGGGGCGGCAAACTGAAAGACCACACCGGGCGCCAATAACCCTAGCACTACATTGCTAAAGCAAAAGATCATTATTATGCTCTGATTTTGGCAAAAGCATAATGTGTTTCAATTGCTGTATTCCCAAAACGTCGCAAATCCCTCGATTTTCAGATGGATTTGAGTAGATAAAGCCACTGAACATGGTACACGGCTGAAGTGTTGAAGTTCCCACGTTCGGCGAGCCCCGCCCGCGCGACTGTCGGTCTGGAGTTTTGGTCAGTTTCATCAAGATGTACGCGTCAATACACATTACAACTCCTTAAAAAGTCACCCAACCAAGGCACCCCCCTTAGAAGATATCCCTTGTCTAGGCTTGCCATAACAAACAAGCAAATCCCGCGAATTTTCGAATCGCAAAACGTCGTTTTGCTAAGGCATTCTTTCTGTATCATCTGTAATTATATATGATTAGTAAATAACTGTTATACATTACGAATAATATGTACTAAGAAAGCCGATTAAAAAGAGCAAATCGTTTAGAGGGGGGGGGGACTTGCTAGTGTTGCGAAACTATTAAAGACATCGAGAAGAGCAATAATTATATACAGCTGGCGACGAACTCTGGTATAATGACTGTTTGATAATTCGCAACTACATATTTATCAAACGTAGCCACCGATATTTGAGGATTGACAGATGGAATCAGAAATTTTTAGATAACTTGAGAAAATTTTGAATTTCCCAACCGTATTTTCTTCCCCCAACTCCTAAGTGAAATGCCGATCGGGCTTCTCGCTTGAGTCAGCAAAAACAAAACATACAAGAGGGGCCTTTTCGGGTTACTCGGCTGTTCGGCTCGCGCAAAAGAAAACAAAGAAAAGGGCAGTAGGAGTATTTCGATCTGAAAGAGTAGAATATTTGAAAAAAGCATTTTAATAAATTACATTTGTGGGAAAGATCGGATTTCATAGATGGTTTTTGTGAAAGGGCCGTTTTCAATCGAACCTATTTTTATGATGGGATTATTGTACTCAATCGTAACCGTTTTAATTAACGTATTATCGTGATGGGCCGCAAATGGTATGTAGGAAATAAAAAGTGCTGGTTGTTTACTAATAATAATAAAAATGTAAAAGCAGGAGGGTGCATAAAGAAGAGAAATAGAGCCGCCCGGCGCTAAAAAGACGACAAAAGGGCCGCCGGGCGCTAAAAAGATAACAAAAAGGGCGCTGCGCCCTGCCAAATTAATCTAGAGTCAACACTATCGCACTTGAAAATATGTACTGACTTTTCCTGGAGCATGTGTTGTTCAGAGCCTCACATACCTCACACAGTTCGGGAGTCATTAGTAGACCAGAGGGGAATGAGATTTGTGACAATCGATGCAATTGTAAAGAAGAGAAGTTTATGGAAAATGAGAGAAAATTTGAAAGGTTGGAAAGAGAAATTTCGAGATTGGTGGAGAAAAAGGTGGAAGTTCCAATATCCTGAGTATGTCTCCAACTTTAGTCATTGGTTTTGAGAGCGAAAATAAGGAAAGGGAAGTACGAAAGACTGAAGAAAACGCTGAATGCCTATCTACCACCAATTGGGAGGTGCGTTCACAAATGACCAAGTTAGAATAAAAGTCTCAGTGCTTTCACAAGTCTGCGACACAAAGTTATTACGGACTGTGCAGCAGAAACTCTGGTATCAACTTTATTTCACAACCTAGAAAGCGGAATGAATGCAGATGGAGAGAAACCTTCTCAAGTGATTCTAGACCCATATAAAGTTAGAGGAAGGCTGAAATTACTCGCAGTGAAAGAAACGGAAGAAAGCTTTAAAATTTTCTTTGGATTGTTTTTTGATAGGAGGTAGAACAAAACCAGATACATAGAAAAATTTGTTGACGGCAATTTACACCCAAGTGTTTGTCACAAAGAACATATCTCGCTGATAATAGAACCTGGTTCAACATACTTTGGCCATATGTCACGGTCTGATTTTAAGACTTTCACTGGAAATTTGGGAGAGCTTTACACGAAATCTATTGATTTTGTGACCCTCACATGCATTAGCGGTGGTGGCGAATCATCAAATTCTGGAAAGAATAAAGGCTTCATCCGAAATCTAGAAACGCAGTTCTCTAATCTAACTAAATCTCCCCATTGTTGTAGTATTTGCCAACTTCACACCGTAGCAAACAGCCACTCCGAAATTGGCTGTCTATCCATCTATCAGATGGCGGTTTCTTACGATCTAGATTATTACACTAGACATAAAATGCCACAGTTTGATTTGAAGTCGGGCTTTACATTATTCATTAAAATGCATGCTCCAGTAATTGGATGCTTGGGCTGGCACGGGCAGGACTCTGATCGCAGGCAAATCAACGAGATGGGCATCTTGGGTAATGTAGCTACGACTGTGGTTGTACTAGAGAAGAGCTGCGAACGTTACTAACTATTTTTCAACGGGACTAATTCATTAAAAATATAATTTTTGCTTTCCACACGTTTTTGTCAGAAAAATGCATATTTTTCAGATATTTATAGATTTCAAGCTCCTTCTGCAACTCCTAGAAATTGTCACAGCCTATTCAGATTTTGCATACGTCTTATTAATAAAAATATACAACTTTTGAAACCTCGGGAGCTTAATAATTCGGAAAAAAATTTTTTGGTCCATTTTTTAAAAAAGTCATATTTTTCAAAAAATTTTTAATTTCAAGCTCGATGCGCAACCCCAAGACGTTGTCGTAGGACATTCAAATTTTACACACGTCTTATTTATATCAATTTACAACTTTTGAGACCTCAGGAGATAAAGATTTCGAAAAAAAAAAATTTTTTTTTTTTCGATCCACCCTATTGTTCATACATGATTGGTATTAAAATAAATGTTGAAACAAAAATATTTTACTCTGTTCTTCCAGCAAAAATAAATTGAAGGAATAATTCAAAATTAAGTCTTCTGCTGTTGAAAAGCAAGGTGTTGATGGTTTTTATGAAGTTTTCTCGCAAATAATTTGAAATATATGGAACTATGGCAAATAATGAAAATCTACTTCATTTGGCACTGCTACTGTCAAATGTGGTTTTTCGGTTAATCAATCTTTATTAATCAAAATCATGCATGAGCAAACAGTTATAAATCAAATGCATGTCCATGATGCCATCTACCAGACAGGAGAAATAAAATGTATAAATATTGACCAAAAAAAATTTTTTAAATGTCAGAGGAGCTTGTCGTAGATATCAAAAGCATAAAGACAGTATTCAAAAGTAAAAGCAAGATGAAAAACACAACAAACTAAAAAAAAAAAGTAATTTTAATATTTTTAGCTTATTTGTATTAGCTCATTTTAATGCTAAGCCAGGGATGGCTATTACATGGCACACACACGAAGTTTGCAGGGCATCCACCGGCTACTAAAATCTGGAGTCTATAGAAAATCGATAGATTGAGATTCCCATTTTTTTTTCGATTACAAAACTTGAATTTTTTTGGGTTTTTGTTGAAATAAAGCATAATGACGCTTATACAACTTTTGCAAAGTGTAATAGATTTTATTAAATACCCGTTTAAATGAAAAAATTTGATATTTTAAAATACAAATTCCACTTCACTTTTAATTATTCAAAACATACAGTAAAATCATTGGCAATTCATAGTTGCCAATTTGTATGCTTTCAGTTTAGTCTATACTTTTCACCGATTTTTACAATTTTATGCAAAACTCCCTTTTTTTATTTTAGTGAGTCATGATTTTATATTTTGTTTTAAAAAATAATCTCTTAAAATTTGTCACTCATGAATTTTCCAGTGGGTTTATTTTAAGATTACTTAATCTTCTCCCCCCCCCCCCCCCCCCCCAAAGGAAAAAGGAAAAGAATCAACTAAATCAGCAGCTGTTTGTTCATTGAAATTCTGGTAGGAAAAATCTTGTTGAGTATGCACCAGCATCCCATTTTAATCTTTTGCCATATGTCTTGAGAACTAATATTTTCCCTTTACTTTGAACCTCCAATAACATAAATTATTTTTTAATCACTTTTAAAAATGTAAAATAGTATAGAAAAAATTTCATTAAAGACAGCAGGTTCAAATTAGGGGTCGCAAACCGGGATACCGGGCCAAATTTAGGTCTAATTAATACCGGTATTCATTTCACAAAAACCAGGATATTCGGTATTTTCGGTTTTAGTAAAATAAATAAAATACAAATAGAAAAAGTTACGCGCCTTTTCATTCAAATTACGCGCATGCAAGTTCGTTCACCTTACGACAAGACCGATGAATCCGGCGACAGCCGAGTAGCCGAACTTCCCGCGCAATGAATAGCGAACGAGCCTATGGCGTGGCGCGAACGGTGCAAATGAGTGAGTTGAAGTTAGTTTGCTGAAGTTAGATGTTTTATGAAAATTTATTACTTTTATGTTTCATGAGAATTTATTAATTTTATGTTTTATGAGAATTAATAAGAAGTGCATTTTTTTGGTTCGTTTTGTTTATGTTGCGACTGTTGTGAGATGTTTAAGTTTGATAAACATTTTATTTTTAGAACTGATTCCTAGTAGGAATCCTACTTCCTAGTCAAACACTACATTTAATTAAAGTATTTGAACTAGTTAACCTAAGTTATTTTAATAAAGGAATAAACGGGCATTTAGTATTAGTAAATTATTGCTAAGAACTAACTGATTGATTACCAACATATCAAATAATAAACCTTGTGTCAATGAATATTTTGTTTTATTTAGAAGATAAATTCATTTAGGTTAGGTACCTACTTACTATTCCTCCGCAAACTAACTTTATTATACTAAATTTGCTAACTTATCGGTATTGGTCTGGAGCCAATACCGAAAATACCGGTTTTGCTTAAATGATTCGGTATTGCGACCCCTAGTTCAAATATGAAAATGATACAAAATAATAGTAGAAATAATAAAATTAAAGCAAAGGATGTTTTTTTTTTTTTGGGGGGGGGGGGGGAATTGTGAAAGCAAGCAACTAGGCATACGTTTGAGATTTTCTTTTCTTAATTCCTTTTCAGGTGTAATTTTACAATTCTTTTTTATGCATAACAGAATTGCTTTTTTCCCTTCTCTGATGTGTTTAAGATCATTTAAATTTTGTGTCCAGTATGAATGTTTCTTTTAAATGAAAGTAACTAAATTTTAATAATTGTTTTATTTTCTGTGTAAGAGATATATATTAATTGTATGTTATGTAAATTTTAATATTTTATGCTATTTAAACTATGCAAATGGATGAAACTCAAGAGTTTATTTAATGAAAACATTAAAATTCTGTTCGTATGCTATTTAGTAAAATTTATTTAAAATTTCATTTGCACATTATTTAGCAGAACTTACCAGAAATGATTTCTGCTTTGTATATTGAGCTGCCAATAGTTCAATATGTCATTTGCATATTATTTTGCACCTTGGGAATTTCAAAAGTTGACAAGTATGAATCTTCAAAGTTTGAGAAAATTATATCAGTTACACATAACCGATAATTACTGCTCATGAAAGGTTCCCAAAAAACAGTTATCCATATTTTCATATACGCAATCCTTTGCAGATTGGCGTATTTAGCACCACGAATTATATCATCTCACCGTGCTGGCAAATATCCAAAGTGTACTATAACTGCTATAATGGCATAGTTAACGCCACCAAATATTTCTACTGGTAGCAAACACTCCAGCTGGGCCGAACAGCTTTAAAATAATCTGCATTTTAATTATTTTTCATTTTCAAGATACTGGGTTCTAACATTTTGGAACTCTTGGTTTAGATTCACCCTGCTTGGAAACATATACTTTTTAATTTGCCGTAAAATTAATGTAATTGTACTTCATGTTTGTCAATTTCACGAGATTCTACATACTTGGAATTGCTTTGTTGTAAAGGAATGAATGATTTTATGCTGGTAAAAGTTGCCAAACCTGGCAACCATTATGTTTATTTTTTCAGTTTTTATTAATATCTTCTACTAAAGATACTATTTTTGCCTCCTGACATTGGTGGTCACCCTGAGTTTGTATGCTAGAAAAATTTCCTGGACCAACAAGAAATTTATAATTTTCATTTTTTCTTTAAAACATAAAACACAAGGTACTTGGTATAGGGTTCTCACACGCCTTAAAAAGAATAATTAGGCACCCTCAAAAAGGCCTTATTTTTATCCTAAAAACCTTAAATTTTCATATCTTTACTTAGTTTCTTGTTCTTTAAGTCTCTTATAGTTTCTTGTGATTTTTGCAGAATTTTATTATTTTACTTTTTATGCGAACAGGGGTGGGAAAGAGAATCTTATAGGAATCTAGACACGTTGTCTGCATGCTGCTCTCTCTGAGAAGAACGAGAAAAGGGACAGGGGAGATATTTCCTTTATTTGCTGTGTGTTTCCTTGAATCATGATTCATTTACTTCATTTACCTTTTGCCATAGTTGGGGAAGAAGGGAAAATATGATTAGAGACAAGGAAAAGAGTAATATGAGATAAATATATAACTGATTTAAACATGATTGTCTTAAATGCACTTTTTACCCCTTAAAGTTTGTATTATTTTCAAGAACATGTTCATAAAAGTACCTATTTTTATCCAAGAAAATTATAAAAAAATAAGTATATGTACAATATGTGCATTCAATAGGTTGTACACATTTTGATATAAAAAAATTCTGTGCATAAGAATTGAAATGCTCTAATATTTCTGGCTCATAACTTTTGAACTCTCCAACCCGAAATATCATGAGAGCGGAGCAAGAAGGAAGAGGTGTTAATACTTTAAAAAACATGAAATCCAATATTATTAAGATGTACAAAATAATCGCATTGCAACGTATCTTCAATTATTGGCCTTGAAATTTTTTTTGAAATAGCCCTAAGAAGGCCTTATTTTTTATATCAAGAAAGGAATGAAAACCCTGCTGGTACTTGAAAAAAAAAAATGGCATTTCAATAAACTGTAGGTTTGGTACTTCCATCAAATTGTATTTACCACCCAAAAAATGTATTGGATATTACAGGAGAAATTCCACTTTTTCAAATTATTATTTCAGTATACACAAATTTCTAATCGGGATATTTAGGAATTAAATGTCATGCATTATAAGTTTTGAGTATATTTTTCATGCTGAAGGTTGCTGTTTGAGTTGAAAATATTTTTGTCATTCTGTCCATGATTCTTTGGAGTAATTTTAATTACAAAATATGATGTTTTGAAGATTTTATTTCCCTTTGTGCATAATTCCATAAAGGGGGGAAGGCAAACCTAAAAAGAATCCTGTTGTGTATAAAAATAGGATATATTTAAATTGTACTAATTTGCAGGTATGCTGCTGGCATCAGCAAAAGTTTTAGAATATTATTCAAACAATCTGGGCACAAATGTGTTAATGCAGCATATTTTCTCTGAAGCAAATACAGTCAAATCCTGTTTTAACGAAGTTTAGGGACCAGAAAAATCATTTTGCTCTAATGAAATTTCGTTATGTTGATATTGTATCTCCATATTGCAATTTGATTTAGGGATTACCAAAGTCTTTGCTATAGGGAGATTTTTGCTGTAACGGACTTTGCTAAATCAGAATTTGACTGTAATAAAGAATGTGAAACAACTGATGTTTTTTTATTATAATTAGCAATGAATCCAATGTACTTACTAAAATTTATTCAATAACAGTCTAGTATATTTTTAGGTTTTTTTTTAAATTAAAAATTGTTAACTTTCCGTACACAGTTTTAATATTAAGACTTATTTGTTTTTATGTGCTACTAGATTTTAATTTGCAATAATTTCAAGTTAGTGATCTCCTTTGTTATTATTTTTATGCCTATTGCACAGATGTTATTATGCACTTAAGTTTTTATGTATTGCATAAATTTACAAATCAGTTAAATAATTTTAAAATGCAGGAATTCTCACAAGTACTGGACCAAATTTTGGCTAAATACCAAGTACTTGGTGCAGACCCTCTCTTTACCAGCAGGTGCCATGAGGAGGGGAGGCACTTTTTCATTGGCTAATGAAAAACTAAAGTAAACCACACATCAGTGACTAAATGAAATGATGTGATGTACATCATAAGCCCAGTAACTAGAACTCTCTTTGAAATGGCCTGAAACACCTTATAGACAGTCCATAGTTACTCCTGCCTAACTTTAAAAGTATAAAATTTGAATTTGGCAGAGTCAATTGTGTAATTTAATTCATGATTAGTTTTAACTGAACAATTTTTTAACTTATTAATTTTTGTGTCATTTCAGAGCTACACATATCAGCTGCTTGAAGGTATCTTGTTTTGCCACCGCCGTCGTATTTTACATAGGGATTTGAAGCCACAGAACTTATTGATTGATCAAAATGGTTCCTTAAAGATTGCTGACTTTGGTTTGGCTAGAGCTTTTGGTGTACCAGTGCGTGTTTACACCCATGAAGTAGTTACACTATGGTATAGAGCCCCTGAAGTCCTTATGGGATCACCCAGGTATTCAACACCTGTTGACATATGGAGTGTTGGGTGTATATTTGCAGAAATGGCAAATAAAACACCTTTGTTTCGTGGAGACTCGGAAATTGATCAACTTTTCCGGATATTCAGGTATGGTAGCATTTTATTATAAAGTATTTCATTTGTTGCCAAATTATGCTGTAATATTGTATCATAAAAAATCAGCTGAATCATTCTGCACTGCTTTCATAGTTTATTGGATATACTGGATGCATACAACTCCTTAGAAGCACTTTAAAAACTTATTTTCCCCTTTCTTATCCCTGAAATTTAAAGCTATTTATACAAACAAGTCTAATCAAATGGAATCATCCTCCTTCCCTCCCTTTATTTGTACTATGAAGGAAAAGAATGGGGAGCAAAAAATGGTAATTTTTTTTAAGCTTTTACATGGTTGCCATGAACCTTGAAAGTCAGGGAAAACTCCAGTTCAGTCAGGAAAAATATATTGAGACTTAACCATTTGAGTCCAAAGCACTGTGATCGGGCTGTTGAGATTTTATGTCGAGAAAACCCAGTACATTTCGAATATTGCAGACAACTGATGTTGTGTTACCGATTGTTGAAGTCGTGTGCTCAGATTTACTGAAGGAAGTACATGACACAGCTCCTTTTAATGTAAATAGTACATTTTACAATAAGTAGGTTTACAATTGGAATTCATCGATGTAAAATAAACAAAGCGCTATTGCACTGCTTGCTATTTCTCGACATAAAATAAAACAAGCGCTCGTGCTGCTTAGGTCTTTTTGTATTCATTTAGAGAAAGCACCATTGCGTTGTTTGGGATTCTTTGACAGTGTCTTTTCAATACCCTCTGGGACTCAAACGGTTAAGAAAGTAAAATTTACTTATTTATGTATGTATTTTCATTGTAAATGTAAAAGAAGAAAAAAAAAAAAAAAAAAACAGGAGTGCATTGGACGGCTATGAGGATGGTGGAGGCCGTAATAAAAAGATTTAAAAAATATTTTATCATATAATTAATAGTACTTACTACAATTTAAGTATTTTTAATGCATTAAGACAGAGAGAGATGTACACTTATATTTTAGAAACATGCATAAAACTCTTTTAATTTGTAAATTACTATAGTACCATAAATGCATGTAAAATGTATTTTTTTTTAATAACTATAGCCTTTTACTGCTAAGTGGAATGGGTGTGTTGGCATTGTTGCATGTATTTTTTAGGACCGCGATGGTCAGGGAATTCTATCAATTGTGGTCCGGGAAACTGATTTCAAATTTTTTGTGGCAATTATGTTTTACTTAGAGAGCTGTTTCTAATGCTTTTTAGAAGTTTTTTGAGGAGATACCAGCTTTTTTAATTGAGCTCTAGCACAAAAATAAATGTCATATTGTCTTGCACATTCTTTTAGTTGGTTTTGATTAGTGACAACAAAAGTACCTACACATCAAAATAACTTGTGCTGTTTTTTATCATAGTATGCTATTCTAAAAATCTAATTAAGATTTGAACTTGTGTAAAGTTTGAAGGCTTGCACAAAAAGAACTATTTGTTAAAACCATATCAAAAAGAATTTTCATAATATATATATATATTTTAATGATACCAGAAAAACCTACACATTAATTCAAATTCAAAAGTGGTTGTGTCGTTTTGATATTAGGTGTGTTACTCTCAAAATAAAATTTTTAGTTTGTCAAAAAAAATCAGAGTTATTGAAACTCAGTGAGTTTTAATCTTGAAAGCTTTGTTCAAATCTCATTCTGAAGTACACAAATAATCATGAACAAAATTCTCTTGCACTATTTTGATACAATGCATACTTTTTGAGGAAATTGCATTGACTTCATTAAAGTTCAGTAAATAATATATAGCACTGCTTGCTTGCTGCCTTATTTCATTCTTGTTTTTTAAGGTTAGTTAGGATGTGGTTGGTTTTTGTATACCCTCCAACTGCTACGGATTATCCGTAGTTTATACGGATAAGTAGCATGAACTACGGAGCTACGGATGGTATGAAAAAACTACGGAATTGAGCAAATGTTTATTTTTTTTTTAGGGCATTATGCCTGCACGGAGGTGCGGTTTGCAACCCTAGCTGCTTTGTTGTGAGTCAACACTCCTGTGTGTCGGCGCCGATCGTGAAAGAAGGGAATTCAACATTCTCCCTCGGCGCCGGCAGCCGTGAGCGAACTTGTGTCGGCTAAAGTGTGGTGTACGTGGGAGGGGGGGGGGATGCCGTTAGCTGCTCCTTCTCTTGTTACGTCACGTCTCCTCTCGCATTTCCCGCCACCCTATCTTGCTCCGTCCTGTGTTTGGATGTAAGCTTAGCTCTTTTGTGGAAGGAAAGTGCAGCGCACGTTGTTTTCTTTGTTCACATGGATCGTTTTTTAAAACGTGATAGTACTACTGATATTTTTAAAAACCTCTAATAATGATGTTGCAGGGTGTCTACCGCTCTTGAAAGTCTGGTAAAAGCCGGGAAATCGGAAAATGGGTCCGGAAAATTCACCAAAAGAATCAATTTTTTTCATGTCTTTGTTTTTTCTACACTTTCTCTCTAATTGTCAGACTGGAAACCGAAAGCAACTGCGACTCATTTTTCGGACCGTGAAAGCATCAAGCGATGTGTTTGTATCAGGAGGAGAAAATGGGGGACTCATCAATCGTGACGTGAGGGTAAAAGACAAATTAGCTTACTTGGTAACTTATATATTAGGACTGTATTTCCAAGAACAGTTAGTTAATTCTATCAGAAAGTGCAACTACTTCTGTTTCTCAATTGATGAAAGCTTAATCCTGTATACTTTAGTCAAAATTGATTAAAGAAGTTGTACAAAATATGCAAAAATAAAGACAAGCATTGTGCAATTTCCCTAAGTAAAATGCATTGGTCAGGAGTTTTTTTCCCGGGACCTCCCAAAAGTCAGGAAATTGACTTTCAGAAATTTGGTAGACACCCAGTGTTGAGAAAACCTCTAAAAAGCGGGGGGGGGGGGGGGGGTGTTATGACTACTTCAACTCATATATATGTATAGGTGTTTGTGACAAGGGAGTGAAGAATATACATTTTGTATGGCAAAAAATTCCTCATAGGGGGGGGGTTATGACTCCCCTAAAACCCCCCCTCCAGGCGATATCGTGTAAGTGCTACTGATGAGGTGAAGGCCAATGTTGGAGGGTATGTTTTTGGCACAGCGATTGCCATGATAAATTCCATTCCATTGGTCGGGTAAATGTTAATTAAACATACCTGCCAACTCTACTGGATTTTGATGGTTTCTCCTGGTCTCCTGATTTTACCTTAAAATCTCCTGTTTTTCTAACATTTTGAAGTTTTAATAATCAACACATTTATTTCCCCACCAGTTTTGAAAGATTGCTGCTCTTAGGGTTTATTCATTTAATATGGATCAATATGCCCTGGTATTTTGGTCCAATAATAAAGATTTGTGTTTATATTGATTACTCATTTGTGAAGGATTCTTGTAAATTTCAGAATTAGATGGCAAAAATCATTTAATTGTAACATTTTGTGAGAGAGAATTCAAAGTCCCAAAAAATTTTACTACTTCTTTTTTTTTTTTTTTTTTTTTGTTGTTGTCTAAAAAGCAGATATTTTGTAAAAATTTCAAACATTTAAGAAAAAACTTGTGAAAACAATGTGGAAGAAACATTAAAACTTTATTCCTTTTTCGTTAAAATAATTCTATTTTTGAGCGCTTTTACAAATTCTATTTTTAATATCAAGACCTTATGTGTGACTAAAATTACAAACATAAATTGTTATAAAAAGCAAACTTTTCATTTTGAAAAACCATAACTATGTCGTATCATGCCAAATTATATTTTCAAAAAATGATACATAGAATAGATAGCAAAATTTAAGGTGTGAAAAAATTTCGAAGAATGTTTTGTGACTTAGATAAGTAATTGTGGCTTTGTATTAGATACCACATAAATCTACAGGATTTTCTTCACTAGATGTTGGCAAGTATGATTAAAGTTTAATCAGAAGAATGTGATAGTACTTTCTGTTTCCCTCCCAACTTCTTATTTATAATAGGAGTTTGCACAAAAAACAATCTCATTATCTCTACTTATATCTGGGTTCCAATGCATTATGGATAAAGACGAGATTTCCAACAAGTACTGAAGGGCCACAATCATGCACCTGTCTAGTAGTGGGCCACAACATAATTAGGACTATACTCTATATGTGAAAAGTTTTAAAACCTTGATCATAATTAGCCACATTTCATTAAGTTATAAAAGACAAATTTAATTATGATTCAAATAAGAAATGGTCATTTTTAAATGCTATCCGCTTATGAAGGGATGGATAAGTTAACGGTACAGTGCCAAGTTAACAATCAAGCCAAATCAGGAGTTTAACTGGAGCCCATAATCACTGTGAGTGGCGTACTAACTAGGGATGCACTGAATATTGATTTTGACTGATATTCGATATTCAAGGCTCCTCTGCTTGCTAGACTTATGATGGTATATCTGGCATTAAATGCTTAATAATAAATTACAAACATGTTTTACTCGAAAAAAAAAAAAAAAACACTCAAACTGGTGTTAAATGATAAAATAAATAAAAACTTAGGGAAAAAAACACGCATAAAAAGTTACTTATAAGATGATCTATATCTTATAAGTAACTTTTTATGTGTGTTTTTTTCACAAAGTTTTTATTTATTTTATGTTTTACGCATCGTGAAAACATTTTAAATATATTGAATATAATTTACAAAAGCTGCATATCTTTAAACATGGATGTTAATAATGTTGCATAAAAAATGTAGTTAAAACGCTAAAATATACTGTTTATTCATACAATACCAGCAGAAACTTGTTATGGTTAATCAAATTTAACTTGTTATGGTTAAAATTTGTTTTGACAATAACTGTGTGTATGGTTAAAACAAAATTTAACCATTACACATTTGTTAATATACCTATAAAGCATTTTCACAAAGAAATACATACTTTCTTTTTAAGAATAATATATCTACAGTACAAAGTCAAAAATCTGGATATCCAATGTTCGGAATTCGCCAAAATTCGAACTTTTTATTTATTTATTATTTGTCGTTAATTATCGACAAGTGCCCATTGCAAAGTATCAGTCTTTCTGAAGATGCAAAGATTTTACTTCTTTTAGACAACTCTTCTGCACATCCTTCAGTTGATCTGCTTTTAAAAAAAGGAATGTGGCAGTTTTATATTTACCACCGAATTGCACACTGAAAAAATTGTTTTGTTGATTCAACAAAATTTTGGTTGGCTCTATTTCAAAGAACTATTTTTTTTTTTTTAATCAACAAATATTTTTCTTAATTCAACAGAATATTTTTTAAATTTAACAAGCATTTTGTTAAAAACAGAGGGGTGACGGTAGGATGTAGAATAAGTGAAATAACAAAAAATCTTTTAGATAAAATTTCAAGAACAATTATTACAATATTTTTCTCAATTTCAATTGAATAATAGAAAAAAGTTAATTGCAAAAGAACAATTTTATGCAGAATACTATATTTATTAGACATAAGATGCATTTTAAAACTTTTTTTTTTTCTTTAAGATGTGATTTGTACAAAAATAGAATGCATTTTAAACTGCTTAAATAGAATAACAATTATTGTATCATTTAAGTGCATTTTTAATATTATGAAAGATGGAAGAAACATAAAAATAATTTTTATTGTGTAATTAATAGGGTGGGCCAAGAAAAAATTATTTTTGAAATTATTATTCTAATAGTTTGGAAGGAATTTTCTCTGCGTTCAATATAAATAGTGTAAAATATTATTGTCGTTGGATGATATTCTTTGTCCTTATGTCAGACTTAGACTTTTCGCAATTTTGGTTAAAATTGACACTTTTTAATTAGTATAGAAACTAGGGATGCACCGATTACCATATTTTGCCGAATACCGAATACTTGGTTAAAATTTATTAAACTTATTAAACTGTTATCAAACTTTGGTTGCAATGATTAATTTAATTAGTTTATTCTTAAATGATATTTCATATGGTGTAAAACTTCAAGATTTAATATCCAAGTGTTTCCTTTATATATTATTAATAACTTTTCTAAATCTTACTGAAATGCTGGATAATTTTTTTACCTGCATAAAAAAATTAGCAGTTAATTGACTTTACATATTTATGAACACTTAACCCATTTATGCCTAGCGTCCCTTTTTTGGGACGGCATTTTCGCTATCATTCGAAAACGTTATTTATTTTTCCTAGCCTTTATTCGCGAGTATTGAACCTCAATTCCACAAAATATTTTAATATGGCCAAGTAGGATGTTGACATTTCAATTTTTATACATAAAGATTTTAAATGAAATCATCCCTTGTTCAAAAAGTTGACATCAGAAATTTATCAATTACTGTTGGTGTTAGCAAAAATCGAAGAAAGTCGCAAAAATATCCAGGCACGAATGGGTTAATGTTATGAGTTTTTTTTTTCCCCTGATAAGTTTCAAATTTAAATGAGATAGTAATAGCAAGGTTAATGTAATGTGTCATAAGATTTAAGAAAAATTGAAAAGCAACGAAATCTGAGTGTCTTCTCTTACATTAAAACTAATTTCATTATGATATCAGTTTTTTGGGTAATTGTGGCAACACTGCACTAGGGCGATCTGCCAAGGATGGGGGGTGGGTGGGGGTAGGGTTCCTTTGTAGGATGACTTTCTAAGGGTTTCTAATGCATATTTACATGTGATATTAGTAAGTAACAACTTGAATTAATTTAGTACTATGGTACTATACTACAACTTTCATTCATGATATAAAAAATATGTATTTGTTTACCAATTGGTGAATACTTTAATTTGTTTACTATTCGTCTGCCGAATATTTAAGTATTCGGCCGAACCGAATACTTAAATACCGAATAATTCGGTTTGTCTGCCGAATAGGCAGTATACCAAATACCAACCGAATATTCGGTGTATCCCTAATAGAAACTATTATTATTATAATTATTTATTTATTTTTCTGTTAAAGTAATTTATATGGACCTTATTCAGCCCAGTGGGCTCTTTTTTCCGAACAATTAGAATAACAACAGTAGTGTTGTAAAGTAAAAGTAACGAGAAAATATTAATACCTGTATGTATTCGTTACTCTAAACTCACTACCTGTTACTAAGTGTTTGTTACTAGTTTGAATGCGAGAAACAAGTCTTATAGCCAGGCGCATATCTAGAGGAGGGGGGACGGGGAGCTGCAGCCCTTGAACACATTGAAGATCTGATAGACATTGATAAAGCTATAGCAATTGTGAACAAACTAAGAGCCTGTGAAATCTGTGATGTGCTAAACCCAGAGGAGTCAGATATGGACAGCAACAGTGATGAGGATGATTTTAAGAGTGATGAAAAGATTTCGTTAGAAGAAAAATCCTTTGTTATTTAGATGATGTCATCAAAGCTCTTGAACGAGGGAATTTTTATATGGGACCAAGAACTGTTAACTGTGTATAAGAGGGGGGGGGGTGATATAAATCATAACATATCTTATTTTAATTCTTAATTGTTAATTATTTTTAAATTTAATCTGCATTCAAAATTTATTCTTTGGACTTACAATTCAGATTTACTTCACTTCGCCTGTAAAGTTTTATTTTTGCACCTGCCTTATTTAAAAGCAATCTTCCGTTTGCCATTTATTTTTTATTTTTTATTTCACTGTTTCATTTGTAGAGCCCAGTATTTCATTTGCGATGGTTTGTTTATGACAATATAAGGTATCAAATCTATAAATAACATTGGCTTTCATTTGAGGGTTACAATTTAGCTGTTACATTTTTTGTTTCATCCAATTTGGCACGTCTGGATTCAAAATTAAATATATTAAAATATGTTAAACCGACTGTGGCATTGCACATTTTTGGCACTTTGTTTGGCCTAAACCCTTTTTTAACCCTGCAAATTGTCCCTTTCCTTATCAATACAATGAAGAACGGATAGATTGCTTATCTCCTACTGAAAGATAGCTTTGTCAATTTTCAGAAATATGTCCCTCAAAGATCAAAGTGACCATATAAGCGGGTATAGCTATGATGGCATGACCCTATAAACAATATTAAAATATATAGAATTCCTATTCAGTCAGCCAGGACTTTTCAAAAGTGGCCATATAACGAGGTTCGACTGCAATTGAGTAAAGCAGATATAAAAATGATACGGTTTGGTATGTTACTAATTGGGGGGGGGGGGGGGGGTACGAGGTCTTGTCACAAATCACTGGTTTTTAGTTCTGGTTTCCTATTAATTTGAAACCAAAATTGCTGTTTTTGTTGGTTGTAGCTTAAAACTCCTAAGAAAATTTTTAGTTATATGTCCTTCCAAAAATACCTTACAAATTGCCCAGTATGCTGTTAACTATTGAGAGGAATGCCTATACATTTCAGTACTTAAGTTTTATCTCTAAGCAAGTTTATAAAACATGTATGAATATCTGTATTAATAAATGAGTAATCACCCTGTTAATCAAAGTACAATTGACTACACAAATTTATACAACAAAATTAAAAACTTTTTTTTTTTTTTAAATACTTTTTGTCCTCTGTAGTATACTAACACAATTCTAAGTGACATAACATATCGATGTTCATTTATTAAACTTATTTGGCTGTTTAAATATTTAAAAACTTATAATTCCTTATCTTAACACAAATTGATGCAGACGAAAATTGTGTTCGTTTTGCAGCCCTTTCATAAAATTACAATAGATTAAAATGGTCCTTCACAAAAATGCAACTGATTAAAATGGCCCCTTTCACAAAAGTACAATTAATTAAAATGGGCCCTTCATAAAAATACAATTGATTAAAATGGCCATTTCACAAAAATACAATTGATTAAAACAGCCTTTCATCCTGTATTTGAATTGGTTTTATCAAGTATTTTAACATAAAAGAGTTAACTTTTATTAAAAACTGACAAAAATAAGCAATTTTCACAAAAATGGGATTGTGGAAAAAATTTCTGGATTGACACCTGCAAGTTCAAATAAAAGAAGTGTAATAAATAACTTGTGTGTAAATAAAAGCTTAGAAGTTTCATTTTATAGAATTTTTTTTTAAAGTCCAAATCTTTTATTGAATTGACGTGCAAAAATCTCTTAATATCAGCATTTATTCATTATTAATACATTAATATGATTTTTGAGGACATGGGTGAGGTAATATGATATAACACACATACAATAATGAGAATGATAATAAAAATTAAAATAAATAAGTTAGTATTTAAGTATCACTGCAAGGACTTTCTGCTGGTGAAAACTCTAATTTAATATCCAAAGGAATATTAGAGGGTTGTGGCTCGTTTGAATTTGTTGACTGTACTTCAACTGAGGCTGAGTATTCAGATGATTCTACAGCTCTCACATCATTTAATAACTTATCAGCAGGAGATTCTATAGATTTCTTTTTATCTCTATACAACTGTCTATATCCCGATATCACATTTCTTATGGTATAGCAAACATTGGCACTTCTTTCAGAGTCTGGATCATTCTCGTTAAATATAGCCATAGCACTTTCCAAATTTTTAATCGCATCTCCCAGCATATTTACAGAGAGTGATTTAATTTGAATAACATCATCGTCGTTGTCAAAGTCTTCTTGGTTTTTCTGACTTATTAATTCAAGCAACTGTTCATTATCTATTTTATCCCTATTAAAATTCAACTCCTCCTGAAAATAATCTAGGCTGATTTCTTCCAGACCAAGCTCTTTAGCAATTTCTGTGATGTTCTCGTGCATTCTTTCAACATCATCATCAAATCCTGAAAAATCTGTCACAAAATTAGGATAGAGTTGTCGCCATGTTTTGTTCATTATGGAAGGGTGTATATCATTCCATGCTCCAACAACATTACTAATTGCTTGTTTTATATCATAAGATTTCCATAAATCATGAAAAGATACTTTTTTAGGCTTGGCATTCTCAATTTCTATAAGTGCCTGAGAAAGAGCTCTGAAATAATAATATGCTTTAAATGTTTTCATGAATGCCCCATCTAAAGGTTGTAAAATAGATGATGCCCTTGAAGGCAGAAAGATTACTTTTACATTAGCACTTAGATCATCTAGTGAGGTAGGGTAGGCCTGTGAATTGTTTATAACAAGCAAAGCTTTGTTATCAAGATTGTTTTTTATACAGTACTGTTCTACAGCATGGCAAAAATAACTGGCAAACCAATCACTAAATATGTGTTGAGTCATTGAAGCTTTTTTGTTAGTTTTCCACATTACTGGTAATTTCTCTTTAGGATAACCCTGCAAAGCTTTCGGATTTTCTGTGAAATTAATTAGTAGTGGTTTTAATTTGAAATCACCTGAGGCATTGCAACCTAATAATAAAGTCACATGGTCAATGTTGTCTTTTGTGTCAAGTGTAGTTGTGACCTCTTTGATAGGTAAGCGTTTCCAAAACAAGTGGGTCTCACTTACACTAAAAATTTGCAGAGGTGAGTAACCTCCTTCTTCCACAAAATCGTGGAAGTTTTGAGTAAATGCATTGGCAGTTTGAATGTCATAGACATTATTATCGCTAACAACTTCACAGAAATTCGCCGCTACAGAGTTTATTTCTTCCGTATCGGCACTTGCTGCTTCACTGCTGGTGTCCGATAGTGTGCTAAAACGTCGCTTACAAAACTCGTACACTTCACGATTAATCGCGAACAAACCTGTATTCAAATAATCTTTAGTCAATTCTTTGTAGATCGCTAAAGCTTTCACTTTAAACTCCTCAAAGTCTATAGTATTACCCTTACGCACTTCGCTTGAATACCACGATGAGAGTCCGCTTTCAATTTCAAGTGAAATTGCCTTTGATATAATTGGGCGTGTGATTGTTAGGATCTGCACTTTTCTTTCACCATTAGAGATTTTATTATGCATTTTTTCGGCAGAAATTTTCTTTATTCTATCACCATTTTTCAGTATAGTCCTCACAGTTGAATCGCGTAACCCTAAAGCTCTAGCTATAGCGGCGCCAGAAAAGCCCCTTTCTGATCGTCTTATAATATCAAGTTTTGTTTCTAAATTGATCACTCGGCGTGCTTTTTTCACAACAGACATTATTTTCATAGAATTGAGTCTCTTTCCGGCCATTCAACACTTCTAACTAAGTCAATTTATTTGTTTAGCTGATTTTCCATCGCGCCATTCTCGTGCATTAAAATATTGTAAACAATCACAACGCGCAGATGGCCTGCGCGTTGAGCACCGGTTGAAGGGACAGTTGGAGTAGAAGTACGTGACTCCGCTTTGTAGGGGGGATTGGGTCATGATTATTTTCATTTCATTTTTTTTTTAATTAATTTTTTGTATAAGAATTGCCAAAATCTCTAATCTGTTTAATCAAGTTACAGTTTTAAACTCTATTTAGCCATTATATAATGAGAGTATTGGGATGCAGTCATATGTGAATTATTCATCACCTAGCGAAAATAAAGCGATAAAAACGTTTTTCTATGAGCGTTGTAATCGGAAATTTAAAGAGGGTACATAAAGCATTCAAGAGAAGGAACAGCTTAAGTTTCTTCGTTTAAAAGGTTTTAAGATGAATGATTATCTAAACGAAATTTAGGGCCCCCACATACCTCTTCCTCCCCCATCTTCTCCCTTCGCGCGTTTCTTTTTCTTGTGTGTACGCTAAATGCAAACAACGCCGATCGCTGCTAGTTATCAAAACCCGTAATGCTTGTTTGTTTACGTTTCGGGGGGGGGGGGGGGAAGGATCCGGTATTTTAAAGCTTTGTTGTTACCAGAGTTAATGTAAATATTTTAAAATATCTGTTTTTTAATAATTGCTTTGCGGTATTTTTATAAATAAATTGTTGGTTTACTTTTTTATTTCATTAATAAAATATTGGAAAATTTTCTTAATAAGGGTCAGTTTACGTCTTGTTAAATAAACATTTAGTCAAAATAGCTGCCCATTATTAAAATCGGAAGTTTAGCCATTCGATAAGTTAGGAGAGGTGGGGAGAGGCTCAGCATGTTTAGATCGATTCCGGAACTAAAATGAAAACCATATTGTGCTGATTTGTGGTAGTTTTCTCCTTTCCCCCCTCCAAGGGTATGTGGGGAGGGGCTTCAGCCCCAAAGCTCCCCTCTCCCCTTCCTATGCTACTGATTGAAATGTAAAAGATGGACTTGATGAAATCCTTACTTTCATAAGTTAGTTTTCTCTCTTTTGAATGTGTGTTTATATCAAGAGAAAAAAAACTGTAGTATTAAAACCTAATTTAATAATTAATTAATAACTATTAATTTAACAACTAAAAGTAAAGAAACTACTGAGCTGGTCGTGTTACATTAAAAATGCTATTTTTTTCTATTGTTTATTTTGTAATTATGTACCAACCTATCAATTGTTCTACTGATTAAAAAAAGTGTATGAATTTTTAGGTAGAACTTTTTGTAAGCTCTGCACAGCTGTGAAATGCCCACGTCTCATATAACTCAGCTCCTATGTTCTTTTTTTAGGACAGTGCAGCCATGAGTTTTCACAACTTTTGTAGCTCATTGGTTTTCTGGAAATTCAGATCAGCTAATTATTTTGCTTTTCTACTAACTTTTTGGATGGGAAAGACTCCTACCTTTAGTCATTTATACATACAATCAAAGGGAACCCCCCCCACCACCACACACACACACACACACACAGAAATTTCTGTGTGTGGGGTGGGGTTGCAAAACTAATTTTTTCTTAATAATAATCTTGATTTAAATTTAATTTTATGAAAATCAACTGTAGAAAATTCTCAACTCAAATCTTCTTACATAGTTGTATTTTCCTAATTAATTGATTCATGTATATCTTAGAGGACATGATTTTGTAACACTAAATAATATGTCTAGTTATGTAACTTACATAATCTATATGTCAAAAATATTTTTAATTAGTAAATGTTTGATGTTAAACTGTCTATAATCATATAAATAATTGAAATTCCATAAATACTCCTACTTATTTTATTTTTTATTATTTTTCTTTTTGAGATTTATGTGAGTTAGGATTTCAAAAAATTATGAGGCCTAAACAAAAAGGTAAAATTATCGCGCATATGACACCAACTGCACAGTTTTGGACACAAAAGTTCAAAGTTTAGTTTCGCTATGCAGCACATTACACCTATATTTCTCATCTTGAAATCATGCCTATTAACCTATCTCTTAAAATTTTAAACAGCTAGCTATAAGATATTTTCAAGGCTATTTCGATCTCCAGCCTGACTTTTTTTGGAAACTGCATAGTACACAAAAGAAGCATATACTTATAATAAATTTGTAGGTAGTGTAACATTGTTTTGCATATGTGTATTACAGTGCACAGAAATGAATTTTTTAATTTATTTTATTAATAGGACTTTAGGAACACCCACTGAAGAAGTTTGGCCTGGTGTTTCAGAGTTACCAGACTTCAAAGTTACATTTCCTAACTGGAAAAACAACTCATTACCAGTCCTTTCAACGCGGCTGGGTTCAGATGGTCAAAATCTGCTACAAGTATGTATTCTTTATTATGTACGGGGAGAGTGATTAAAAAAAAGGTTACTAGTCGAATAAAGAAATATTTATAAACAATAGATAGAAAATACAAAAGGGAAATAAGAGCCATACATGCCTATCACTTTTCAACATAATCACCAAGTGTATTTAGGCATTTATAAGAATGCAGAACCAATTTGTTTAACCCATCCTGGTAGAAATCAGGTCCCTGTCCATTGAGCGATAACTTGCTGCTAGGAGGCCGAAAATCAAATTACCAAATTAAACAGGCTTGAAAATCTTCCATGGAATTCAGCATTTTAGTAATTTTCTACCATTTCTTTCAACAATATGTAGATTATATAATGATGGCTAAGCTCTGTATTTTGTATCTGCAAACACAAGTTCAATCTTTTAGCTCCTTTTGGTAAATGAGTATTTTCCTTTAAGTATTTCTTTATCTATATCTCTAATGCAGTTATTAAGTACACAAATGATTATTTTGATTTACTTTTATAAATTTTTCGAATTTGGAATGTACAGTATGAGAAACATTTTCACGCTCATCATGCATATAAAATCGATGTTGATCTCAATTAGAATCTTGTCCGGTTTAGTTAATAGCATTCAAGTCAAGTCAAAGAGAGTCATTAAGGAGTACCTGCAGTAAAACAGTTCCCGCATAGTGGTAAACCTACCTCTTGAACATGCAAAAGAATTCAGAGGTTTCAAAAATCTGGATGTTTTCAAAATGATGCAGGCGTAAGCCTGGCTTTTAGTATTGATAAATGATATCATTACTGACTGTGTTGTTAAATCTAATAGTGATGATAGTACTGATGCAGAAGATGTACTAAATAAGAGTATACAATTTCTCATTCTGCTGCTCTACAGTCTGTGTAAACTTTGCCAGATTATATGGGTCAAAGAGGATTTGATTATGGTGACATTACTGCGGTTTGTAAAATATGTGTCTATGCATGACAAGAAATGAACAAACAGAAGCAAAGACGCTTTACAGTTTTTTTTTTTTTTTTTTAAGCAGTAAATATTGATAGGAAAATTTCTAATTTGATAATATACAGCATGCAAATGTAAGTAATTTTTATATTTCTGTACTGATGCTGATTTTCTTTAATAAAAAGAAGTTTTCAGATTATCCATGCAATCCTTCCTGGTGATTAGCAGGGATAATCAGGAGTGCACTGTATCTGGAAGTTTGAATGCTAACCTAAGAAATCATCACACTAATTTTAAAAGGATGAAATTCATGATTTGTCTTGGCATTGGGCTTTATGAAATTGCTTGAATTTTTCTTTAAAATGATGTTTTCATATTTTTCTGTATTAGAGTATTATTTTCTTTAAAATGATGTTTTCATATTTTTCTGTGTTAGAGTATTCTTTTGTTTAGAATAAAAATATCTGATATGCTTAGTGGTCGAAATATAAACATAAAAATTGTGTGGCTGGCATCAAAATTTTTTAATGTTTAAATTCAAGCTCAGACACTTTTCTCTCTCTCTCTCTCTCTCTCTCTCTTTTTTTTTTTTTTTTTTTTGTCATTGTGCATTTTTGTCCGTGATTAATTTTTGCATCATTAAATATACTTAATTTTTTGTATAACTATGATCTATTTAACTTATTGTGGACATAACACTCACAATACTGTGGAAGCCCCTAATTATTAAATAGTAACTGAACATTTTCTGGTGCTATGTTTATAACAATTGAAAATAAATTTGAAATAATCAAAATTTCACAATTAATGTCCTTAAAAATTGAATTCATAGATTCTGATTATGTTTCTCGACGTGTAACTGGGTTGTTGGGTGAATGGAACTGTTGTCATGAGGAAATGATGTCCCAAGGGTCAGATGTTGTACATCCCTGATTTAAACTTTTTTTTTTATCATGATTAAAATTATTGACACTCTGCTCAAAAGTAATACATATCGTTTTCTGTTATGACTAAACCATAATTGCATATTAATTTTTTATTTTTTCCCCTCGCTCTCTAGGAAATGTTAATCTACAATCCTGGTGATCGTATTTCTGCAAAAGAAGCTCTTGAGCATGAATATTTTTCAGACTTTGATCCCTCGTCTCTTCCAGCCCATAGTACTAATTGAAAAAACTCTTGCATATTTTTGTTGTAGTCTGTTTGCTGTATTATATATTTTTGTACTATCTATATAAAGCAGACTTAAATTTTATTTTTGGTACACATGTAGCATGAATATAAATTTTATACATTATCTCTTTCAGCTTTTTAATAAAGATTTTTATTTTGTATTGTGTAAATCGGCTGTTTTCTTGATTCTTTCTTCCTTCTATCTCTCTCTTTTAAAAGGAGAATATTCCTATTTCTGGAACACTTTCTTGCAGCTGTAAAAAATTAATTTTATAAAAATGTCCTGTATCCAGTCAAATGGCTTATTGCAAAACTGCAAATGAGTTAACTCTAAAAATGGTTAATACAGCTTGAATTTATTAACTTTTACAACTACATTTCTTATGCTAGAATCAACATTTCCAATAATCGTTGGAAACATGCCAGGCCTCTGGTTTTTGACAATTTGTTATGTAATGTCTGTCAGTGGTGTAGTCAAAGGGGGTGGGTCGCCATCCCCATATTTTTTTTCTCATCCCATACATCCCCCCCTTTTTATTCTTGAGAGGGGCGTGCTCATTTTCTAGGTTTAAAAAAAAAATTTGGGGAAATTAAGATTTTTGTTTTGTTCCCGAGAGCAAGTACATCGGCTTAAAAAAACAGGATGTCTGGTAAATACAAAATGGGTCAGGAAAGTTCTCCAAAATTATAAATTTTCCTTCATCTAAAAAATTCGTGTAATCTCTTTAGAGTCTAGAGAGTGAAAAATGCTGAAAAAGATCATTTATGTTTAAATAGAATGAATGATTCAGAATGTTTGCAGAGTATGTGATGCTCACACTTGTTTCACATTCTGTGGTGAGGTGTTTCTTGTGAGAGAAAAGCTATCTATGACAAGTGATAAAATATAGAAATTTTCACTGGTATTGCTCTTTATTCTTGCAGATTCGAAGTGTAGAAGGCTAAAAGATAAAACTTTTGTTTGAAATTCAGTGTCTGCATTTAATATTGTCATTTCGATATATCACATAAATACCAACGTAACACACAAGTAATATTGGTCACTATTAGTGAAGTCTGAACTAACTCAAATTTCACTATTCGTTGTAATTTTTTTTTTTTTTTTTCTCTCTCTCTCTTAAGTACATCAATAATTGTATTGCAGTTGGAAAATTTATTTCAAGTAAGATTTAGAAAAATATTACAATATAAAAAAAGGGGTGGGGTTATATACTGTTACGGGATTTCCAAAAGTAAACAGCATCTATGGTCAAGAAAGTTTTCGGAAGCTCCCAAAATTCAGGAAATTGATTTTCAGAAGTTTAGTAAACACCCTGAAAAATGAAAAAGCAACTTGTGGACTGCATGAATCGACATTAAGAATCACTTACAATCCCATTTGTAAACACTAAGTAGTAAGAACATATCCTTAAAAATAGAATGGATTATAATCTTCCTGAACGCACTCTTTGTTTAAAAAAAAAAAAAAATGCCTTCCGGAATGGCTGAAAAAGTGACAAAAATCGCGGTAGTGAATAGTCATGTACAAATCCAAAAGAAAATCTGTCACTTTGACATTGGATTGTTGACAAATATAGATGGAAAAATTAAGTAACTTATACTGTTGACCACAAAATGACTAACAAATAATTAATAATAACAAATAATAGTTAGTTTTATTTGTTGTTTAAGGAATAATTATATTTAATTTATCAGATAAGTTTAGGTTAAACTTAAAAAATGAATGTCCTCTTTCCCGCGGTGCGGGTGAGAGGAGAAACCCAATGTAAACGCTTTGCTTTACCTACTCGGTGTGACGTCACAAGTAAGCGCTGCAGCTTTCCTCTCAAGGGGGCGTTGGTTAAACTCTCACCGGGCGCAACATAGACTAAATTTGGCTGAAATTCAGTATTTTAAGAACAATAGAGATTCATGTGAAAAACGGGTGCATTTACTAGAGGGTAGTGCACTTTTGCGGTATTTTACAGAACTTTAACCCATCAATACAGGGGCGTAGCCCCCCATGAGGAAATTTTTGCCATACAAAATATATATTCTTCACTCCCTCATCACACACATGTATGCATAGATGTATGTTGCAGTAGTTGTAACCCCCCCCCCCCCCCTTATGAAAAATTTCTGGCTACGCCCCTGTTTCAATATATATATTCAAACCTTCATAAAATTTAATTATAGTTCTAAAATGTAGATGTAAAAGATTTACTTCTATTTTTTTTTTTCCTTTTTACTTAATTGAGGAGACATCGGTTGGATGTATGAAGCGATCCACTTTAGAGCACGGGACATGGACGCTCTCATGTCTCACCTTCTCCAAAACTGGATCAAACTGCTTTTCTACGAGGGTAGGTTCGCATTCTGATTCGCTACGCTGTTCTCAGTGCACGCTAAAGAGTATGTGTTGGTGGTGGCACCATCTTTTGAGACAATTATCACTAAACGAATTATACGATTTTTCATTGAAGATCGGCTAAAAGAAAATAAAAATATTGTAAATGCTGCACTTACTATTTTTTAACTTTTATACTCATAAACCCCGCGGCGTGTCTTCCATAAATTACGGTAATAGTGAAATTTTCGACTCGCTAGCATGTGATTTTTTATCTGCATGATGTTATATTTCTTGATTTATGAAACGTAATCTTTAAATATACTTTATTTGTTAATATTGATTTTAAAATAAAAAGATTATTTAAAAATTATTAACAAGCTGTTATAAAGAACATAAGTACTAAAGAAAAATTAAAGTTGCCTTTCGATTAGTAATAGAGCAAACTTTTTAATGTTAACACAGTTAGGTAAAAAGCAGCAAAAGTTGTATAGCAAATTTGGTAATCATTTGCCATTTGAAAAATTTTAAGTAGTTGCACTGTGTGCACAGTAATAAGGTACTATTCTATATGTATATATTTTTTACCCGATTTAAACGGGCACTATTTTTTCAGGCCCTATCACTGAATCAGGTCACTAGCTGCCACAGCTAGACATGCTAAAAAAAAGTGTGTGATGAATTCTGATACAGAATGGATATTGTTCATATTTCTCGTATAAGTCGCATTGAACATTTACAACTTTATGCTGTTAGAAACTTGACAATATTCTTTTTCCCCAAAACCTATATGGGTTTTGGGTAAAATTTTTACCCGAAATACATAGTATGTATCTTCTGTAGTTTATAAAGTTGAGATATTCATTTACCTTATGTTATGGATTGTAGTGTAAGCATTACAGCATCATTTTTCATAAATATGTTGTTCTTTTTTTAAATCGGGGAAATTTATAATATGTTAACAAGTAAAGTAGATTAGTATATTGTTAACATGCTCCACATAGTTCTTTATTGATTCTCTTAAATATATATATATAGCTGTACAATTTTATTTTCAATAAATAGTAAAGAGATTTATAATTTCTTTAACATTTCATTTTGAATAATGTGGACCATAGCCTTGATTCCTGCAAAGTTTTCTTCAGCAGTAGGAATGATCTGGGTGTTGGACAGCAAGAACCCTTGCCTTCCGGTATCTCTCAATTCTACTGCAAAACTGTATTTCACCTTTGCACCAGCATAGGCCCAGTCAGTAGAAGATCCAGCAGCTGGATCTGTGCAAATAACAAGAAAGGTAAATGATTTGTAACAGATCGATTAAATCACATTCCAATGAAACCTTATTATAAGGCACATGTACTTGTGTGTAACAAACAATTATCTTACTTACTCCCTATGCCCCTACAAATTCCAAGTTCATGATTTTTGATTGTGAGCATAATTTCATCGACTTCTACAAGAGATATTATGGTTTATTTTATTTGATACACATTAACATCTCTAAAATGCACTTTAAGCAATGACTGCAAGTCATTCCAACATATTGCAGTTTACAACCTTTACGGAATATAATTAAGCGCATTTTGTAAAAAGTATATATTTTTAAATAAGTAACCAATTCACATTTCAAATTTTAGTGGAGTAATTAATAATTCTTTGTATGTTGTAGCAAGCCTGTACGAGGACATTTGCTTCAGGCAAAGGACTTTTTAAGGGGTTCTAACGTGTATTCACGTTACTTTTGGAGAAAACCACTCAAAACTCCAGATTGTTAGATCGACAGCCGCATGATAGGCCCGAAGCCAGGACCTTCACACTTGAGCAATGTACCATGTTCAGTGTCTTATCCAATTGGCCATTGTGGGGCCCATACTTCATGGTTTGGGGGAAAATACATTTATTATTAAATTAAGATGTAAATAAAATTTTTGCATTTCTTTTTTCTTTTTCAAATCTTACTTTCTAGGAGTCTAAATATTTTTATTTATATATTTATTATACACTAATGTTGCTATATAGTAGATGCAAAATTGTTCGTGAGAATTACTTTTCAAATAGGAATTTACAAAAAACACCGATACGGGTTTAACAAAAAGTCCTGATGCGATGGGGGGAAAATTACGGGCATTTTTGAAATAAGATAAAAATCAGCAAAAACGACTTTTGTATTTTTCAAAAACTTTGCAGGCCTGTGTTATCTTATTTGGGGCTTTACACTTTAAACAAACATTTATAAATTCTTTTATCATCCTCTACCAGCTGACATTGTTGAGCTGAAAAGATTATAACTGCAGCCATCGAAACTGTAACACCATACATGATGAAAAAAGTGTGGGTTCAAAAACCCCATGAGGAAGTTTTTGTCATACAAAACATATATTCTTCATTCCCCTACCACACACACGTATACATAGATATGAATTGTAGTAGTCGTAACCCCCCCGTCATGAAAAGTTTCCGGCTACGCCACTGAATTAAGCCATTCAGTTGTTGGTCAATTAGGTCAACTTCACAGTTTCACTTTATTAGTAACTTTACAATGATATTTTTTATTTATGTTTCCCAAAATTTGTGTATCTTCAGTAGTTTTGGAAATATTCAAAACTACAGAATTTAGCATTTCTCATAAATTATAAAGTGCTTATCCTTTTTTAAAAAATGTATGTTTGATCATGTCTGTATCTCCTTTTCGAATCCGCATCCTCTGCCTTCCTCTCAAATGGACAGATTCATAGTAGGATTAGCCAAATCGTGATGCTCACAAGCCTTTAAATTTTTAGAGGAACAAAACAAATACAACAGAAAAAATTCTTTAACATATTAAGGAAAACAACATACGCAGAGCTTTCCTAATCATATTTAAAAGTCTCTGAATTTTAAATCAAAAATAAAATAATCAGAACTAAAAAGACAGGGACATTTAAACGAACAAGCAAAAAACGGCAATTTAACAGTAATAATCAAGGAAATGGAATAGCCTTAAAATTTTACGCAGCAAAGAAAGCTTAAATAAAAACAAAAAGAATTTCAGTTACGCAGTCATTTATGCAGTTTGAAACAATTTTCGCAAAATCTGAAAATCTAATCAAGATTTTTTTTTTTTTTAATTCGACGCCTATGTTTTAAGTTGAGTGACCACCTATCATGACACCTAATTTCATATCATTCGCTTCAGTCGTTTTTACGTGATGCTTGAATACAAATTTACGCAGTTTGAAAGGATTTTCTCAAAATCCAATCAAGATTTTTTAAAAATTCGACGCCTATGTTTTAAGTTGAGTGACCACCTATCATGACACCCAATTTCATATCATTCGCTTCAGCCGTTTTTACGTGATTCTTAAAAAAAAAAAAAAAAAAAAAAGCGTCACGGGCAGAATGACAGACAGACAAACTTTTTTTTGAGGGTCGCATCGGTTTCCCGGGTGCTTGAAACGGATAGAAATCGCAAAATTTTTGAATTCCAAGAAATGTACAGACAAAAGTCTAATTTTATTTATATAGATATAAATGGTCGTGACCCTAGGATAACTCGGCTCTTTTTCCCAAGCAATTTACCGAAATCTTGCTATTTTTTTGTACTTCTTTATTTGTGTACATGTAATGATGTTCTTTGATGAGTGAATTTACATACATATTAATTTTCCTTTCATATAGTTAATCGTGTGATTGTGTTCTGTCACATGAATTTTGTCGGTAGGAGATCGACTGGTGTATCTTTCTCTTGCTTCATTTGTATGTGATTTTTTATTCTATTAATTCGATAAATTCTAGTAATTTCAGAGATATTTTCTAAGGTTCCACACATTATTTAAAAGTATATTTTCAAGATCATAAATTTCGATAATTTAATAAGTTGTGGCCTCGCCATACTCAACTAGATAAAGACACTCAAAATGGTAGAAGACTGAAGTGTAAAGGTAGGTCCCAGGTTCGGGCCTATCGTGCAGCTGTCAATCTAAAGGTCTGGAGTTTTGCTCTTTTTTCTCCACATGTAACGTGAATTCGTTTTAGAACCCCTTAAAAAGTCTTCAAACCAAGGCACCCCCTCATCCCTGGCAGATAGCCTTTGCGTAACTCTGCCATAACACAGCACACATATTAAATAAGTTGTGATATAAATTAATTTTTTGGGAATCTTTCCCCCCACACAAACACAATTCTGTTTTTTTTCTTTCGCTTTGTTCTGTTTCGCCCTCTAAAAATTGTTTTCTAGAAGTCAGAATTCCAACTGTATAGATTGCCCAATACTGAAAAAAGGGCAGCCGTTGCCATCGCTCGACTTAACTACCAGCAAGATGGCGGACGATCGAAACGTTCATCGCGTGCCACAGATCTAGAGCGAGCTGTCCCGCACAGCCAGCTGTCGTCAAAAAAAGGGTCTCTAGATCTGTGGCACGCGATCAACGTTTCGATCGTCCGCCATCTTGCTGGTAGTTAAGTCGAGCGATGGCAACGGCTGCCCTTTTTTTCAGCATTGGGATAGGGTTGCGCCTCAAAGGGTTAAAATGTAACTAACAGAAATACCTAAAAATCATTTTCGGGGTTTTTTAGAATTCTCACCCAAATGGGTATAAGGGGCCGAAACGTTCTTTTCATATTTCCCTTGATATATATCAGAGGAAAAAGGGATAGCCTAAAATTCTTCCATAAAAATACAGTAGACACAAATGCCTTAAAATCATTTTCAGGATTTTTTAGAATTCACATCAAAACGGGGATAAGGGGCCAAAAATTGTTTTCAAAATTACCATCGTATCTCGAAAGGAAATAGACATAAATTCACCCTTTAAAATGTAGCAAGTACGAATGCCTAAAAGTTATTTTCATGGTTTTTTAGTATTCGTATCTAAACTGGTGTAAGCTCCCAAAACGTTTTCATATTTGTCTTCAAATTTCGAACGAAATTTAAGATAACCTTAAAAAACTTGCATTAAAATGTAAAGGACACAAATTCATAAACATCCTTTTCAAGACTTTTCGACTTCAAAAATATACAAATATCGACCTCAATAGGCGGTAGTTGACAGAGGGTGTTTTTCATATATATTTTAGCTATTGAGTGCTGTTAATTCCATACAAAGATTTTTGTCTACCTGGTGAAAGGGTGAATGACTTTTCAAGGGTTGCCAGATTAAATGTGAAAAGTCGCCAAGGTTTGTCACTTTTTGGTGATTTATTGTCAAATTTGGCATAGAAAAAGTAAGTTCCCAAAATTGGAGCCAGCTTAGCGATATCTTCCATGCTTGTCGAGAAACCTAACCCTACTGTTTATTTAATTGGAACATTGGTGTATATATTCGTGTAAATAAAGGTGAAGTATAGTTAGAATATGCCTGGCGAGGATTTAAAACAGTTTTAGTAGGCGATTTTAATATAGCTGTCGATTTCGAAGAAGTATTTTACGGAACAAGAAAGACAAATACGGCACACTCGCGGATTATGATACACATTCCAAACAGTATTTAGAAATATCAAGTATAGTTAGAATATGCCTAAAGAATATTGTAAAACAGTTCTTGTTGGCGATTAAATCTAAAAATATGTTTAATATTTATTTATTTATTTTCCATTTTTCTTTTTTGGTTTAATGATATCCATTCCGTGCGAAGAACGGGTACTTCAGCTAGTAATTTTATAAGGTGTGATATTTTTATGAGGTTCGATACTTTACACGTGCAAGTACATTTTCAAATTTATAAAATTTCAATAATTTATATTTTTAAAAATTAATTTAAACAAAATTTTCCTGAAACAAGGTTTCATCGCATTTTCTCGTTATTATTACCAAAATTGCAAGTTAAAATGTGTAACAATCGAGTCCGATGAAAGTGACAAAAAAGGTCATTGTGATGTCACTTTACCAAGGACGTACCCAGGGGGGGGGGGGTCCGGACCCCCCCCCCCCCCGAAATTTCAGTTCTTGTTAACAAAATAATAATGATGACGTCTTTTTGTGAAAAATTCTACCTTTTTCACCGTTTGGACCCCCTCCGAAATTTTTTTCTGGGTACTTCCCTGCACTTTAGAATCGTAAGAATGAGCAGTCAGCTTCTGACTTCACTGTGATGCCACTTGGTGACTAATCACAATGATGTCACGTGATTTGCGAGTCACAGTGTGACTGTTTTTTTACACTGATGTGGCGCCACAATGACTGTTTTGTGACCAGTACTATTAGGGAATCGATACCTATTGATGACAGATAAACCAAAATCGCAAACACTTTTCAACTTGCTAAAAGTACTCAAAATAGTATTCATGTAAGGTAATTTTCCCCATCATTTAATGAAAAATTATTTATTGTTCTCGAATTCAAGAACTAATCGATGTTTCCAAAACCATACTTTAATGATTTAGTTTACTGAATATTTGGGAAACCATTGCAAAAAATTAATCTTGTGGAAATATGTGTAGGAAAAAGGAAGAATACTTACATATGATGTGCGAAATAGGACCATATCTATAGCGTTCACCATGAACTTCCTCTATGGCAGTACATGCGGCTTTCATGATCTCCATCTGTGGTGCAAGAAACACTTTCTTAAATATAAATGCCTTTGAGAAAAAGATACATCGCTCTGAGACATCCAAAGTAAATAACTTTCTAGCAAAATATTATTTGCTCCAACACTTAACAAATTACCGATCTGTTTGGTCTTATCCTTGCAGTTATGTGAAGATGGCTATTTCTCTTTCGTTCCCACTGTTGCTTTCAGGCATGTATATTTTAGCTCAAAGCAGGGGATTCGCTGCCGTTGTGTCTTTGCCACGATAGAACAGGTTAAAAAACTCAAGTATTTATGCCCTCTTAGAACTGAAATATGCAGAGGTTTATTTCTCCCTGTGATTGAGATATTCCCACGCAACACATAAGTTTCCTTAAAATGGAGGTCAGGTTCAAAATAGGCACTTTCGCATAATGAGCTTCGTGTTCTATGCTAGTTCTGAGTAGCACTTGCTCCATTTTTTTTTTTTTTTACAACCTCAAAAAAGGAGGAACTATGTTCTATGCATTTTTTTAGATAAGGAATGTACAGCGAAAATGTTTTACTAAAACAGTTTCGCTGTACATTCCTTATCTAAAAAAATGCATAGAACATTAGTTTTACTACGTAAGACCGATTTGAATTATTCTTATTTTATAAAGTTTAGCTATAGGATGACCCAAATTAATGTGGTCACATTCTGATGATATCATTCTGATGATATCATTCTGAAGATCGCAAAAAACTATGTTTTTGAAACCATTTCCTTAAAGGTTGTCAGTAGTGACGTTATGTGAAAAGTCGCTAAGCGGAGCCACTGTTTGCGATTTACCGCTGAATTTGTAACCAAAAAAAAAAAAAAAAAAAAAGTTTTCAAAACTGAACCGGGGCAGAACAGGGTAATCCATGAACTAAAGCTGTAAAAAGAGCAATTTCTTCTGAAGAGTTACTGTAAGGTTAGCGGCGTAGCCAAGGGGGGGTTTAGGGGTCGGACCCCTTTCCCCCTGAAATGAGAGAGACTGACACATGCAGAGGGATCTTATCCCTATTTTTAAAAAAATGATATACATATATGTCGAAGGGAAATTTTTGGACCCCCCCCACCTCAAAAAAAAAAAAAAAAATCTTACCTACACCACTGTGTAAGGGAGAATGTTCGAGAATATGAAGCAACCTCAATTCTTGCCGCCGTGAAAGATTAGTCGACTGAATCGTGAACGATTAAATCGAAGAGTTATGTGACGGTGGCTATTTCCCTTCTTGTCCTAAACATGAATTTTAGACCAAATTGAAAGTTTAGGACCAGTAGCAGATCCCAATTTTTTTTTTTTTTTGGGGGGGGGGGGGCAAATTTTTGCAAAAAGCTCATTTGACCAACACAAAATGTACGATAAAGCAAAATGTTAATCTAAATCAATGTAAATGCTTTTGGGAGCGGTAATTTATAGAAAAAAAAAGCTTTTTTTTTACCTATCCAAAGTGTATATTAAAGCAGAATGTTACCCTTTAGCAATGTGTTTTGGAGGGCTTAAGCCCCCTAGCCCCTCCACTGAATCCACTACTGTTTAGAACAGCAGATCATCTGGGAAACTTGTAATTTGCGGTAGATAACGTTATGAGGAATAGGAATGAAGGAATTGGCTCATGAAGGTAATGTTTAGTTTTGCGCCTCCAGATGATCCGAGTCGCCTTAGCACAATTTTATTTAGTATTTATTTTTGGAAATTGACTATGATTCACCTCTCATACGAATAATGCATGAATTCTGCATACGAATAACGCGGTATTTACTGCGCTGGATGCATTTCTTTTTATCGGTAGGAGATAACTCACGTGGTCCTCGTAATGTGGCGGGAAATCGTTTGAAGTGCCGTACGGAGACATATACAGCTGCGAGTAAGCGTGGATGGTCATGTAGAGCTTCAGGTTCTCTCCAATGGACTGCACCCCATCCCTGATGGCCTGGCTCTCTGCTTCTGAGAAAGCGGCCGATCCGCGGTAGATCTCGGAACACGGGTTATTGCTGGTGCCTGGACCTGGAAAGAAATGCACAAAAAACTTTAGATTGAAACGAATGCATTCCAACGTCATCATTTCATGTAGCTAGATATAACCCTTTGAGGCGCAACCCTTTCCCAATGCTGAAAAAAGGGCAGCCTTTGCCATCGCTCGACTTAACTACCAGCAAGACTACGACAGCTGGCTGTGTCGCACAGCCAGCTGTCGTCGAAAAAGGGTCTCTAGATCTGTGCCACGCGATGAACGTTTCGATCGTCCGCTATCTTGCTGGTAGTTAAGTCGAGCGATGGCAACGGCTGCCCTTTTTTCAGCATTGGGCAGTCTATCCAGCTGTTCCTCGCATTCTTCCATTTTTCAGCAGATGTCAGTGCTGTTAAAAATAATCGTGACAATTTTTTACGGAAAATGACGTGCTAAAAAGTAAAGGATTTTCGTGGAGCTATGTCACCCGCAACTATTTTTATAGAAATCAAATCCATTCTTCGTGACTGGCAACAGCCAAAACGTCAGAGTTTGGTGTTCCCAGAGGGGGAACACTGCGCGTTAAATTGATAAGAGGTGAGATAAGCCTCTATTGTGCGAATTATGGATATTTATTGGTTGACATTAGAGTTTGGAGATGTCTTGCCGCCAAATATACGTCAGATAATTCCTTGCTGCTTCTTCACCTTCAAATGCTTCGGTGTGCCACTGAGTGTTTATCGAGAGTATTACTGATTAATGTCTGAGTACCGGAGAGGAAGCAGACATTTTTTTTCTAACGCATGTAATTAAAGTTTATTCGGTTGAAGCAGAACTGCCGAATCGTTCTATTCGTAACCTAAGATAACTATAGCTAACCTAAATTAAAAAACAAATTTTTACTATTATATTCATTATTAAATTTAGAAAATTAAATTTTTGCCCTGCGTTCAGATCCGGACTCATGGCTATCGAAAGAGGCCTGAGCTACGATGAAAATATTGATCCAAATTTTGTTGGTGCATCCATCGTAACAGACAGTCGTTCTTTAGTTTAACATCCAAGCAACTGGACAAATGCTGGGTACAGGGCTGGCATATTCAGCTTGAACTTATTTTCTAGGCTTACAGTTACATCCATCCAATGGACTCCGTAACACGTTAGTATTAATGGAAACGCGATAGCGGATCCCTTGGCAAAGGGCAGCTCCTTACTTTGATTTATTGCGTTATGGCAAGCCTACAGGAGGGGTGCTTTGGTCGGGGGACTATTTAAGGGGTTCTAACGCGTATTCACGTTACATCTAGAGAAAACCGACCGAAAGACATAGATCGACAGCCGCAAGGCAGTCCCGAACTTTGGAGCTTCACACTTCAGCCGTCGACCATATAGTCAATGTTATCCAATCCGCCAGGGATGGACGCGAGACACGAGAATTCTCGCATTGTCTCGCGAGACGAGACAGGAATTTTTTTGCGAGACGAGAAAGAAAACATTTTGCGGGACGAGACGCGAGACGAGACAGAGTCTTGTCTCGCGCGAGATTTCTCGCGAGAATTCTCGCATTTTTTTCCGTCTCGCATAAATACGATCTGAAAAGCGACAATTTGCCTGAAGCCTCTACCGTTTAACTTGCGTCTCCTTCGTTTTCGGTCCTGGTATACTATCAGCACTCTACAATACGCACAAACACGTAACATTTAAAATTAGAACAGACGAGAGATATACAAAACACACAAAGGAGAGGATAAAGAAAGAGGCGGAAAAAAAAGAAAACAGAGAAGAGTTGAAAGAAAAATAATAAGTAAATAGGAAAGGCGGTACGGTATGTTCAAATCTGACCACTTTTAGACGGGGCCCGGTGCATTAAGTTTGGAGGCCCCCTTACTATCCCCTTTTTTACGCATTAAGCCCCTTTACTGAACCCCCCTTTTTTAAGCATTTTAACCCAGTTTTGACCGCTGTTGTACTCGAAAATTGCATTTCAGTTAACTGTAGTTTTTGTACTTTAATCAAATCGTATTTATCACCCCAAAAAAATATCTTCTAACTTGATCTAGTGATAGACAATTAGGTAATACCTATATTATAGAGGGAATTCAGTTTTTTCCCCACAATTACTATTTCAGTACATATGAATTTATAATTTAGATAATCGGGATATATATGGGCCCCCTTTTTCTTCAGGAGCACCGGACTACCGCCCCCCCTTGCCCCTGTGATAATCGGGTTTCGGGTATATCAGAGTGAGATTAGAAGTAGAGCAACTTGCATTCGCATTGATGCTTAGTCTGAGTAGGTTGAAATATGGTTGAATATCCTTGGTTGAAATATCCTTGTACCGATATTATCCTCAAACTTTCCCGCACGTTGCGGCGTGCGTAGGGGGGGGGGGCGCCCACCCTGGTAACAACTTTCTAGGGGCGGTTGAATCCCTATTGTTGGCCTATTTTAAAGAGATTAAAACGACATTTTTTATTCTTATATATTAATATCGGACGGAAAGAAATACAAGCAATTTTTTTTAAAAACTATTTCTCTTTTCGTTTATATTATCATGTTTTCCCGTTCTTCGGCTTGCAAAACTTTTATAAATTTTTATCCTCCCCATCATTTTATCTTGCAGTTGGGTTCCTATTCTAAAATTATCTTCGCCTGTTAGATGTCTTTTCATTTTTTTTAAAAATCCACACTGGATATACATTAGGGGGATTACGGTTTAATTTTTCTGTAAACAGGGCGACCATAACGACTGTAGTACTATCGCTAAAAATTATTGTGGAAAAGTACAAACGGATAGTCGTCAACAAATTAACTGTTCAGTAATTTAAAATATAAACAAAAAATAAGACGTCTATTAACCAACTGAGATACTATAATGAAATCTAAAAATGCACACACGGTAATGTTATTGGAAATATTAGGCAAATAATTATAATTATCGTTAATATAATCTTGTTTTCATTAATATAAAAATTACACATATTTTAGAGACTTGAAATTGACGTTAAAGTAAATAGTAGAGATTTAATAAAGACTAAAAGTGTTCTGTTTATAATTTTTCAAGGGTTATCTTACCCAGAGGCGTAGCCAAGGGGGGGGTTAGGGGGGTCATAACCCCCCCCCCATGAGAAATTTTTTGCCATACAAAATGTATATTCTTCACTACATTATCACACCCACGTATACATATATATATGAGTTGTAGTAATCGTAACCCCCCCCATGAAAAATTTCTGGCTACGCCCCTGCTTACAACCAACTGAACGATAAGTAATTCTAATTTGTGTTAATATATCCCGCAGTAATTTCAACAGAGGAGATTACTTGAATTTAAAAAAAAAAATCTGTTTTGTCTCATGCAGATATGATTTTAGTAAAATATTCGCTACTTCTCGTATGAAGAGCTGGTGCGCAGCTATTTTAAAACAAACGGTTGTCCATTTCATGTAGTGTCTGAGGTATTTAATGCTACAACTTTAACAGTATGATGTAGAACTACAGTATAATGTAGAAATAACACATTTTGAAAGTCGGGAGTTCTCTGCAAACCGCTAAGCTTTTCACTTTTCTGATCGCGAATGACATTGACGTAGTTTTTTGAGTCATTACATTGCAATGATGCCAGATTAATACTCATGATGCAAACTTTACATCAAGAGTCAAATAATTTTGCTTTTATTTTAGATTCCACATCACTGGAATTAATTGAAATTACTCATGTTAGGAAAATTTTCGTTTACTACAGTGCGAAGAACGAGCACGCAGCTAGTAAATAAAAATAAATACTATATTTTCGGTGTGACATTATATATACGGATTAAATCTCAATTTCTTTTACTTCAAATGCCGATATATGCTGATATAGTTATTAATATATCTACTAATGTGGCTATATGTAAGTAATTGTTATTATTAATATTAATTTTCAATAAAATCCCAATAATAAGTTAGTATAAAATGGTAATGAAATCGCAGTCCTTAATTTTGCGAGACTCGCGAGACGTCTCGCGCGAGACGAGACAGCAATTTCTTTGCGAGACGCGAGACGAGACACTGTGTTTGCGAGACGAGACGAGACAGAGGTTTACCACTGCGAGACGAGACGAGACAGCCCCGATTCTCGTCTCGCACGTCTCGCGTCCTTTCCTACAATCCGCCATAATGCTTCCTAGCCTTGGAGACTCCCCAGTATGATATGCCTTGAACTTTCAGTGAGATGTCCTTCAAATACTAGAAAACGTTTAAGACTCTCTGGAATCTCCCACACATGTTAACGAGATAATGGCCTGGAGGGCCATAGAAGTCAGCAAACCTGCTTATCGTGTTGTGCAAGCGGACACTTGAGGAGTCTCTCCTACGAATACAGGAAGAAGACCTGCACCAAGTGAAGGGCTGTTTATAAGTCTTCATTTTACTTTAGACAATTTTTTACAGAACCTCTTCTATTTCTTTTTTTTTTTTTTTTTTTTTTTTTTTTTTTTAAGTGTATGGACTGGTGGATTTGATCTGATTCCGAGAAACCTTTTCGAAGATCAGAAGCAACAATTACAACACTTTAACCTTTTAACGCGCAGTGTTCCCTCTCTGGGAACACCAAACTCAGACGTTTTGACTGTTGCCAGTAAAAGAATAGATTTAATTTCTATAACAATAGTTGCCGGTGACATAGCTCCACGAGAATCCTTTACCTTTTTAGCACCTCATTTCCCGTAAAAAAAATTGTCACGATTATTTTTAACAGCACTGACATCTGCTGAAAAATGGAAGAATGCGAGAACAGTTAGATAATTGCCCAATGCTGAAAAAAGGGCAGCCGTTGCCATCGCTCGACTTAACTACCAGCAAGATGGCGGACGATCGAAACGTTCATCGCGTGCCACAGATCTAGAGACCTTTTTTGACGACAGCTGGCTGTGCTCGCTGTCGTCAAAAAAGGATCTCTAGATCTGTGGCACGCGATGGACGTTTCGATCGTCCGCCATCTTGCTGGTAGTTAAGTCGAGCGATGGCAACGGCTGCCCTTTTTTCAGCATTGGGAAAGGGTTGCGCCTCAAAGGGTTAAATGGGTACTAAACACTGACCAACTCTAAACCGTAAGCCATTACGATTTTAAGTTAGTACTTACTCACCTCCGAAATTTGCATCGAAGTTTCTGTTTGGATCAGTTCCTCGACAAAACGGATTTAAAGCAAACGACGGAGCTCTGTTTTTTCTCCACATTCTATTCTGGAAGAAAATAGAGCAAGAATGATAAATCATGCCAAACGCATCGATTATGAAACACTTTCGATCACAACGCTATTTTTACGGCAAATTTGGTGATGTATTTTCCTTAAATATGGCGAGTTTTCTGAGATGAAAAAACGTTGTATTATCACACTATAAATGCAATTTTATGAGACTCTGTAAAAGACATTAAAATTTTTTTTCCATTGTTTAACTGAGGGGTAAACTGTTATAAAAATTTTATACTTATCGTCTCATGCTTGAAATCTATTAGAATCTCTCAACTGCCATACATTGTCATGTATTGGAATTCTTTTAAGTGTTCCTGTAGAAGAACTATTAATAATGCAGACACTATTTTCAATGGAGAGTATTATTTTGTGAGCCATAATAACATGTATGTCAATTTTGTTTTCTATTTAAAAAAAAAAAAAACCCGAATAGCTCTGAAATATGCTTTCAAGAGTGACTGCCCGCAGAGGGTAATGTATTGGATTTATTTTTCCTCCGGTAAAAGAACTATAAATGCCACATACACTTTTTCAATAGAGTACTTGGATAGAAAACATATATATATATAGAAAAAACATTATAAATTTCTTCTGCCGTAGCACTCAAAAGAATTCCAATGCATTACGGTAAATGGCAGCTTAGAGACAGACATCCATTTAAAGCACAATAGTATTCTACTATGTTATGTAATATTGACTAATGGTCTAACGACGATCGCATGCCTCCCTCCTCAAACGTCGCCAATGTTGGTGACTTTTGCGATAAATCAGACTCATCCTGTATATCATTATGGAAGTCCTAATGTAAAATCCGGACATGTTATGAACTTATTATGACAAGACATAGACGAGTTATGGACATGTCAGTGTGTCCATCACTTGTCCAGATATTCATATCAACATTTTCTGTGCAAGTTTGTGCTGTCTGGGCTCAAACCTCAACAATATACGCTAGTTTTACTTTGCTTTATATAGATAAACGTTGTATATGCAGTAGCCTCCATCTTCAGTGTCAGTAAACTTGTATAAATCTTGTGAAATCAATTCTGACTATATATTCTGCAGCTACAGAGCTCGAACAGTCATACCGAAATCGTGATTTTTTTTTTCTTTGACTGGAAGGTGTTAAAAAGAAAAATCCATATACTCACGAATGTCCAAGTGTACTTGTAGCCATCTGGGTTCATCACGGGGAAAATGTACCAGTCGAAAGTATCGAGCATTTGTCGGATCTCTGGATCTGTGTCATAGCCTTTCACTAACTGTTCGATGATGTACAGAGAGGTAGCTGGAGCTACCCACTCCCGAGCATGAATACCAGAATCCAACCAAATAGCAGGTTTGTTTTCGCCCGGGGAGCCAATCTGAAAAGAAACAGGATTATTACAGATTTGAGGTGTAATCTGATTCCGTTGGCTTTTAATTTGGCTGAAAGTAGTTTTCTATGAGTGAAGTAGTTGAAAGTCGTATTTTGTATCAAGTAATTAAGTTTGTTGTTTTGAGCTCCTATTAGTTGACATAAGAAAATACCTTGTCCATATGGTGAAACACTGCAACATAAAACTAATTAAATAGTATTTAGTTATTTTAGATTCTAGGTTTCACGGTATATTACTGGAAGTTCCTTGACCTGGCAACCATTTTAGCGATTTGAGCCATACCTCTTATAAACTCTGTTTTCTACATGGTGGCGGCTACCAATCGCGGACAGCCTGGATGGATTCTCACAACCCCCATAGTGGATTTTTTGCACCTTACTCAAACCAGAGAAAGCCACGTCCGTCAGTGATGTCCATTTTAGAAGCAGCAACAACGGAATGTAGGGACTTGTTTGCAGACAAAATTTACAGGATGGCCCTTCAATCATTTCAATGTATTATTACATGATATCTTGAAGATTGAGGAAATGACGGATTTTTAAAGATTAACACAGAGGAAATTTCGAAGTTGTTACTGTGTTCCGTGCGATGGATGAGGCATCAGTTTGGTACGCATGACTCTAAAGAAATGTTGATCCACTTTTATCTTTTAAGCTTATAGATACAGAAAAATCTCCGCTCCTGCTGCTCCCGAAAAAACTGCTGCTCCGTTAATATCATTCGATTGGGGGTCCTGCTCAAGCTCAACCGTCGCTGCAGGCTGCTATGTGAAAGGGTTGGTCTTGTGTTCAAATCCCGTTAGTAGATGGATGTATAAGTTTGCCTAAGTATTGTGATGTAAAATTGTACTTTGAAATAAATGTGACACTGTACTTAGAAACTACTGAGATGAGAAGGCCTAAAAAGAGCCATAGATCTCGATAACTGTGGGTGCATTCGTAAATGACAAACTCGTTGCACGAGTTTTCGTAAGAAAACTGGAATGCGTGTGTTTAGTGCTATCAGTTTCTTTTGACTTTACGAACAATTTCAGTTTATTTAGTTTCGTCGCCTAGGAGACGTGTTTGTTTACAATTCGCGAATGCGTTATTTTTGTTGAGGAGAGTTTTTAATGCATACTCAATATAAAATCAACAGGATTTTTAAAAGAAAGAGTGGCCATAATTGAAGTGCACCGATCAAAATTTAGAAATTTCAACTTAAACTTCATTTTTTTCAAAAGTACTTAGCAAAAGAAGTTTAAATTTCGCTAAGAACGGTTTAAATCAACTTCAATCTCAACACTAAAATATGCATTTTTGAGTTTACTAAAATGAAAAATACAAGAAAATGATTACCTTATAAAAATTATGTACCTTCGTAGCAGTCTCTAAAGTATGCATGAATTTCCTTTTCGAAAAAACAATACTTGCAGCTTCAGCAAACGTAAAATACTTTTCATAACAACATACTTTTCCATAACAACGGAAACCATTTGAAAACAGCAACAACGTGTGACAAGTGTATCTTCTCAACAACTGAACGAACCTGATCCATGCTCAGTGTACTTCGTTTGAAACTAATTGCACTCAGTTATGTATACGAACGCTCTAGTTTATAAACTGAATGCACTCAGTTTCCATTACGGACACATTAGATGGAAGCTCGTTGCACGAGTGTAACTCGTTTGGCGTTTACGAATGCGGCCTCTCTTTCCCAAATCATTTGAACAATACACGGACTTGGATCTAGAAAGATCATCTACTAGTGGTAGACAGACGAAATAGCGTCAGTCTCTCAAAGGAAAATACTCGACCCCCTTTTAATGATTAGCTACGTAAGCGCTCTCTTGGGACGCATAACGGCGAATCATTATGGAATGTACTAACGCACGCATGCGTACTACATACACAACCTCAGATTACGATTTACAGCGCTATCTTACAAGCAACTTTCATTTAGTTCTTTTAGAATACGTCGATGGTCGTCCTATATCAAAGTCCGTGTTTGAAACGAACATGATACTGTACTTGGAAACAACTGTGAACAACTGACAACATATCATTCGAACAGCTCCAGCCGTAACAGCTTTGAGTATACTCTTCCTTGATAATATATCTTACTACCTTAGCTTCAAATTCACTACATTCATGGACGAAACATGAGGGGTGTTCCGTCAAGATACAAAAACCCACTAAGTGCTCCGTGAGAGAAAAAGTTTGGGAAACGGTAGTCTAAAGTACAAGGCGATCAATTCAAGAGAGTCACCGTTGGTTTCTCTTATTACCCTTAAATCTGACGGATGTGGCAACTATTCTCATCCTGAATAAAGTTGTTTGAACAAACCTTGTTTAAGTGTGAAAGACAATTTTCAACACTCTCTGTTGGACTGTTAAAACTTTATTGGTGAGACTCTTTTAAATTGATCACCCTGTACAATTTTTACTTTCCGAACATGAAACATGTAAGGAAAGTATTGTAATCATGAAAAATTTCGACTTAGATTTTGGTGCATCGACACGTTTTGAGGTCTTCCGAATTCATTTATGCCATCTTTAGGAGATGTATGTATATGTATGTGTCATGTGAGTGAACACGATAGCTCCTAAACGGGGCATTCGATTGAGCTCAAATTGGGTATATAGGTTATAAACCACCGTCGAAAGACCGGTATTGATTTTGATGTGTATAGGATTTATAGTTTTTCTACGGGGCTATGACAAAGATTTCTTTTACACTATAGCCTATGGGGAGAAATTCTTGAAAGTGCGCCAGCGTTTAAACGGTACATTCGATTGAGCTCAAATTGGGTATATAGGTTATAAACCACCATCGTAAGACCGGTATTGATTTTGACGTGTATAGGACTTATAGTTTTTCTACAGGGCTACGACAAAGATTTCTTTCACATTATGGCATATGGGGGGAAATTTTTGAAAGTGCGCTAGCGTGTAAACGGTACAGTCGATTGAGCTCAAAGTGAAAACAAAAGAATTTTTGCTGAATCATTCATCGATTAAAATTTATTTAAATGCTTGGTAATGATCTTAAGCGTAGGTGTTCGGAAAGTCGAGTGGAGTCACTCCAGATATTTTAAAATTATAAGTAAACTTCTATTACCTTTAATCCTTTCAATGGATTGCCTTCAAATGTAGTTCCAAATTGCTTAACTTCAGCAAGACCGGAGTAACGCTCTCCTATATAATCCAAGTGAGAAATGATCTGAAATAATAATAATTATTATCATAAGGATGATAAGGAATAAATAAAATCTATGTTCTTCGACTTCATAGTATAATAAAATAAATAGTATTATCTGTAATTTAATATGTCACATATTAAGAAAAAAAGATTCATTGATATAATTAAAATAGTAAAGTAAATAATTAGAGTTTGATATACTAACTGATTTAAAATTGCAAACCAAAGCTTTTAGTGTTATATATACGGTTGGTATGTTTTTGTATTGCTTTAAAACATCGAAAGAGTTTGTTATGAAATTATATGTGAAAAATACATCTCCCATAATTTCTAGAAACCCCCATAGACCCCAATTTCTAGGACCGTGTATAATCGCTGTAAAATAACAGTTAGTGTACTTTTCTGTAACACTTTAAAAAAATGAATTAAGCATGACGCATCAGTTGGTTGTTTAGTTAAGACAGGGTTATCTGCTTAAGCCAGGATTCTAATGTGTACTCACGTTCACATCGGGAGAAAATCCCCCGAAACTTCACACCCTTAGATCGGCAGCCAAGCAGAAGGCCAGAAACCTGGACCTTCATGATTCTAGCCACCTACCAATATTCAGAGTCTTATCCACTCGGTCACTGGTCGACGCGTTACGCATCAGTGGACTTCAGATCTGTTTGCCTGTTGTGACAAAGGATCGGCAGCCAAGCAGAAGGCCAGAAATCTGGACCTTCACGATTCTAGCCACCTACCAATATTCAGAGTCTTATCCACTCGGTCACTGGTCGACGCGTTACGCATCAGTGGACTTCAGATCTGTTTGCCTGTTGTTACAAAGGAGTAGAATCCGTATTATTACTATTACTATTATGTTTTTCACTTACTGCATCAAAAGTGTGGTAAACATCAAGCTGAAAATCGTCCTGTCTTCCAGCCAGTGCATCATCAGGAGGATTTTCTTCGCGCTCTTCGTCAATCCATCTGTCAGAATTAAAAAATTAAATGAAATAAAATAAAAAATGTGATAGCTATAATATAAAAACGATAAAAGCTAAACATCGGTGCAACAGGCCTCGTGGGCCAGTGCCGGATCTAGTGGTGGGCAAGCCGGGGCTCCTGCCCGGACGTTGCTAGCAGAGGAGCGCCAAATCGTCTCTGAGACAAAGAAAGTTTGACAAAAAATAGGATGGATGGGCGCCAAAAAGGTATCTTGCCCCGGGCGCCTGTTCTGCTCGGTCCGCCACTGCGTGGGGCCAGAGCTTTCGCTGCCCAACTACGCCTTCGCGACCACGGGCTCTATGTCTTGGTCCATAGAGCAGATATAAATGTTAGAGAGCGCGTTGGTAACCCAAACTTGAGGTACTTGTTCTATCAGCTGACTTGTGACAAGATCTCACGCGCGGAATTCTTGCGCATCCAACTCGCCTTACTTTTCTATGGAGCATTCGCGGCTAGCGCGCTCATTTCTGTTTTCATCGTTCTATTTTTAAGAAAAAATGGTACATATCTACTCTGCATAAGCATGTGGATGCAAATCATGATTTGTAAAATCTACTGGAATAACCATCCACATATGTTTTCTTTCATGTTTTTGAACATATTTTTTTTTATAAAAATAATTTCTCGATGTATCCACATCCAATAAACCCTGACGATTTCTTTTTCTTTTCTTTCTTTTTTTTTTCCATCAAGGGAGTAAAAATTTTGTTTTTGGAATGCTAGAGGTTGAACTAGACTGTTAGAAATATAATTCAATGTTTCCCCAAAATTCCGGTGCGAATTTAACTGCAACCGGTATTTTGAAAAATATGGTGCTAAAATTCACCATTTTAGCGGTGCTTCCTCAGGCACCTTTTACAGGTGAAGCGTTGAACCAGGACGTACGTTTTTCTATAGCCTATTATATGGTTATAGGTTGAACCACGATCATGTTTTTTTTTTCTCGAACCAAATATATGGTTATAGGTTAAACTAAGATCATGTTTTTTTTTTTTTTTTTTTCCTCAAACCAAATATGTAGTTATAGGTTGAACCGTGATAATATACTGTTACAAGTTGCACAAAGATCCAGTTTTCTTCCCCCATATAGAGGAGTGTTGTTGTTGGGGGGAAAATTCACTGTTCTTACCAGTAATTTTGTTATCAAGCATTGAAAAAAGAGGTTTTGCCAGTTCTTTTAATTATGTTTTATTAAAGTATATTTTTCTTTTAGTCCGGATACCAATCAGCATTAAAAAAAAAAGAAAAAATGTCAAATTTTATTTCTCTTCTAAAAATTTCTCGTTTAAATGTTAATTAAATTCTTTTTTTGTAAATTTTATTTATTAGCTCTTTTAATATAATAAATGGAAACTGATTCAGTGACCAAGTAATTATATATTAGGATACTTTGTATTCTTAACAAACCATGTAGTACTAGGCGAAAATTGCATAAGCTGAAAAACTGTCAATGACCGAATTTTTTTATCGTCTTAACATATTTCGCTTTGTTTATTGTCTTTTTTTGATTGTGATAAGTAGTATTGTTATGGGTATACTTACTTTTGAATATTTTCCGTCTCAACGTAAAAATGTACGCCTTTAGATTTGAGTTGGTTTTCTAAGATTTTGGCCATCTCTGGTGAAACACGGATTCTCATTTTGTCGTGTAGACCGGTGGGAAGATTCCACGTATCAATCTGAAATACATGTGCACGTATACATGACAATCTCACTGTCTCAATATAAACAACAGTTGAGTTTAGCAAATTTCTTTCCCGTAGGACCATTTACTAAAACGTCCATTAATATTTAAAGTATCAGAAATGTTGGTAGTAGTATCAGTATCAGGTTTGTATATTACTTCGTCACATAGGCACAATATACGTCAATATGGAAATTTTATTACTGTACTTAAAGATGGCGGTGTTTGATGCACTTTAACCCTTTGAGGCGCAACCCTTTCCCAATGCTGAAAAAAGGGCAGCCGTTGCCATCGCTCGACTTAACTACCAGCAAAATGGCGGATGATCGAAACGTTCATCGCGTGCCACAGATATAGACGTTTCGATCGTCCGCCATCTTGCTGGTAGTTAAGTCGAGCGATGGCAACTGCTGCCCTTTTTTCAGCATGTTTATGCATATATACCATGTTTATGCATATATTTTTATTTTTATTTTTTAATTAAATTACTCGCAAAAACTTAATGTTTATAAAACATCGTAAGATAGTTTTTGAAAAAACAGTATAAAGTTTTCAATAGCTTCTTTATAGTAATATTATTTTAAATATCGATCCGAAATCAATAGCGATTCATAACGGATTACGAGCTTCAAAATTAAAAAAATATACATAAAAGAAAAATATATTATATTTTTATCCCCAAAACATTCTCAAATGCATAATGAAGTGACCCAAATTTTTCAAAGTACAGTTTGATGGAAAATTGATTAGTTCTTCAAACTTGAGATTTACAGTAGTCCACAGTATAGTTTCCGAGGAAATATTCTGAAATTTTCATAATTCTGGCATTGTAAGTTTATTTCTTATCTGGAGAGAAAGTTAACTAAAAAGCGGACTTCTCTGAAAAATCGCAAAGTTTAATATTTAAAAAAATTAAATAACTTTAGAAATTTGATATTTGTTTCAATTCACAGTATAGTTTCTGAGGAATCTTTCTAAAAATAATCATAGTTATGACTGTGTGAAGTTTAACATTTTTTTTTTTAATGTTAAACAACTCTTCAAATTTGAGAAAAATGTCAGCTCACAATATAGTTTCCGAGGAAACATTCTGAAAATTCTCATAATTATGGCAATGTTAGTTTATTTCTGACCGCGAGAGAAAGTAAAAAAGAAGTGTCCTTCTCTGAATAATAATTTTTATAATATTTTTAATAATATTTTTTAAAAATTAAGTAACTCTTCAAATTTTAGATTTTAGATTAGTGTCAGTTTATATTATAGTTTCGGAGGATACATCCTTAAAATTCTCATAATTATGTCATTGCAAGTTTATTTCCTACCTTGAGCGAAAATCAATCAAAATGTACACCCTTAAGAATAGTACATATGTCATTAGCGGGTAAAGATGGATGCATTAAAAACTGCGTTATTAACACGTTTACATTCTTTAAAATAATTAACTGTATTTATTAAAATTATTTTATGAAGTTATTACCTATTTAACATAGAAAAACATGCAATTGTAATTAATTATTTGAGACAGAAAAAGTTGCCCTTATAAGTGCTAAAAACCAAAATTTTTTTTTAATCGTCATGTTCTGTTTGGTCACTAAAAAAAAAAAAAAAAAAAAAACTCGAAGGATAAATTAAAACACGGCACAGTTTTATATCATTTAAAATCTTCAAAATCTTTTTGAAGCCCCTCCCCCCCCGCTTTACGAATTTCGGGGATGCTACTGTCTCCAGATACATTTTATTTAACGAGAGGCAACATAAGTCACTTTTTAAAAAATCTTACCAGAACATCTTCTGCGAGAGCTTTCAAATACGCCAGTTCCTTTTCATTGTTGGGAATCAATGCAAGCAACCTGTGCCTGAAAATGAAATTATACATCGAGAATTAATTTATGCAAGGTAAAAGTGAAATCGTAAATAAAATCTGGAAGAATTTCAGATTTTAATAAATTTACTTTAATCAAACTCAAAAATCGACATTCCTGCTTTCCCTTTCTGTACCACCTGAAGGAACATAAGAGGGTAGTTTTGAAAAAAAAAAAATTAAATTTGTTTTACTCCATAACAAGATCAGACACTTTCATATTAAAGAACTTAATTCCCAATTTTCCATTGACCTCAGGCTTTAACATTTCCATGCCATTGTTATACTGACGCATAAGTGTAATTCCCTTCCTATTCAGAGGGCTTTTTATAGGAAATTTGGCATGTGCGTTAGTTTTTCAACATATTTTCTAGATTAGCCAGTACTTTCCATAAACTATTGGTGGCGGGAGGAAACGTTCTTATAACACATCTCAAGCGATCTCAAGAAAAAAAGATTTATCCATAAAATTCTTGCTGTAATATATTACACTCACATATAACTAAAAATCAATTTCAGGACACTTTGAAATCTTCCACCAAAAAGGATGGACATTTTTCATGAAAGAAAAAAAAAATCTATAAAAGTCTTGCTTTCATGTCACAAACATGAATCCTACGCTTAGGCACAAGTTGTTTGTAACGAAAAACTAACTGAAATTTAAAAGTAATTTTATAATAATTACGTAAATTATACTTACCAACAAAATGATCGATTCGGCCGTTACAAAGGTCTAGCCTTCATTTAGTTGTAAAAGTATGCAGCTATCTGCAAAAAGTCCAGGCTTTCTGCTCTTTTCTATCCCTGACCTCTTGTCCCAGCCGAAATGATCATTTTATTGATAAGTACAATTAAATAGTTATTATACAAAGTTTTTGTTAATTTTACATTCTAACAACTGTATAATTTTTGTTGAGTTTTTGTTTGTTTGTTGAAAATTTATTTGTTCGAATTTTATGTAAAAAAAGGCACTATTTTCCAGTATCCTTAATTTATTTTCATAACTTTTTATGAACTAAAGAGAAAACAATTTTACTTTATGACAAAAATATTAAAAATGCTCTTTTGATAAAGTTTAAATTAGAGAATTAATCATCATAAATGAATGCAAAATAGTGCAAGAGCTTACCCAGTAAAATTCATTTGACACTGGACTTCAATTGCTATGGAAAGTAGTAATGTGAGGAATAACATGTTTCTAATAAGGAATCAAACAGATTATATAATTTGATCTGAAAAGAAAAAGTTATATTGTACTTAATAGACAGCCTCAAAGATGGTGTGAAATTGAACCTTACACAAAATTATAATATTTTGTAATATATAGTAATCTAATTTTGTAATATTGTCTATTAATCGTTTGACGAAATGAGGAAAAGATGTACACTAGAATCTTTTTTTAGACGTGAAGCAGCACTGTCTTGGCCAATGGTAGGGAGGGTGAACTGCTCTCTCAACTGACTCTGCTATGGACCGTGTACGTTTAACATATCTCGGTCGCGTAAAATCCGTCGTTGCTCCATTGCCCTCCATGTTCAAATGTGCACCACCTCTGGAGGTACTAATCCAACTGCTAGGTCTGTCATCTTAAATTGGTTCAAAATTAGGAGACCACTCATAGGGGACAACACTGGTCCGCCTACTAGGTGCGCCCATAATGAAATGACCTACATCTCTGGCCCTCGTAGTGGTCAAGACTACGTAGTAGGCCGCTGACCCACCCAGTAAAAAAAAATCTCTGTTTACACGTTGGATAAGTTCTGCGCAATACTTTGGGAAGGAAAACCGTGACAAGAAAGTATACTTAAATAAAGAATAATGGTAAACAGATTTCGTTGTATGAACTATCTGTTGTATTTTTATATTGTAATAGTATCCATTATAATATAGTAATCAATAATGTACTAGCCATTATGTATACCATTTCGCGCATGCTGAGTAGTAGTAAATATATGAAACAGGCCTAAAAATTCCCCAAAAGAGTGGTAGTAGTACGCACTGCTAAGGTAAAAATCAAAAAAGTAATTTTGTCATTTTTTTCACTCCGTGTTATTTTGAAATTGAAAAAAAAAGGGGGGGGGGCGGGGGGTAAAAAAAGAAGACAGTCTTTATTCATTTTAATATTTTAAGTTTTTTAGAATGTTTAGAACCTTTATCATGTCAAATGAAAAGTTAAATAAATGTTTGCGTCTGCATTACAGGGATGGACAGACGAAACTGATGCAACTGAAATTTGAGTTTTTCAAAAAATCACTAAAAATCAAAAGAGAAAAAAAAAATCGGTGCAGAATTGAAAAGATTTCATCGTTCGAATATTCAAAAAAAAAAAAAAAAAAAAAAAATCCGATGATACAAAATCGAAAATGTCCGATCAATAGTTCGGTAGATACGAGCTGATATGTGTAAAAAACACGATTTTTGGACCAAACATTCCATAAGTAAAAAATTATGGAGAATGTCCAAAAAAATTAAAACAGTAGTACTGAGTTATACGAGTATGTAAATAGTTTCAACTTGATCGACCGATAGAAATTGGGTTGAAATTTGAAAACAAATTTTGAAATGGAATGACATAATAAAAGATTAAGCTCTATTAAAAGCTTGTAAAAAGAGATACCTGTATGAGTTGACATTTTCATTGCTTTTATTGCTAGGACCATCAGGATTACTGCTGTACATCCGTTTTTGCAGATCATTAAATATTTATCTGCCTCTAGATTATGACTTTTTTAAACTCAGATAAAGCTTGTAAAATGAACGTTTCAAAACAAAGAATTTTAGTTCATCATTAAACATTAAACAGACAATAACCGATTCCGTGATTTGGCAGAATTCACATTATCTCAAATCTAGTATAATGTCTCTTCTGTAACTGACTTGTATTTGGTGAATAATTTAAACCCTCTGAAGGTCCTGGTAAAGGAAAAATATATGACATTGTTTTCTCTACATTTTAGGATTTGTTAAAACCCTACGAAGAAAAAAATATTTTAAGCTCAGTAGCAGAAGCAGAGAAGCACAACGGTAGATTATTTTAAAGCTTGTAGAATAATCTATTTAAACTTACATTTATTTATTTATTATTTTTAATGGACTTGACGTAAAAATATCAAAAAGAAAAACTGGGAAAAAAAAACATATTAACAGAAGTCATTGTCTTATTCGTCTTCCAGCATCGTTCATTAACCCTTTTAGTGTTCCCGCTCTGGGAACACCAGACTCTGACGTTTTGACTGTTGCCAGTCAGAAAGAATAGATTTTATTTCTATAAAAATAGTTGTGGGTGACATAGCTCCACGAGAATCCTTTACTTTTTAGCACGTCATTTCCCGTCAAAAAATGGTCACGGTTATTTTTAAACAGCACTGGCATCTGCTGAAAAATGGAAGAATGCGAGAACAACTGGATAGATTGCCCAATGCTGAAAAAAGGGCAGCCGTTGCTATCGTTCGACTTAACTACCAGCAAGATGGCGGACGATCGAAACGTTCATCGCCCACAGATCTAGAGACCCTTTTTTGACGCAGCTGGCTGTGCCGCACAGCCAGCTGTCGTCAAAAAAGGGGTCTCTAGATCTGTGGCACGTTTCGATCGTGATGAACGTTTCGATCGTCCGCCATCTTGCTGGTAGTTAATTCGAACGATGGCAACGGTTGCCCTTTTTTCAGCATTGGGTAAGGGTTAAAGAAGCCCAAGAAGTGCTGGTGGCCAACTTATGACATGGTCCCTGCAGATGGTGCAGTAGAGGTTTGGGAGGACACCAGTGGTTAAAATGGTATACAGACAGGCAGTCATTTTTAGTTCAAGTCTTTTAGGCTGGTACAGTCCACCAGCATTCCACTGCAAAAGACGTAAATCAACAAAAGCGAAGAACAGGACGCACAGGCAGCATGTCGAAAGCATAGATCTCTTAGCAGCCGCCCAAGACGTTGCCCAGAGTACACCAACTAGAAGGTGGATCTATCGTAACCCCTGCAGTGAGCTAAATCATTCAGCAGGCTGTGATAATTTACGCTAAGATCACAGATAAATTTGGATTTCTGAGCTTGATGCTGCAGATTGATACAGAATAGGCTTTGGCTCAGAAATTCGGCTTTTTTACTTCTTTACGTTCACGGTTAGAGTTGGAAAATATGATACAGGTATAAGGTGACCAAACGTCCTAAATTCAAGATTCTTTTCATTTTGTCCCCAAAATGCAAAACAGAAATTGGGGACGACATTTTATTATGACAGTTATTTCTTCCCATTTTTCTATTTAAAAAAAAATCAACATGTTTCCTACATTTTATGAATATTAATAATGCTTTAGTTGAATAAATACAAATTTATTTGAGAAAAGCGGTGAATTTACAAAATGTCCTCAATTTTTGTTTCAAAATTGTTTACACTGTGCTGATTTGTCTCCAATTCTTCGTTCAAAAATTTGGTCGCCTTATCGCCTCATACAGGTAGTAAGCCATAGTTTAGGGCAGAAAAAGTAATAACGTGAACATGAGGTTGAAATCGTTGTTCTACTAAACAGAATTCTCGAATTAATTTTTGGGATATTTGGTGAAGCTCAAAGATGTTTCAATTTTTGGTGATAATGCACCATTTCGGAATATAGAAATGCTGCGATAGTAACTTATAAGAAATAAAATATTTCCGGTAACAAAATACGTTGAAAGTCTTCATTCTGTATCAAAGCAATAAATAGGAAAAAAGATCCAATTTTCTCTCGAAATCATCCCATTCGCCAGGGTTAGCGCATGGGCCATGATTCGGCCACTCGTACTCTTAATTTACTTTATGACTTTTTCTGTATCATTTTAAGAGCTTATGGTGTTTAACCATACACTTAGGGTTTAGTTTAAATAGTTTTAGCCAACACAGAAGAAAAAAATTGGAACAATAAGGCTAAAATTGATTTTTTAAATTAATGTTTAAATACCAGTGTTTATGAAAATGAACTGCACAAAATTACTCAAGCTCTAATATAATAGGACTTAGCCTTCTATCTATTGACGGTACTTAAGTACTGAAAAAGTAGCAGTACTGTAAAAATAAAATTGTTTTTTAAAAAATTCCATTGATTCATTGTAACTATTTCTTTGAAAACCCACTACTAAATACTTTATTTAATCATCTTACATCATGAATGCATGTTTTATTAAAGTAAGATTATTTTAATGGAAGGCTTTCCGCTCACTTTCTAATCATGTCAATCCAACGAAAAAAAAAAAAAAAAAAAGTATCCGCATTAGTGAATTTTCAGACGTTGGTTTTATGATTAAATGATTAGATTCCCCAAAAGTGTATCATTCAAGGTATTACCGGTCGCCGCCCTGGTGGCGTAGTGGCTATTCCATCCCACGAATTATTAGAATAGAACCATTGTATCACACCTTCATTGGGTATTGACTTGTTCGTACCTTCATATAGAGCATAGGTTCCCAACGTGGGCGATAACGCCCCCTTGTGGGCGTTTGAGGCTTTCAGGGGGGGGCGGTAAAAAAATTAGGGGGCGTTGATATGGCACGGAGGGGCGTGGGAAGATTAACAAAATATAGTCTAAGAAAGACTTAAAAATCACTCTGATAATTCATTTCTATCACGTGTGCGAAAAATCACATATTTCGATATGAGGCTTCGCTGCTGAGAGAAAGAGATACCTCTCTAAAACTTTTATTCCTCTTTTTAAATGAAGAAGAAATTCAGTAGAGTTTCAATTCCAACGATATTCTATCTATTAGTAATTTTTAAAATTTAATTCTTGTTTTCACCATGCATTATGCACGCTCTTATTTCTCTGGAGTGGGACAGGGAGCGGTATTGAAATATTCACTAGAAAAGGGGGCACCAGTTCAAAAAAGGTTGGAAATCTATGATATAGAGGGTAACTCTGGCCACCCCTGGGTGCTCCCTTAATAACTTGGCCAGTAATTCGGTTAGTAGTGACGAATGCTTGATAACCAAGTGCACATTCTTTGGGAGGGGGGGGGGGGGTAGAAGAAAGTATAACTTCCTTAGTTTTGTTTGTGCTATCCTTTTTCGAAAAAATCCATTAACTTGTCTCCTTGTCTCCATTAACTAATCATTTTCTTTCATATTGCATTAATCGTAGAGATCATTCATTACCGTACTAAAGAAAAAAGAAACAAAGTTTCAATTCGATGTTTTGGGAAATTCTTAATTTGGTACATAAAGGATTAAATAATTCGATAAGTAAAACTACCACATGTCATCGATTTAAAATCAAATCAATAAAAAAAAGAAGATTTTAAGCTGCATTCAGGCAGGAAATCATCCATTTTGCTTCGAATAACCTATGAACTTTACATTAAAAAAAATAAATAAAAATAAAAAATAGTTTTGCAGTTTTTATAAAACATCTACAATTTGAGCAAAAAAAAAGTTACCTTTTATACTAGGTATTCCAACTCATTCAAGTTACGCTTTTTTCCCCTTGCAGCTTAGGCGGGCGCTGAGCCCGACCGTAGTTTTAATTATAACTGGTGAAATTGCTCATAAAGCCAGATCTTATAAAATGCAGTCAGGAATCTGATGAAGTTCATTAACATTTTTATTATATAGGGGTATAGGAAGTAAACCAGTCATAGTTTGTATATTTCAGATTAATAATTGAGATATTCCGAAGCTTACCGAACAAACCCTTATGCCACCATGAGTAAGAAGTAGAACGTAAATTATCTAATTGCTTCACTTTTTCACATGTGTGTGCAATAGTAAGGTACGATATATATTCTCCACTGTCCAGAATTGTTTTTAGGAAATGTTGTGCCCATTTCATGGAGGTGAGACGGTACCAACTTGGACTTATTCTTTCTGGCTTTCAGAGACTGTTCATTAACAGGGCGAATGGGGTACTCGCCCAGAGCCCAATATTTTTGTATATTTTTCAAAAAAATTTTATTAATTAAAAAGAATATAAATAAATAAAAAAACTCGGCTGTTCGAGCCTCGTCAGGGGAGATCCCCCTGAACCCCCCTATTTTTTAAATTTCATTATTGCTATATTAAAACGATATTTATTAATTGACTTTGTCATTTTGTCGCTCATCTTTCGCGTATTTCGCCTGGTAACCTTATGTTGAAATTTTTATGAGTGTAACCTATTTATAGAAAAATACATGTGATGCCTATTCTACAGCTTACTAAATATTGTAACAATAGATTAAAGCTGTTGTGAACTAATAGTATTTAAATATATCTAAAAAATACATGTGAAGGATAGTCTACAGCTTACGAAATATTGTAACAATAGATTAAAGCTGTTGTGAACTAATAGTATTTAAATACATGTAAAATTATGTCGCATACTTTTATGTCGCTTTTTATGTCGCTTTTTTATGTCGCATTTTTGGGACACATTTTTCAATAAAGGGTGTTGAGAGAAAAAATGACATAGTCATTAATAAAAATGTTGTTTTTTAACTTTATTAAAAATTATTTTCATTTCAGACGACTAAAAGCACAAACTTCTAGTTTTTATAGAGTCAACATACACAAACACAATCAAAAACTCTTTTCACTTATTTGTAACTGGTTTGTTACGATATAATTGTGCAGATATTTTTGTTAGTCATCAAACTAAACATTATTCTTGTATGCGAAATCGTTTAATATTTATTTATTACTAGTGTACTTAGTGAAGCCCTGCCCAGTAGTGTGATGGTTGCTGCCGGCCCACAGGCTGGGCAAAGGTTTATTCAACCTTCTTTGTTTCCTGTTCTCTTGAGTGGGTTGATAAAATGAGGAACCAGCTTGTTTACAGACTAAGCACTGGGGGCTCCGTGTCAGGCTGATCACCTGGCTAGTGCATGTGCTTTTGTATCCCTGAGAGCATAGATCCGAAGGCGTGGATGGGCACTGAAAGCCTTAGCTCCACACGGGCTGTTGCGCCAGAGTTTAGTAAGTTATTTATATTTTGTATTTAAAAAGTGGAAGAAAACAGCTTAAATGTATAATATTGCTTTCATCCAATTTCTCACAGGAAATTTATAATCTTGCAAGGCCCCCAAATTTTCCATTTGTCCTGAGACCAACATAGCGACATCTTAGGAAGACCCACACGGAGGGCATTCCCCCCTCGGCCTAGATCCCTAGTGTAGATAATCGGCCGTAATCCCAGAAGTAAGAAACAATAGTGAACAACCCAGAAAAGTTCCACTAAATTGTATTGTTCAGTAATGTTCCTGGTATTTTGATGTAGCGTTCCTTGGAAATCTAGGACACCTCAGCTGTGCATTATTTCTAAGGAACGCTCCTGGATTTTTATTTATTTATTTATTTTACAGTAATTCTTCTGCGTCTTCTGAAAGTATCGGGACAAAATATTTTGGTCTTTTGGGCATTAGGGGCATCTGGGTATTTTTTTCCCCCAATGGCAAGAGAAAAAGACAAACTCTTACAGAATACAAAAAAAGTGAATAACATCAAATTCGAAAACAGGAAGAGAAAAAAGTCAATATCTCATCAGCAGATGCCTAGCACTCCAGTATCTCGTTACCTCGGACTCCCCCTGTAGAGCCGAACATCCCAGCAAATGGCCCCAGTCCATGATTTCGTATTTCCCACAAAGTGGGCGATTCGGGCTCATGAAAATTCCAATACGATACAGGTGAGGGACATAAATATGTCTTTGGGCACTGTGGCTGAAAACAAGATCAATATATGCTTCTTATCAAAAGAAGAATAGCGAGAAGCGTGTGTCATCTTTGTAAGTAAGAAAGAATTAGATTTGGACTTTTTTCGATATTGATGAAAACTTTCTAATCTCAGTAGATTTTATCTTTCTAGCAAATATTATCGTTCCAGGATAATCCGGGATTATCTACCTAGGGGAAAATTTCAGTTGTTCCGGCGAGTGAAGTTAAAATTTCTAGAAACATGATGAGAAATATTTTTCCGACTGCTACTGATGTGTGCAGAGTTCTTCATACACTGGAAAATAGCTACACTGGAAATAGAGCTCTTCATACACTGGTATTACAGTATTACTCTGTCAAAGACGAATTGCAGTCAAAGTTTGCAATGCTTTAAAAATATTCGTTTATGGATCCTGGATCCTTATTGCGTCTGCACGCAATACAGAATGAGTTTGTTTTAGAGTTGCCCATGTTTCATGTGCATCTGTGAACTGAACTAATGGAGCATTATAACAGTATTTAACTATTCCTGTGGACAGATGTCTCAGAAGTCGACTGAATAGTGAATTTCATTCACTCATTGTTATCTTACGAGTGTGATATGGAAAGTTTAAGTTTCCGATATCGTTAAAAAAGTGCGCTTCAAAAAGACTAAAACGCGAAGCCGGGTAGCTTGAAGGTGTTGCTATCATACACACAACTTATAATTAGCTTGCATTAACGTCATTCCAGTGCACAAATTTGACGGCTTTTATTTCTTCTACGAGATGAGGCCCGTAATAAATTTGATTTCGCTTCGCTCATAGCGAATTGCATCATAAGAAATTCAGTTCAGGCATTACTTTCCCACTGACAAAGATTGCAAACAACTGTGACAAGCTGGCTCCTTTCTCAGACGGCAGAATTCTATGACACTGGACTACAAAAACTTATCCCACGGTATGAAAAGGGATTCAGTTCAAGTTACTCTTATGCTGTGAAGTAGCTGAAATATTGCTGTATCTTTTGCAATAATTTTTTCCCGGTAATAATGTTTTGTTCCTTTTTATTGGTCAAGACAAACTTACTTTCCGGACGACCCCCGTAGTTGTGAGAGAAGTTTAGAAATGAATATAAATAACTGATAAAAAAACAATAATGGCTTAGTTTGAAAAATCATACCATCGTATATAACATTCTCATTTCTAATATTTGTCAAATGTTGGAGATACGCATTAGGCATTTTCTAAATCATATAAAAATATTGTAGGATACTACCCTACTAGCAATTTTGCTCGGGCTACCACCGGCCACGCAGCCAGCCGATGACGGCCCGAGCAAAATTGCCAGTAGGGTAGCGATTAGTGGAAATATTACCAATCAAATGCAAATATTCTACAACACTGGAGATTCACTGGCACAATATTATGAGCCTATAAGAGAAATAGTCATAATTAATGCACGAAAGAATTCACAAAACAGCGTCGAACTATTTTATTTAAATTACAACATCAAGAACAACGCCCTGCTTACATCCATCACGAGAACAATGAATCAATGAATAAATAAATAAATAAATAAATAAATAACAGTCCAAGCACCGTTGAAACACCGTCAGCCTCCCCCACCCCCCTACAATTCAGATCGGATGAAGTTCGCAAGGGCTTTGATTCCGGCGAAGTTCTCTTCCGCTGTTGGGATAATTTGGGAATTGGAGAGCAGAAATCCTTGTCTTCCCGTGTCTCTCAACTCGACAGCAAAGCTGTACTTGACTCTAGCACCAGCATAGGCCCAGTCGACTGAAGAACCAGCAGCGGGATCTGCGAAAGAAAATATTACGCTCTGAAAATATTGTAAAAGAAGAAAAAAAGTTCAGATAGAATCTCTCTATTGTGGAATCAGCCGCGGGATATACAGTGAAATTTCTGGGGAGCAACTGCCCTCCGTTTACTCTCGGTCGTTAACTCTTTAACGCGCAGTGTTCCCGCTCTGGGAACACCAAACTCTGACGTTTTGACTGTTGCCAGTCACGAAGAATAGATTCGATTTCTATAAAAATAGTTGCGGGTGACATAGCTCCACGAGAATCCTGTACTTTTTAGCACGTCATTTCCCGTAAAAAAATTGTCACGATTATTTTTAACAGCACTGACATCTGCTGAAAAAATGGAAGAATGCGAGAACAGCTGGATAGATTGCCCAATGCTGAAAATAGGGCAGCCATTGCCATCGCTCGACTTAACTACCAGCAAGATGGCGGACGATCGAAACGTTCATCGCGTGCCACAGATCTAGAGACCCTTTTTCAAGGACAGCTGGCTGTGCCACAGCCATTATTATGCGGGAACATGTATTCCACATTAAAAAGTAAATTCGAAAAAAAGTAACCATATTAATGACTATGCCATTTTATCTCTCACTCCCTTTATTGAAAATTGTCCGAAAAAGCGACATAAAAGTATGGGACATAATTTTACATATATTTAAATACTATTAGTGCACAACTTTAATCTATTGTTACAATAGTTCGTAAGCTGTAAAATATGCAACACATGTATTTTTCTATAAATAGGTTACAATCCTAAAAATTTCAACATAGGGTTACCAGTCGAAATACACGAAAGATGAGAGATAAAATGACGTAATCAATTAATATAGTTTTAACATAGCAATAATGAAACTAAAAAATTAGGGGGATTCAGGGGGGTCTCCCCTGACGAGGCTCGAACAGCCGAGTTTATTTCAAATATTATCTGTATTAAATATGCAGATTTCAAACTGTTTTAATTGTTTAATTAATATTATAATAGAATGTGATACTCACAGATTGTATTTGCTATAGTTCCGTATCTGTAATACTGTCCATGAACGTTCTGTATGGCATTGCAAGCTGTAGTCAAGGCTCGCAGCTACAAGACAAAAAAAATGTGAAGTACTTTGAGTATGCATAGATGATGGATCAAAAATAACGATTGGATTTGAAATGTTGGAAAAATACACAAAATGAACTGCATAAAAATAAATTACTATTAATGAAAGTAATAATAAGAAACTAGAGCTGTTATGGAAACATGAAGAGATATGCAACTCCATAGTATTATGTAATCGCAAACAGCCAAGGGAGTAACCACAATGTCCTGGGCTGCTCCAGAAATTTGTATTTTTGTCAACTAAATCTCAATAATCAAGCATTTTTGTGACAAATTCTATCTTTTCCAACTTTTAAAACCTCCTCAGAATTTTTTTTCTAGCTGCGAACAACATTTTGCAGAAGTTTTACGTTCTTTTAATATGCCTTACGTAAATATAGTGAAAACTACTGTTTATTCTTCATTTGATAATTTGCAGTTAGAAGCAAGATATAAATCTGCATCTGATTTGAAAACGTTCTGCCAATCAACCCATTTCTGCTTAGCGTTACATTTTTGGAACCCTCAAACTTTAGTATTTTCGCTGTCAGTAGCAAAAATTTATAAACGTAATTTAATTTTCCTATCTGTAAACGAGTATTAAATCTCGACTCCACAAAATACTTTAACACGACCAAGTGAGATTTTAAATGCTCACTTTTTATGCATATTTTCTTTTAAGAAATTATAGCATCAGACAAGATTTGAGAAAGCCATGCGAACAGTCTCTGCACAAGGGGGTTAAAACAATTTCCGACCATCTATCGGAAAACAACGTCCGATTCAAGAAATATAAAAATGCTTTTTTCTTCACTAGCAAAGGATCCCCGCCATGGCTGAGTGGATAAGGCGCTCAAGATGGTCGATGGCTGAAGTATGAAGGTCCAGTGTTCTGGCTAACTGCTCGGCTGTCGATCTAACTTTCTGCAGTTTTGGGCGGTTAGATGTGCCTTAAAATGTCTGCCACCTAAGGTACCCCTTCCCTCTTAATAAATAATCACAAGGAGGCATATTATCTAATTGTTTTCTGCGCCAAGCTACGTTTTCGCTCTACCCCCTCTCTTATGTATAACTAAACTCACGTGATCATTGTAGTCCGGTGGAGTGTCTCTGGACGTCCCGTATGGAGTCATCCACAACTGTGAGTATGAATGCAGGGTGATGTACGCTTTTAGGTTACTTCCAAGTCTTTGAACACCGTCTCTCACCGCTCGACTCTCGGCTTCAGAGAAAGCTGTAGGTCCTCGGTAGATTTCAGAGCACGGATCGCCACTAGTTCCTGGACCTAGAAATATAATTAAATTATTAGAATTTACATGTCACTAGGATCTAAAAGCTGTTTTGCTCTTGAGTCTCTAATTTTTTAATGAAAAAAAGAAATTTCGTACAACTGAACAAATTCAGGTATCGTTTGTCCCTTTTGTGATTTATCTATGTTAGAGAACCAGAATTCTAAATAATTACTACAGCTACAATTATAGAGTTAATATTTTTATTCTACAGCCGAGGGAAGATTCGTAAGTTGAGAGTTCAGGGAACGGAACCGTCGTATAGAAACGCCGACACGAATTTCAAAGTCCGAGAAAAGATGCTCCTTTTCCTGGAAAATCGGATAAGCACCTGTTTGCCATGTACGTCTTATACTTTTGCATTCGACAAGACTCTGCAGCTTATTACCTGTATGTCAGAGGAGGAGTTAATGTCAGAGTCAAACGGTCTGTTGTTGTAAGCTAGCAACAACAGACCAGCAAAGCTAGACAATCTCCATAAATATCTAAAATGTCTAAAAATAATAAAGGATCCTGAAGTATCTCGTCCTTTTAAAAATCCAAGCAAGCTATAAAATCGGCCGGGATGACCATGTCAGCCCTACGCCAATGGCACTCGGGGAAGATCTTCTGTCCCTATCGAAAAGTGAGTGCTCTAATATGGTCACTCGTGAAGAGCGAGAAGGCCATTTGATGTTTTCTAGGCGAAAGCTGGAAAGCCCACCCGGGCTTCTTCCGAAATACTACAGGTGATTGGGAAGAGTCCTTCCAAGTTGGTTTAATTGCATCCTACTAAAGGCCTTATTACACGAAGAAAATTCCGGGCGATTTGGTTGCTGCAACCGGTTGCCGAAACTCTTTCCGGCAGGTCGATGAGCAAGCAGAGTTGCCATAATAAAAAAACTCAGCTGTGCTCACAAACACCGGAGATTCACCGAATTGTCGATTGCTAGAGCATGTAATTATAGATACGATATCGCCATCGTATTAGGATCTCGAGAGTTCCATAAATGTGGAATTTCACATTTGCTTTCAATCAGATCTATTTCCACATCGCTATTCCATTTGAGACATTTTTTCTTCGATCGTCACTACGATGGGTATCGCTGAGTCTTCCGCCATCTTTGAGATGTAGGAATAGGAAGCACTGCGATTGGCTAGCATTCCAGCAACTTGCAATATTTTCGCCTCTAAGCGAAAAAGTTGGAGTTGACCGTCGCCTAGGTGACCGAGGGAAATTTCCAGGAAAGAGGTTTCCGCAACTGGTTGCAGCAACCAAATCGCCCCAAATTTTCTCCGTGTAATAAGGCCTTAAGGGAGGAGATCTCGCTATATGCTAGAGCCCCACAAGGGCCCACTCCTTGCTCAGCTGCAGTCCTGGCTCTGTACCAGGACCTGTAAATAGGGATGTACAGGAGATGGGAGTCTCGCAAATAGCTGCAAAGCTTTGTCTCGTGTCGCAAAATCTCTAAATAGTAACGATAAATGCCTCTGTCTTGCCTCGCATAAAATCTGGGAAACGTGCGTGTAAATCTCTCTCTTGTTACTTTCCGAACATGTACCATGTAAGGAAAGTATTGTAATCATGAAAAAATTCGACTTCGAGATTTTGGTGTTTTTACACGTTTTGAGGTCTTCTGAATCCATTTATGCTATTTTTACGAGATGTATGTATGTGTGTGTGTGTGTGTGAGTGTATGCGTGTTTGTGTGTATGTGAGTGAACACGATAGCTCCTGAACGGAGCATTCGATTGAGCTCAAATTGGATATATATGTCATAAACCACCGTCGCAAGACCGGTATTGATTTGGGTGTGTATAGGACTTATAGTTTTTCTACAGGGCTACGACAAAGATTTCTTTTACATTATGGCCTATGGGGGAAATTTCTTGAAAGTGCGCTAGCATTTAAACGGCAGATTCGATTGAGCTCAAATTAGGAATATATGTTATAAACCACCGTCGCAAGAGCTGTATTGATTTTGGTGTGTATAGGACTTACAGTTTTTCTACAGGGCTACGACAAAGATTTCTCTTACATTATGGCCTATGGGGGAAAATTCTTGAAAGTGCGCTAGCGTTTAAACGGTATATTCGATTGAGCTCAAATTGGGTATATATGTTATAAACCACTATCTTAAGACCCATATTAATTTGGATGTGTATAGGACTTATAGTTTTTCTACAGGGCTACGACAAAGATTTCTTTTACATTATGGCCTATGGGGGGGATTTCTGGAAAGTGCGCTAGCGTTTAAACGATAGATTCGATTGAGCTCAAATTGGGTATATATGTTATAAACCACCGTTGCAAGACCGGTATTGATTTTGGTGTGTATAGCACTTATAGTTTTTCTACAGGGCTACGACAAAGATTTCTTTTACATTCTGGCCTATGGGGGGAAATTCTTGAAAGTGCGCTAGCGTTTAAACGGTACCTTCGATTGAGCTGAAATTGGGGATATATGTTATAAATCACCATCTTAAGACCGGTATTGATTTTGGTGTGCATAAGACTTATAGTTTTTCTACGGGACTACGACAAAAATTTCTTTTATATTATGGCATAATGGCATATGGGGAGAAATTCTTGAAAGTGCGCAAGCGTTTAAATGGTGCATTCGATTGAGTTTCAATTTGGTATATATGTTTGAATTATTCATCGATTAAAATTTATTTAAATGCTTGGTAATGATCTTAATCGTAAGTGTTCGGAAAGTTGAGTGGAGTCACTCCAGATTTTCTTGTCTCGCAACCTCTCCTAGTAACATGCACGTTTTCTATTAAGGCTTGGGCGCAAAATCCCGTCCGCTAAAAATTCCAGTTTTCGCTGCAATGCATCAACAATTTATATTATTTAAAACAAACAGGTAATATAAAATGGATTTTAAGTTTGAAGCTTGTAAGTAATTTAAGAACTTTTTTTTTTTAATTACAAATATGCCTATCGATTTGTTTTTCTTTTTTTTATAATTTTAAAGCTGCATGAAAAATTTACCGTGAAAACAACTTAACATGATTTGTCCATTTTCAAGACGCTCAGGGGATTAATTGATTGGCTTATTTCCGAAAAAGCGACTTTGTAGGAAAAGAACTCAAATTTGAAGACAAAGCACTCCCAATATTAAATGCAGCTTTTTGAGTTACATACACGGGGTTTCCCAAAAATGTATTAACGGGCTTTAATTCTTTTTCTATTAGACACAAGTGGGCAACGTAAATAGAAAAAATGTTTATCATAAAGGCGGGAAAAATTACTCAACTAAAAGACTCCACTCGTTAATTTTCAAAAAGTTACATTTCTTGAATTTGTATTCGACCCCCGTACAAAAAACTAGTAAAATGTGCCCCATACACTAATGAAGTGACATACAGAGTTTGAGAATTATATCCTAAAAGGTGTCAGAGATATGAAAATTGAAAAATATGCTGACTTAAATCACTTTTCAATGACTCTCGAAGGGAAAAAAATCACGTCGCATGATTTCATTTCAGGGGTCGTACAGAAATTACGAAAGAATTTTTTTTCCCACTCTAGCAATAAACGTTTACCTTCAAAATCATGTATGGGCCCCGATCATCTTTTTGTAAAGATGTATCTGAGACGTTTTATGATGTATAACTGAAATTTTGTACAACCCCTCATTGGTATGTAGAACACCTTCTACTAATTGAGAAATATTTTTGCACGGGGGTCATATACAAATTCAAAAAGTGTAACTTTCTGGAAATTAACAAAAGGATTTTTTCCTTAACGTAGTTAACTTTTTCCTACATTATTTTGGCTATTTTAACAAATGGCAGTACCCACTTACTTCTGACAGATAAAGAATTAAAGCGTGTTACCATCTTTCTGGGACACCCTGTATATTTACAGCTACGGCGAAAACTATTACAAGTTTATTTACAGAATAAAAAAAGAAATAATGTTGGACTTTTGAAGCAGAAGAATAGCCATAATTTTGGAGCCTATTTCAAAACGCACGTTTAGTGAAAATACAAACACAAGTTGCAATTTTAGAAAAGTACAGGGTTGTCCAAATTAAACTTCCCCAACTCAGAGGCCTGTGCAGGATGCTGTATGGGTCGTAATGTGATGAAATTTTGAAAAAAGACACTTCAGATCACGCGCTCGTGATTTATTAAAAAAAAATATATATATTAGTACGAGAAGTTGCCGATAGGTGGCGCTGTAACACTTGTAATTTGCATATTGCAACAACGTGATTTACAGAAATAAAGCTTCTGCGCAACGTATCCAAAAGACGAGCAATACAAAAGTGAAAGACAGGCGCTGCACAGGCAGTTGTTTCCAGATCGCTGATGCACAATGGCGACTTTGAAAGACAAAGATCTGTTAGTGAAACTTTTCTACCAGAATGACGAGAACTCCTGTGCTGCGATAAGAGCATTCCGTCGGCTGAAGAACTTACGCCGAGGACCAATGACACCACGCGCTTTATGGCCTTATCACATTTTAAAGGGAAAATCCGAGCAACTTCGCGCTGGACCAACTTTTCCGACGGACTTGAAGGCGTGGTTACCTTTAAGGGTTTCAAAAGTAAACAAACTCTCTCCGACGACAAATAGTCATCACATCGCTGATTGGGCGTGCAGGTTCTTATTTTACTTATCGTGCATTGGTATATTTACATCGGATCGGCAGCAATTTCGGCAGCATCGGATGGGCAGCAATCTCTAATTCCAAAGTCCACTTGAACGCGGCCATAATTTTATTTACATGTGATTCTGACATCGAGCCAAGCTGCCAAAATTCGAACATAGTCGCCATTACTCGAAATTGCTTATGACGTAGCAGGAAGAAGTACTCTGACTGGCCGAAATTTCATCCGACTCGGATTTTTTCCTTCGGAAAGGAAAAAGTTGGAGTTCGCGGTCGTCAAGGTAACGGCACAGAAAATCGGCCGGAAACTTGATTTGCAAGGAAAGTTGGTCGGATTTTTCTCAGTGTGATAGCCTTATTACGAGACATGATGAAGAAGTTCGAAAGAACCGGACAGCTGGTAATTTTACCAGGTAGAGGACGACATGTTGTGGATTCTGCACGCGTACAAGACATTGCTTTGGCGGTCGTGGACGCCACTAGCTAATCGCCACATGGTGTTGTCAGTGTGCCAACTGTTTCTCGTGCTGTGGATATGCCCTATTCGACCACGGCACACATACAGAACATCTGTAGAACGTCTTGTTGATCTGCAACGCCACCTATTGGCAACTTCTTGTACTAATATTTTTTTTTTAATAAATCACGAGCGCGTGATCTGAAGTGTCTGTTTTCAAAATTTCATCACATTATGACCCATACAACATCTTGCACAGGCCTCTGAGTTGGGGAAGTTTAATTTGGACAACTCTGTATTTTATTATTTCAAAAACCACTTTAAGACTAGGCCGAAAACTTCTGTAAAAAAAATAGACATACTTTTGTAATTACAAGTTCTTCAGCAAACTTCAAAAGGAATGTAACTTTTAAATACTAAAAGTGTTAAACTCTCAAAATGTTCCCCTAATTTAAAGCTACTAATTCTGATACGTATCTGTGTATTTATAATCGTTGTCTTCTATTCATAAGGTAACATCATGATAAATGAACAGTTTTTGTGACACAGGAAGGATTCATGCGCATCCAGGGGCGTAGCTGGGGGGCGGCAGGCGGAGCATGTGCCCCGGGCACTGAACGAGAAGGGGCGCCAAAAAGTAAATTGCAAATCAGACCTATGAATGCGGTGATTTTTTTAATTTACTTTTGCTAGGTTTTGTAACCTAACTTTTGTAGCCATCAGCACTAAAGTTATCCTGGCTAAACAGTAGAACAGAAAACCAAAATGAAACCGCTACAGACAGTGAGACAAAACAAAGCAGCCAAGTATGTGAAGTTGGCGTAAAATCTGAAGAAAATGCTGAAAATGAAGAATTTTATATGGATTTATAAAAATATGACCATTGTGCTAATCATTTCATTATGTAGATAGATTTTTCATAACTTTGCCATCATAGTCACTCAAATGAACATGAAGGAGGGGGGGGGGCAGAACACATTTTTGCCCCCGGTTACATATACCGTAGTTACGCCCCTGAGCGCATAACACTCGAGCCAGTAGCTTCAGGTCATGCAATTCCTCTGCCTTTACAATTACGATGACGCCGTTATTGATGGATATTGTAATTTCTTTGGCGAATTCGCCCTTTTTTGCAGTTGTCTTTCTGAATGTCTGCAGTTGTCTTTCAAATGAAAACGGAACTGGTGGTAAAAAAGTAAATAAACTATTATATATTTCAAAAGTTATCGCCGTAACTGTTTATGCATTTATACCACTGGGAAAAAAGGCAATCATTGCGTTCATGGAAAAATGTTTCAGGTTGCCTATGATCCATGGTATGAAGTTGATCTATGATTGTACCCAGGTTTGCGTATCTTCCTCCGAAGCAAATCTACGGCTAGGAATGTCCTTTATCAATATGGAGCCTAATATGGAAGTCGCATGGTCTACAGATCTGGACTGTATGGAGGAGGTGTGAGGGTTCCCCAACGAAATTTCTGCAGCTTAGTCGAAACAAACTTGGCAACAAAGGGGGGGGGTGCAAAAGAATGATGCCGTCTACTCATACACATACAAACTCGAAATATTGTGTTGACCATACACAGCAAACATTCGGCAGTGAATTTCATTTTTTTACAGTGCTTTTTCTCTCAAAAAGTACACTACACCTCGCTGTCCCTCCTTCATGACCTCTATGTCGGGTGCACACACGACTCGCTGGCTTCACTTCCAGCGCGTCTAACAAACAAATGGCACAGTGGTGAATGTTCAATCTCTTAATTCCTGGTTCCCAATAGGGAGCACTTCTATACAAACTCCTGCCTGCGTTACCGACTTGTGCTCCATGCTGGTTATATAGTCAGTCCCGTTTTCATTTTTCATTTAACTGCTCCTTATACGATTTACATTCATAGTAAACTATATTAATTAGAAAATATGAAGATGTGTTAATAAGAAAAAAAAGCCCGAGCGCAGAGCTCTTAAGATTTAAATGCTACACTCGGGCCGGGGAGAGACGCTTAGTTTTACATGTTTTACAAATTATTTAGTTTTTTTTTTTTCCTACATGAAAACGAACGTGCTCTAAACAATTTGAACTTTTTTGAAAATATCCATTATACTTACCACCAAAAGATGCATCGAAATTCCTATTTGGATCAGTTCCTAAACAGTATGGGTTGAATACATTTGATGGAGCTCTGTTTTTACGCCACATTCTATTCTAAATGTAAAAAGAGAGATATGGTTAATTATATCTTTGAGAAAAATATTATTGCTTTGCTAAAGGTTCAACGCAATTTTAAACTAAAATTTGACCAAAACTTTTCTTATTTGTAAAATAAATTAATTTTCAGATATTCTTTTCATTTAAATACGAGTATCAGATAATTAAGATAGTCAATCATATTTTAGAGAAATAAGTAACTGCAGAAAAAAGAAAACAGTCTTGAACTTTATTCCACGGGATCGAAATATCTTTCTGCT
>JAWZYV010006357.1:0-13176 GCA_038373885.1 Cheiracanthium punctorium | reverse complement strand
GCTGCTCTATTCCTGATTAACATAGACTAAAATTCATGCATATAGCATAAATATTTCTTTTACAAAACAGTTCGCAAATACTGTTCATAACTGTCTCTATTCGCCAAATGCCTGAAAAAAATCTAAATTTAGTTTTTTGCATATTCTCCTATTTTAAATGAAGTATACTACCATACATTATACTTCATTTGAAACAAGTAAAAAGCAAATAATATTTAAATGCAGTTTCTTTTGTCGCGACAATATTTGTTATTCACACATGCTACATTTCTGTCGGGACCTTTTTCTAAAGCTGACGCGGACGAAGTCGCGGGTAGCAGCTAATTGATTATAAAAAATACTGTATTGGATGATAACGCATTGTACAAATTCCTGCAGAAACATTTCTTAATTGCAGAAGCTGAGGTGTTTCTGGTACTTACGTGTGACTTCGGCGGTCATCAAATTATTTTTTTTAGTCAAATGTGCTGGCAAGCTGTGGCCAATCGTATTCGAAACTATAAATAATTTCTTGTACGTCTTGGCTGAACGCCGGGATAATACTTAAGAAAATAGCTACTTTTCTAGTTTAATAATACCAGTGTTAATATGAATAAGTCAGATGTGTCCGAAATTTATCTTGGCGAAAAATCGTTCGTCTTGACTGACCTCCGGATTATTAGGTCGTAAGTACCGTTGAGTTATTTAATACGTATCCTCGATTATATAAAAGAAACAGGAAATCCTTACAATGAGCTTCAACCCACTGCATGGCGACATTTTATTTATTTACCTATTTTCATTATTTATTTTATTTTCGAATGTGCGAGAAACGCATCGAAATTCGATTAAAGCTGTGAAAATAAACACCTTTTCGCATATGCTTTATTGTTACTTCCTAATCTTAGCTACAGCGTGACGGAAGTAAAAGAAACCAGTAACGAATATGCTTGCTTCACTTAACGTCACTGAACTGCTATTTTGGATTATTGCGCATGTGCTATTGTTTTAACATGTAGTTGCTGCCGTTCGCAGCGTAGAAATATCATCGATTTTGGTACCGCATACGTTAGCGTATTACATAAGTAGATTTTTGTCTGGCAGTTCACTTGTTGGAGTCGTGGTATAAAAATATTTCAGAAGTTTATTTACGAACGGCTCCTTCCTTTCTGCAAAATTATATATCCATATACTTGAGAAAAAAAAATGGAGAGAAAAACTTAGTTGCGTATCTCTTATAAAAGAAAATACCAGGTAAGTCATGGGGTATAGAAGTGGCCAATTTTAGGCTCGAAGTTAGTCATGACTACTGCTTACGAGACAACTGTATTGTACGTCAAAACTGTTTGCGCACTTTGCTTCTGGTAGCTTCTGAGGTGCTAGAAGTCTAATGGTGATATAATGACTTTTCACGCTATAAGTTTGCATAGTTTTGTTCTTTTTGTTAAACGCATGTCTTATAACAGGAACTAAATAACTATCTGACATAAGTTGCAACCCCGGTACTGTAAGCCTGAAATTATTACGAAAATCATTAAAATTCTTGAGGATATCTGCAAATAATTTTAACTGTTTCTGTGTTCTTATAATGCTTGACAAAAGTATGAGTCGAATGGAGTGAATGGCATTATAATCAGGTGGGTCAGTCTTTAAAGAATTCTTTATTAAAAGGGTTTTCACTGACTTTCAAATTTTCATTTTGATCACATATAGAACTACGTTAATGTCAGCGCAATAGAGACCAGGTCGGAAGGGGTTTTTAATAATAGATTGGGAATGGTCCTGTCCGATTATGAAGTTTAAGATAGTTCAATTACAAGTTTTAATTAGCACTGCCGACAATTAAGTTTGAGGGAGATGGACTGTAAATTTATGCTTTCGTCATGGGATGAACTTGGTTGTGCTAGTTATTGGGGTTAATCTTGGCAGACTGTAAGTTTTAATTTTTTTCATGCACATGAAGTGAACGTGCCGGTATATGTACTAATTCGGACCGCAGTCGGACTGCCCTTGCAAAATTCCTTTATGTGTTGAAAAATAAAACGTGTAAAATAAATGAATATTTCTTATTCATTAATTATTCAATATATTATAACAGAAGTGGAATATCTTGATTATTTTACGTAAAAAGCTTTGCACAATAAAATTCGCATTGAAAAAAAATGCATTTATATATTATACGAATGAAATTTTCTTTGTGAAATAAATAGCTCATATCAAAACAGGAAATAAAAATCAATTTAGAGCTCGGAGTTTGTAATTGCCTATATATTTTATTTACTACTAGAAAGAAGCTCGGAAGAAAATTGATTTTGCAGCAATCAAAAATTTTTCTCGTTTATTCTCTTTATGAAGAACAAGTAAGAAAACATAATATTGCTTTCCCTCACAAAACTAAAAAGAAAATGAAAAAAAAATCCAAATTAAATTAGAAAGAACAATGAACAGAGAGAGTTGAAAATTTAGTAGCTAGCCATTTCTCTGATAATGGAGATTTGTCAATATTTAGGTGAGGCGCTATCTGCAATTCCCGATTCCTATCTCTCCTTTATTACACCCGAATATCATGCCGTAAGATAAACATGTAAAAATCTATATATCGATTTTTCAGTTCGGAGAAAAGAAATTTAAAATTTGTTTGCTTTCCTGCCGGTGTTACTTAATTGCGGTATTTTTTTTTTCTTTGTGGTGAGAAAACTTTTTATACGAATATATTTTTCCAGTACTTTCGCGTTTATTTATATGTTATATGAATTTCGAATTAGCTAACAAAATACCAGTCAAGTCTTACGAAGTAAGAGAAGTAGTGTGATTCTAGATTTTTTAATTTTATTGCAAGACTGATTTTTATATCACAAAGAAATATTTTTAATTATTTCAAATGTTTCAGTTTTATTCCAAAATGTTCAAAAGAAAAATACTTATTTTCTAGCTGAAAATATAAAATTTTGATAAAGGCTAACAAAATTCCGAACACAGTAAATATATATTTTTTATTATTATAAGAAATTTCTACAAATTTTTTAAAACGAATCCAGTGTTGAAAAGTAAAATCGCTATCTGCAACACTTTCCGTTAAATTTTGAATATTTCCTTTCCTTCACTCATTCGAAATCATTAAATCCGGAAACTTTGTCAAATCGTGTCTAAATAGGGGGAGAAAAGGGAAAAAAATCCCTCTTCTTGATTTCGAGATTTTGTTTAGATTTTTTTCTTCCTTCCAAGACTAAACGATGCGAAATGTTCACCTCATTTAAAGTTAATCGAAGAGTTGTTTAAAGAAGTTCTCCTAGAACTTCCAACTTTACTTTTCTGTCTATTCTTTTTTCTCCATCAGTCGACTTAAGTTTTTCGGTTTTTTTTCGTCAGTCGACTTATAGTTTTTGTTTCTTTCTATCTTCTGTTTCGCAGTATGTCGATATCGACGTCATGTAACAAATCGTCTCCCCGATTTGTTAATCACCTCTTACGCTCCCTGGGGTTATCAATATGCTGATTGAATGATATCAACTATTGAAATCGATCTAACTTTCCGTTTCTGTAATAAAGTAATTCGGAAAACTATCGATTACTCCCAATGAACATTTCTGACGAAAAAGTAATCATTTTCAAGGTACTAAAATTCATAAAATGGCGTCTGTAATGTTTTGTTCTAATATTATATTTTCACATTAATATTAGATTACTATTACATTGTTATCAATTTTGACTATCGTTTTGTAAACGTTATGATCCATGCATTAAAGGATTATCCATGAATTACAGGCAAGATAAATAGAGTAATTGAAGGTCTTTTAAATAGGCAGTAAGACTTGTCTCAGACTTGTATTCTAAAGGCAGTGATTAAAGAAATACATAAGATCATAAAATATTGGCTTTAATATGTTCACTAAGCTGGTCCAGTGCCGGAAGTAAAAAGGACCAGTTGCACTTTATTCGGATGTTGTTCGTCGTACTTCTAACAATTGCTTACGAATATCGCACATTTTAATTTTTTATGCATAAAATTTGAATAAGGTGCTGTCTTCTTATTTAAATACGTACCGCATTATTTACTCTGGCAAAACCAAGATTTCACTTCACATTTCAAAAGTTTATCTCAATTACACTTCAGATACTAATTTTTAATTAGATTTGATCTAAAAATAGATGAATTTCCGAAATCCCCTTCCCATGGTAGAACTAAACGTCCCAAATATAATTTACTAATTATACTTTTTAATACAATATTAAAATGAAGTATGTATTTTTATACAGATATTTGAAAAAAAAAACACGAATAGAAACCTCATTAAATTTCGACGGAAATACATGCAGAAAGTCATCTTATGCGGCTGTGCAAAATTAAGTAATTTAATAGTTTTTTCGTTAAGTAATTAATATATATATAAAGCGAAAGTTATAATGTTAGAGGTATTAAAACATAGCAAATTTTGAAGCAATTAAATTGTTGCTTTGTGAAATATGACAGCGCTTTGGTCATGCTAAATTCGTTTAGCAAGTATACCTCATTTTCTAGAAAAGAACATCCAAAACTCTTTTTTGTATGTTTGTTACATAAAAAAATATCCTCATTTGTTTCCCTACTTCAAATGAAATCATTCTTTTATTTCAGCTATTTCTAGGTAATATTCATACTCGTATTGACCAGGTAACTAGGGTAGAGACACTCACACTTGTCAATATTTATAACAAAATTTCACCCAAAAGAAACTTTAAAATACTCTATAACGAATTCAAAACAAATTAAAAGGTGCTGATAAGTATGTGTGAATGTTTTGCAAAAATCATAAATCCACCGTCTTACTATTAGAGAAATACAGTTGTCTTATTATCTTCGTATTTAAAGTTCAATAATGCCATAATATAAGCTATATTACGATATAAAATATCGATAGGTTAATTAAAAAATTAAACTAAAATATTCGATTGTTTATTAGCACAGTATGACAACAATATTTCATTTTACAACACTACGTTATCAATGTGGCAATCTCAATTAGGTCAATTAGGACGTTTTAGGAAAATTTCTTTTATCGGTTTCATAATTATTATTTCCTAAAAAGTATATCATTCAGTATTTCATAAAAACTTCTAATATTTTTTGAGCTGTGCCTTCTAAGATGTTAGGGTTCTAACTTATTTCAAACTGTTTAAAAAAGCAACGGCGACAATTTCAGTGTATGTGTGAACATAACACGTGTAAAGGATACAATTATGCATTGGAAGTATTACGGTGACCTATTTGAACAACCGAAAGGGTTCAGAAAGTCAAACTTGACCAGCACAACAGAAAAAAAAGAATATTTGTCTAACCAGGTATAAACTAACAGACAAAACCAACCGGTTATATTTTCGAATGTGCCCATAGAATCATAATTGTGTGTTTATATGCCCATTATGTTAGAGGCATATAATGGAAGATATTGTTAGAATTATGTCCAAGGGATATATTACTATAGACAGACATTTGTTGGACATGTTTGTCATAAAATGGACAAATGTGCTGTGTATCTCAAAGTGTCGAGGTTAATGCTATGAAACTTGAACAAGTTACCATAGATCTGTGAATTAAATTCGTTTCTGCTGTACTTAAGGCTTCTTTCCCAGCTAATTATTTACATACAACAGTAATAAATAATAAAGTAAAAACAATAAACAGCTTTTATAAAACTAATTTTCATCTCAAAGTATAGAGCCACAAAACTTGGATGAGTTACCATAGATCTGCGAATGATTTTTGTTTCTGTTATACTAAAGACTTCTTTTCCAGCTGACACGAGCAGTAAATGAACTTCAAAATCGTGCAATTTTTGTGTTTTCTGCATTTTTAAGATCAAGTATTTCTTCACGCCAAAAGTCAATGGCACATATCAAAACTTTTTTGAACACTTCTCATTGGTATGTATTCAAAGAAATATACGCCTTTGTGGTTCACTTTTGCACACAAAGATTTTGACGATCAAAGTTTTAGAAAAAAAAAAAAAAAAAACTGAAAATTTTTGATTAAGCCTCGGACTTTGTAGCAAGTGTCAACCACGACTCTGGTTGTCTTATCAGTCAGTTTCAACGTAAGTAGAACACAAAATAATTGCGGATGCCGTGGATCAGTCTTGGCATAGAAAGTCATGGTTTACGGATAAAAAGTGTTTTTCTTTAAAAAATGGTTGATTTTCAGTTTTGAAATCTCTGAACTATGAAGGAAAAAAATTTCGGAAAAACGAAAAATTACGGCTAAATTAAATTTACTATCCAAACCAGTCTGATTTGCCAAGAAAGAAAAAAAAAAAAAGAAAAGAAAAGAAAAACTGCTCTCAGTAAGAATATTGTTTTAATCTAGAACATCTGGAATTGAAAATTTTCTGTGCTTACATATCACCATTTGTCCCACTTGTGCCCATTGCTTTTCAATGCTGAAGAAGAAATTAGGATGAGCAAAATGCCCAAGAAATTCAGGATAAACAGCATATTTATAATTCTTTTACAGGGTCAATCAAAACAAAAGCACTAAACTTTGGTTCTAATAACAGTAATTAAAAAACTACATTAGTGCTTTGTTAACTTTAACCTGTACTCTGAGTAGGCGCATGTTGATTTTGTTAGACTGCTGAAACTTTATTGACTTAATCATAGTAAAATAAACCATTTCCTGCACAATACATTTACTTCCTTTAATTGTGACTTAACGACACGCTTCAATAATTCATGGCAATTATCGTAGCCTTAATTACACAATAAGTGCTTTATAAAAATAATAATCCTTGTTTCTTTTTGTCATTCAAAAATGTCTAAAAACTTTCTCGCAAATATATAGCGTTTTCTTTAGATCACCTCCTTCCAATGTTCACAGCATAAATGTATTACCACCAGAATTCCCTTCTCAGTGTTTACTCGGAAATAAAACAGCACCCCTAGAAACTAATTACACTTCGTTCTCTGAAAATCAAAGTTTAGAAATTCAATCGTAAACTAATTTTTACGAATCGAATCCCTAAGTTTCAATCTCCTATTCCACTAAAATTCGAAAGTAATCGTCTGCAGGTTAATCTCTTGTGACTTTTAAAATCCTGGACTATTTTGAGTTTTCAAATGGAGAAAGATAAAAAATATATGCATGAGTTTCTCGTGGAAAGATAGTTCCAAACCATAAATTAAAAGTATCCACAGATTTGCTGATTTTTTGGAGGTGAAGTAATCAGTGTTTTTTTTTTTTAGTCTTCTTAACCAGAGTTCATTTAAAAGTAGATTACCTAGTATAAGATTGTTTTTCAGAAAAATCCCGCGATTTACGACCAGATTTTAAAAGAAGCTAATTACTTTAGGGATTTGAATTTTTTTCGGATTTCTCTTCACTTGAAATACTATAAGCTGTGATATTTATAAAAGTTTAAAAAGGAAAAACAATGTGTTAAATATGCAATAGTTATAATCCAAATGTGAAAGGGAAGTTTTTGAATATAGTTCTATATTCAAAAATATTTTCAGAAAACTTTATAAATGCCCCGAATATCACGGAAAGTCTCAATGATCTCACCGTGACATCCCTGTGAGTTACATTGGTGACCATAAGTGACGTCAACTGGAAGTCACAGTGTGACTTGCCAGTGACAATAGATTGTGACTTCTTTGTGACGTCAACGTGACGGATCGTTTGTGACGTCTTGCCAGATCTTGCGACTTTTCGCAATTTTTGCTACTTTTGAAAGCACCATGCGACTAAATTTTATGACTTTGCGATATTGCTACTTTCTTGCTACTTTTTTTGATTTTGTGAATTTAAGTAATTTTGCGAATTTCTCCAAAAAAAAATTTTTTTTTCAGTTTTAAATCAGTGGAACATTTAAGTCACAGTGCTGTGAATGTGACGGCGCTGTAACGTCGCAATGTCATGTGAACTTCACATGTTGAAGTGTCAATGTGCACAAGTCACAGTGTGACTTCATGGTGACGTCACGTTTTGACGTTGCCGCAGAAGGACATTAGACAGTCAAGGCGACTTATTTGTGACTCATTCGCGTCATCCCGTGAAGGTCTTGCACGTCACAGTGACTTCACATTTAGGTCACGGTGCTGCAAAGTTTACCTTAATTTTGCGTTGTGTAATGCGGTTTTTGAAAGATTTTGAGAATTTCTTTAATTCCTGGCTGAATTATTTTATTTTAATTTGCGTTCAAGATCCCTGGAAACCGGGTTTTTTAGTATACCCTTAAAATAAATTATTTATTTAAATGATAGTCTAATTAATTGAAATAAGATAATCTGGTAAAAAATAAATATCAACGATTATCAATTGTTTTGTATTTTGTAAATGACATAAAATTCCTATATTTAATTTACTTACAAGAAGGGCTTTTTATTAAGGGCATTTACCTGGCTGTAATTTCACAAATTAACTCATTTGTCTGCTTTTAGCAAATATTCCTAAGATTAATCAATACCACGTTTTAGTTTTCAAAAACTACATTTCACGCGTCTTTTGGGGAATTCATTCTGAAAATTCAAGTGAGTGCATTAAGAAAGGTTTCTTTAATAGATTCCCATAATTTCTAGACATATAAAAACCTAAAAGCATTTTGAATTTTTTTCTAGAAAGATAATAATATGCAAAGCTCCTAATCACCATTTTCACATAATATTATAGACATAAAAGGTTTTTCACCTACTTCATGCCATAGGCAAACTTAACGGATTGGAAAGAAGTGTATTTACATAAAAATACAAAAAAAAAAATTAAAAATAAAACTAAACAATAAAAATAACAGTAAATTAAATGCATGATGCACAGGCTTTGCGTGAAGGATAACCTTAGAGTTAATTCAAAATAATGATGCATTAAAGGTCAGATATATACGTAAAGGAGTTTGTCAGATATGCCGAAACACCTTTTATTTTTTTACAAAAAAAAAAAGAAAAACAAATATATATATATATATATATATGTGTGTGTGAATTGTCAAAATTTAGATTTCTTTATACAGTTAGGATAAATCAAGTTGAACATTTCACATCATTTTTATAAACAAAAGAAATCAAAAATTTCATTTCCTTTCACACTATCAAACATTCTACACTCATGTCCAATTAATTAAGGATAATTCAGAATCACACAGAATTGATCTATCTAAAAATAAAAATTTCACCTGGTGGAATGATCACACACCAATCTTGAAGAAGAATATGGCAAATTACAGGAAACCACCAGATGGCGGTGGATGGTACGTCACAATGACGCGAGTGGTAAAGAGTAGGGTGTATATAAGGATATGGTGGGCAAAGATAGTAAAATTGTTCACAAGCGCTGTGAAAGCCTTTCAGTGCAAAAACGCATTAGTCTATGGCACAAAGGAGGCATTTGTGATGATGTTTTACGTGGCAGAATCATCGGACGACTCGAATGTGGACGTACCAAGCTGGGATGTATCCGAGGAACTTGAATCTCCCAGAGTGTCATCTCCAGGCTTTGGTGTCAACGATTCCAAGATGATGGTAATGTGTGTAGACGTTTCAGCACAACGTCGCCCCCGCGAGATTACTACGGCCGATTGAGGACCGCTATTGGCAGAGTTACTGCCAAAAGAAACAGACGGGAGTACAGCATCAGACCTGTCTCGTCCAGCTCTCTTCAGCTATCCGGTTACGGACAGTTTCAAGGCAGATACCGTGTACAAGACGCTTAGGGCACATTGGTCTATATGCTCGTAGGCCTGTCAGATGTTGTTCCACTTACCGTATCTCCACTGTCGCCTGCCGATTAACCATGGCGTAGAGAGCATGCAATTGTGGGACACTCCGACAACAGTGGTCTTCTGTGATGTTTTCCGACGAGTCCAGGTTTAGTTTGGAGTCTGATTCTTGCGGACATTCATCTGGAGACGCGCCAGGTACCCGTTACCACCAAGAGAACACATTGAAAGACACCGTTACGGTGGTGCAGGATGGCTCGTTTGGGGAGGAATTATTCTTGGTTCCAGAACTGACCTGCATGTTCAGAGTGTAACGATGACAGGCCACATCCTATCGGGATGTCATTCTGGAACAACATGTACGTTTGCTTCGGGGCGCATGGGTGCTGAATTTGTGTTTATGGATGACAACGCCCGTCCTCACCGTGCAAACATTGTAGACGAATGCCTACAATCGGAGGATATCACCCGTATGCATTGGCCAGCATACTCACCGGACTTGAATCCAATAGAGCATGTGTGGGATATGCTTAGCCGACGAATTGCAGCCCGTCAACCCCCCTCCCACCTGTCTACCGGAACTTCGGGAGTGCATTGCTTGATGAGTGGTGTAATATTCCCCAAGATCAGATTGATCATTTGATACTCAGCATGCCTAGGCGTTTGTCAGGCCTGTATTGCATCGTCCGGGAGACATACTCCGTATTAACCATCTACTAACCATGTTATACTGTTTTTTGTAAATAGGTTCTTTTTTTAAATTTGGTCAAGAGAGTAAAACTTGCAATTTTTATTAATTATGTCAAACAATAGCATCTTTTTTGTCTCTTTACTTTTTGTTTAATAAATAGACTTTATGAAGATAAGTCAAATTTGTTTTGCTTTCTTTCTCATTTCTTTGCCTGAAACTTCATTATCCCTCAATTTCATGGACCATGTGAGTATTTTCACCACCCACCTCTTTCTGTTGATATCCAGAGTATACACCCTGTTGATAACCCAAAAAGTAGCAGACTGCATTATAAACAATTTATTCATTAGCATTCATACTTGCCCCAAAAGGAATTATTAAAATAGGATTTTACCTATTTAGTTAACAAGCTTATATTAAAATTGCTTTGGGGCAAGTTGATTAAGATTTTCTAAAAAATAAACCAAATTTGCCTATCGTCTTATTTTTGGCTCTGGTATATGAGCTATTTATATCTTTCGGATTTTTATTCCTTTAATACAGACTCACACTCAGATGTATACTCGCATGGTGAGAGGATTATTTCGTAGAACTTACTTGTCTGGAATAGCTTGTGCATTTCATCAACTTCTAAACATCACATACTTTTTTAAAGGTCGCATCTTATCTGTGAAAAGATAGTGGCCACCAATGATTTCTGAATACCCCCCTGTTGTGTTAGTAGCTTAAATTGCCATTTGCTAACACGTAGTCCTGTCTCTCAATGGATTTCATACAGCTTTCGTCCTTAGATCTGTAGATCTTAGGTGGTTACATTGTAGATATGTAATTAGTGAGGGACCTTTGAGTTTAACCTTCTCTATTTTTGACTGGTGATGTAGGCTGTTTATAATGCGCCCTTACTCTGAGCGAGGGCCAACTGTTTTAGCCCACAGTCGTGAATTTGGCTTCAGTTTTCATGGACTTTCCCTTTGTTAAAAAGAGTAATTTCGTGTCCTACAGTTGCAATGTGAGACACTTGTCGCTGGTTTTCTGCTATTTTTGTATCACGTTTTAATGTATCTTTTTCTGTTTCTCAGCAATCACCTCTCTTGACTTCAATAATGATCGACCACCATCATTATACACTTATCATGAAATACAATTGTTGACTTGAGAATAATCATTACTCAGTAAGAAGGCTTAACTGTAGAATTTTAATAATGGGAATATGCCTGGTCAATTAATTACGGTGATAATACTATTTTGTAGCAACTTCACTCAGCGACGAGAGTTCGAGTGGCTTACTATCATCATCCTTAAACATGTAGCACAAAGATAAGAAAAGAAAGTTATATAACTAGCAAGTCAGAATATCTCCGTTTCAGTGTTAAGGTACCACACATGAGATGATACTTTCTGTCAAAAGAATAGTTACTGACTCAAAAGTTTGGAGCTCAGTCTGGCTGTTTCAGCATAATGTATTACATGCGGATAATTGAGAGAGAGCAAAATTGTAAGGAATGTGTGTGTTCCTAACCTATGTCGTGGCAGAAATAAACTCTGTCTTCACTTCGCGCTCGCGTCGCTCATACATCAAACTGGCGTTGAAACTTGTTTTTGCTAATTAACTACCTTTCATTTGCAAGGTAGTCGAGACTTCCTTCGATTAGCACTCACCTTTTGTTGATTTTAGACTAGTTTAGTCGGCACTTCAGTGGGCAAGCTATCAATAAGGTTTACTAACGTTTATGACATAATTTTTGCATTAGTGGCTGTTTTTCTTAAATTTATAATGCAATGTAAAAATCAATAAATTGAAGACGTACGCCATAAAATTTCCATGATTTCAGTAGAGATTTGGAAACAGTTAGATGGGAATAACGCTTTTCTGTAGCTAAGAGTAAACAGCTTCAAAATGATGTTCACTTTCTGACTGCTTCTTTTTCCTTTCGGGACTGCAATATTCGCACTGCACTGTGGGCAAATTATCGTTTATTTATTGGGTCGTTTTACTTGACCAATAACCATCCACTGTTCAAAAATTTGTACGTATGGTTTGAAATTGAGCATTTTTTTACATTATCAGGAAGAATTCACACTCTTTATAAACTGAATATTCAGGATGCTATTTCACTAGCCACTATCTTTCTTGTACGGTTGTAATATCTGTTTCTCCTCGAAAAATAATGAAACACTATGCACATGAATATCCCCAAGAGTGTCTAAGAACATGTTCGAAGGATGACTAGTTAAATAGAAATTATTTAATCTAGAAAACCGGAGGTTAAGTGGTTTACACATAGGGTATTTCAATAATAGAGAGTTGAGTTCATTTTAGGTGGTTTCATTAAGTAGTATAACCAATGGTCTTTAAGAGTATAAGCAATATTCAAAGAGATATAAATGCGAGCACTCTGGATGTGATTGAAGCATTTTCTTATATCTTAATTTATATACGCTTGATAAACTGCATAAATCATGTATTTCATGGATCAAAAAGTTATTGCAATACTATGTTGGTTATATTATTTCTCAAAAGACGTAAACCAATAACATTCTGAACAAAAAACACCATCGAGACTTAATGGAGCTCTCCGACGTGATAAAATGCCTAAGTCCTAGACACACTTTTGAGATTTTATGCATAGGCTATAAGGAAGTCTAAATCGTAAATAGTTTGAAGAAAAGTTATTTACTATAAATTCCTTAGGCATGTAAATGTTTTTTTTGCTCCGTACTGTATTCTATTAGGGCAGTTTGATTATTCGATTTTTAATCATCCAATAGATATTTAGTAAATTAAGATATTCCACGCGCGTGGAATATTAGGTGCAGTGATAT
>JAWZYV010006356.1:0-18372 GCA_038373885.1 Cheiracanthium punctorium | reverse complement strand
TAATTGTAACCCTGCGGTGGAAAGAGGGAGAATTTAGCTGTCTAGGTTGCCATATTTGGCAAGTTTATTAAATGATTCAAACTCTGGAAGTAAAAATAAAAGAATAAACGATTTTTTTTTAGATTAAATTATTTGTAAGGTTATTTTTAAATTATAGTAACGTGTGCATGTCAAATCAGAGCAGGAATAAAATGTTTTATACTCAAAAGAAAAATAGGATTTGGGAATTTTCCGAGACTAAAACGTGCAACTTTTTAATTTGGCAACAAATAAAATGGTTGATATGCGATTTTGAGGAGTTGTGATTCTAGCGTCAAGCACTATTTATCGTCTGCTTCTGCTACTTGAATTATGATCAATTTTAATTGTGTTTAATCACACTCATCAATAATGATATACTTTCCAACTTAATGGAATAAGGAAAGAAAATCAGAGCCTTATTATCGCATGGGCAAATCGGGACTTTGACCCAGGGCCCCCGGCTCGAAAGGGCCCCCAATATCCAATGTTGCTCTGAAGTATTCTTTTCTATATCAAAATTTTATGTAAAATAAAACACATTTCATAGATGGGGGCCCCAAAATTCATCATTGCCCGGGCCTCCTGTTGGCCATAATCAGGATCTGAAGAAAATAGGGAAGACCCATGGATTATAATACGATTTTAATACATAGCGCTTTAGTGCGTATTTAAAATCTGAAAATGTTTCAGATTTTCTTACTTTTTTTCTTTTCCCTTTTTGATAAAGGCCAATACATCCAGAAGCTCTTCAGAATTGATATAGGACGAAAATAATTTGTTTCTTAATGCAGGTTTTTATCATTTAACCATCTTATTTTCGTAATCAGGAGCGGCCCGACACAGTAAGCATCGTATCGGGGCGCCGGCTTCGAAGGGGCGTCATTTCGAACTCAAAAACTAAGTAGAGCATAAAAGGGGGCGTCTTTTTTACATTAGCAGGAGCGACACTTACCGCAGGGCCGCTCCTGTTTGATAGCATCTTAATTTTAAATTCCATTCAGAATCTGAGGGATTTCAGTGCCAAGGAAGCCAGTGAGGAAGAGGATTCTCTCCGAACAAGATTTATTAAGATGGCGAACCAACTGGTCGCCGGAAGCGGCTAGTATTTCAATAAAATACAAAATTTGTCCACCAGATGGCAGCTCTTCCACAAATATATTTTATCGAAATATTAAATATTGCGTATGTTTGCTACATTTAAGAATGTGTCATCTGAATCGACGGACATATATGAGAGCGGGGGGTCAGGGGTTCTGATCCCTCCCTCCTCCCTTAGTCTACGCAATAAAGCTAATTTTGGCCGAATACCCGAAATGCCACCTGCAAAGGCTAAATTTTAAGGGGTAATAAAAAAATTACTATACAGATTATATTTTAATATAGTTGAATTTTTTTACAAGTTATTTATAGCAAAATTTACCGTCAATCAAATTTCACAGTAAGAATGCCCCCCCCTTTTCCCATAGCTGAACCCCTCCCTTGTGGAAGTTATAGCTACGTCCGTGTCTGAATCTTTGATACTTTTTCTACGTATACGCAAAAACCGAATCTCAATCGGATTTATGATCAAGAAAAGCACTACGTAAAACAAATTTTAACACGGAAATTAATGGGATCCTCTAAAGTTCTCCGTCTCCATTAATGAATTTCATTTCGCCGATAAATAATAGATCAATGAACATTCTGGTAGAATTTCAAATAGATTGAATAATATTTAGATTTTTAGCCTTCTTCTAAAAAATTTAAATTACTTCCCACCAATTTTTTTTTGTGTGGAAATTTCCTTCTATTGACTCTCTCCCTTCAGCTGAAACCATCGTAAAATGACAATGAAAAGAAAAAGATACCAATTTCAAAATACATGTGTATAAACGGCTACGAAAGACGTTTTTATTATTTAAAATTATTTTAATACATTTTGTTTTATATACAGGGTGTCCCAAAAGATGGTAACAAGATTTAATTCTTTATGTATTAGAGATAAGTGACTAATATAAATTGAAAAAAAAATTCCAAAAAAAATTAGGAAAAAAGGTAACATTAAGAAAAATTCTTCCCGTTAATTTCAAAAGTTACACTTTTTAAAAATTTAATAAGAACCTCGTATAAAGCCATTCTCAGTTAGTAAAATATTCTCCCATCTTCTAATATGGTGACGAACAAAATCTGACAATTATATCTTAAAAAGTGTAAGACATGTGTGTGTGTGTGTGTCTGTGTGTGTGTGTGTTGACTTAAACAACTTTCCAATGGTTTTCGAAGGGAAAAAATCACATCGAATGATTACGTGAAAGAAAATTATATATTGCACTGTAGCAATAAATTTTTATGTTCAATTTCATGTATAGCCCTGGACCATCTATGTTTGAAAATATATCAGAGAGGTTTTATGATAAAAGGCTGAAATTTTATAAATAATCTCAATATTGTATGGACACATTTTACTAACTGAGAATTTTTTTGTAAGGTGGTCGTATATAAATTTTAAAAATTCTAACTTTCTGAAAATTAACGAGAGGAATTTTTTGTTAGAGTATCCTTTTTCATAGCTCAATTCAAACATTTGTTTTCTATTTACATTATCACGTATCTCAAATATATAAATAATTAAAGTGTGTTACCACCCGGATGTGCTAGGCAAACCTGCTAAGTTTCTTTGCTAACTATATGATTCTAATAATAAGTATTTCTGTCTTTAATTTGCTTATCACGATAATAATAATAATAACATTTTATGCAAAAATTATTTTTTTAATCCATTACTGCTTTCCATACCTAAAATAAAAAATCTGATGTGTCCAACACATGACTTCCTTGCACGTCTATTAAATCAAAAATATTTTTTACGCACTTCCTCTAAACTTATTTGTTTGAAAGATATAAAATATCAATAATAGTAAGATATAGCGATTTCTAGCCAAACATTTCGATATCGCCAAGCTGAGTTCAATTTGAAAGATTTCTTTATGACACTTTATTTGGCGATAATTCACCAAAAGCCGACAAACTTGAGATAGTCTGCGAGATTTTGGGGATAGCCAAAGTAGTCATTGACCACAGACTTTCAATGAATTGAATGCATCCATACACCTGGTATTTAAAGTCATTTGGCTCACCCTGTAAATAAATTCTCAGTCGATTGCTGTCAGAAAAGATATTGAAAACCGTTAGATATTATAATATAGTTCTAAATACAAAAGTTCAAAATTCTACGGGTTAAAGTTTTAGAGTTATACAAAATACGAAATAATTTTTGGCGCCAAATTTGGCGATATTTCGGCGAAACTCGTCAATGTCGACGACATTTGGCGAGATATTAAGCATGGACCAACAATGACAGATTATCGCCAAATTTGGCGATATTTCGCCAAAACTCGCCAAGAACGATGACAAATGGCGATACTTTGGGCATGGACCAAATGACTGACTATCGCCAAATTTGGCGACATTTCGGCAAAACTCGCCAAGGTCGAGGACAGACGGCGAGATTTTGGGCATGTACCAAACAATGACTGTATACAATTATATTATATTGAAGTTGTCCATAGACATTAAAGTACTGAAATTCTTTTCGGTGGTCCTGTAAATAAACTCTCCAATAGATTTTAACCAAAAATCGAGATGCACAACTAGATGTTACAACAATCTTATATATGAAATTTCATAATAGTTTTTGAGATTTGAGAGTTAAATATGCACACACGTACACAAAAAAGTCGCCAAGCTTGGCGACTTTTGGCATAGTACTTGAGGGAGACACGTGACCGTGGTCGGACCATTACCTAACTTATGTGGTAGGACGGTATTGTGCTTGAAATGGATGATTTTTCTCCTAAAATTGCCATTGACCAGAATGTATTGGAAATCTTTTGAGTGTTCCTGTAGCAGAACTGTAAATGATAAAGACACTTTTTTAAATGGAGAAATTCATTTTCTAACTCTTTACAGCATATATCACTTCTGAGTCGTTTGAAATAGTCCAATACCTCTAAAAAACGCTTTGATGCGGTTCTGTAGATAAACTATCCAGTCGAATGGAACCGAAAGGGGAGGTGCACAACTAGATGTTACAACAATCCTAAATATAAAGTTTCAACATTCTACGCCTAATAGTTTTTGAGATATGCGAGTTTAATGAATTTCGGCCCATTGAGCGTAATTTATTTCGAATGTTTTGGGCGGTCCTGTAGATAAACTTTCCAATCGAGTGGAACCAAAAGGGGAGGTGCACAACTAGATGTTACAACTATCCAAAATATGAAGTTTCGACATTCTACGCCTAATAGTTTTTGAGATATGCGAGTTTAATGATTTTCGGCCCATAGAGCGTAATGTATTTCGAATCTTTTGGGCGGTCCTGTACATAAACTATTCATTCGATTGCGACCAAAAGGGGAGGTGCACAACTAGATCATAGAACAATCCTAAATATCAAATATCAACATTCTACGACCCATAGTTTTTGAGGTATGCGAGTTACATACATACGTACGTACGTACGTACGTACGTACAGACGGCATGGAAAAACTGGCCACAATAAACTCGCCGCTGGTCAAAATGAGTTGCAGACGCGTTAATAAGATCGTGCATGCTAGCCTACGATGAGATGCATCGAAAAAAGTTTTAAAATTCAATTTAGAGGTAGTGAAAATCGGTTTTTTTGTCGAAATTTGGCCCCCAAAATTTTTCGGGATCACATTACTTCCTTATACTACGTACAAGGAAGTAAAAAGTACAGCGACACAGTTACTTTAATTAAAAAATCTGATGTGTCCAACATATGACTTCCTTGCACGTCTATTAAATAAAAATGTTTTCTACGCACTTCCTCTAAACTTATTTGTTTGAAAGAGATAAAATATCAATAATAGTAAGGTTTAGCGATTTCTAGCCAAATATTTCGATATCGCCAAGCTGAGTTCAATTTGAAAGATTTCCTTCTGACACTTTATTTGGCGATATTTCACCAAAAGCCGACAAACTTGAGATAGTTTGCGAGATTTTGGGGATAGCCACAGTAGTCATTGACCAGACTTTCAATGAATTGAATGCATCCATACACCTTAATGTATTTAAAGTCATTTGGCTCACCCTATAAATAAATTCTTAGTGGATTGCTGTCAAAAAAGATATTGAAAACAGTTAGATATTATAATATAGTTCTAAATACAAAAGTTCAAAATTCTACGTGTTAAAGTTTTAGAGTTATACAAAATACGAAATAATTTTTGGCGCCAAATTTGGCGATATTTCGGCGAAACTCGTCAATGTCGACGACATTTGGCGAGATATTAAGCATGGACCAACAATGACAGATTATCGCCAAATTTGGCGATATTTCTCCAAAACTCGCCAAGAACGATGACAAATGGCGATACTTTGGGCATGGACGAAATGACTGACTATCGCCAAATTTGGCGACATTTCGGCAAAACTCGCCAAAGTCCAGGACAGTCGGCGAGATTTTGGGCATGTACCAAACAATCACTGTCTGCAATTGTATTATATTGAAGATGTCCATAGACATTAAAATACTGAAATTCTTTTCGGTGGTCCTGTAAATAAACTCTCCAGTAGATTGGAACCAAAAATCGAGATGCACAACTAGATGTTACAACAATCTTATATATAAAATTTCATAATAGTTTTTGAGGTTTGAGAGTTAAATATACACACACGTCACTAAAAGTCGCCAAGCTTGGCGACTTTTGGCACAGTTCTTGAGGGAGGCACGTGACCGTGGTCGGACCATTACCTAACTTATGTGGTAAGACGGTATTGTGCTTGAAATGGATGAATGCCCCTAAAATTGCCATTGACCGTAATGTATTGGAAATCTTTTGAGTGTTCCTGTAGCAGAACTGTAAATGATAAAGACACCTTTTTTAATGGAGAAATTCATTTTCTAACTCTTTTCAGCATATATCACTTCTGAGTCGTTTGAAATAGCCCAATACCTCTAAAAAACGCTTTGATGAATTTCGGCCCATAGAGCGTAATGTATTTCGAATCTTTTAGGCGGTTCTGTAGATAAACTATCCAGTCGAATGGAACCGAAAGGGGAGGTGCACAACTAGATGTTACAACAATCCTAAATATAAAGTTTCAACATTCTACGCCTAATAGTTTTTGAGATATGCGAGTTTAATGAATTTCGGCCCATTGAGCGTAATGTATTTCGAATGTTTTGGGCGGTCCTATAGATAAACTATCCAGTCGAATGGAACCAAAAGGGGAAGTGCACAACTAGATGTTACAACTATCCAAAATATGAAGTTTCGAAATTCTACGCCTAATAGTTTTTGAGTTAGGCGAGTTTAATGAATTTCGGCCCATAGAGCGTAATGTATTTCGAATCTTTTGGGTGGTCCTGTACATAAACTATACATTCGATTGCAACCAAAAGGGGAGGTGCACAACTAGATCATAGAACAATCCTAAATATCAAATCTCAACATTCTACGACCAATAGTTTTTGAGATATGCGAGTTACATACATACGTACGTACGTACGTACAGACGGCATGGAAAAACTGACCACAATAGACCGGCCGCTGGTCAAAATGAGTTGCGGACGCGTTTATATGATCGTGCATGCTAGCCTACGATGAGATGCATCGAAAAAATTCTTAAAATTAAATTTAGAGGTAGTCAAAATCGGTTTTTTAGTCGAAATTTGGCCCCCAAAATTTTTCGGGATCACATTACTTCCTTATACAACGTACAAGGAAGTAAAAATCTGAAAACGAGTTTCAGTATTTTATGGGAAATAAATTAATGCTACACTGTGACATAGATACAATCTGTATATATCTGAATTGATCAGATTGTAAATGAACTAATATTTAACATTTATACAGACATGAACCAATTCTCCATTTCAGTGCACGTTCAAATATTAAATAGCTTTAATAAACGTCGTATATGCAAACAAATGAATATGTCACTAGATCTATTATCAGCTCTACGTGCTATGTCAGCACATCTTTCAAATGTCAAATGTCAAGAGCAACTCAGTAGGTTTTTTACTAAAATACATGAGGGGGGGAAATGCAATAAGTACTATTACTTTAAATAATAAAATATTTATTATTAACCATGCATTTTGTTTATTGTATTTATTAATTTCTGGATAATTACAAAACTTAATTTAATGATTGTATATTTCATAATAATGTCGGATTAAGATAAGGTAACGAGATGCTACAACTTTACTGTTTATAACTAGGAGGAGGGAGCAAAATTGGGTGGTAGGACAAAACGGGATTTTTGATTTTTCTGCTTACTAATTGTTCTGCGCCTAGTATTATTTTGTATTATTTAACCATTTTTAAGAACCATAAATTGCATATAATTATGCTTAAAAAAATAGAGTAATTGCAGTTGAGTTTTAATTGACAACTTTTTATAAGAATATCATCTTGAAAGCACAATATGCCGCCCCAAAATTGCCCTTCATTTTACAGCCGTCAGCGTAAATTTTACAGTCTAAACAGATCTAATGAAACGAATGTGCTGGGAGAAGCAAGAGATTCAACAATGGTTTCATTATAGGGATGTCACTACAGAAGTGCTGTGTACACGGAATTACTCATTGTAACTTTAAATTCGTTTTAAATTTCGAAATAAATGCATATTCAATTTCTTTGAGAATAGTTAAATGGACCGGTGCAGTACCTGTTATTATTTGGAAGGCTGAAGTTGGGGCCGTAATTCATAAACGTGTTATTAGTAACTAATAGAATTATACATTGTACTTATTAACGCATCCGTCACGTCCATTTAACGAATCACACCTATATGTGGAAGCATAGACTACTGATTTTTCTAGAATAGCTTTGTACCATATTTTTATACATTTATTTATGCCATTCGTTGATGAGGAAAATTTTAAAAGCTGTCCAAATGTTTTTTTTCTATTTTATTGGTTATATATTTAGTATAATGGATCCAAGATTACTTATTAACTTTTTTTAACGTCAAGATATTTAAACTCGAAGTTATATTACATTATATCGACGTTATATCGATAATGATATATGTTATTGCAGCAGTATTAATTTTGAAATACGGCCTTGCTTTTTAGCTGTCGTGGTTTCTCTGTTGATACTGAAGCACACTTATCTATATGGATTTCGTAAGACTGTTATTGTTTGATTAGGTATTTATAGAATCTAATTTATTATTTATTGATCTTTCCAGGACTGCCCTCGACGAACTTTTACCAATAATCTAATGGTCTTAGTAAAGACCACCAGGACATCCCTTGGTAAATTAAAATTTTAACCTATGAGTTAGAAGAGAGCAAAACACGAGCCCTGTAGATAGCCAATTGAAAGATAGTGCAAAGTACCTGAAGTGGAAGTGCTAGGGGAAAATATTGACAGAACCTGCAGAGATTGTACGATTAAATGGTATATGCCATTGGACACATTTTAGGGAAACCAGGCAGCGGCACAAGCTTCCAAAATGTAATAGCCAAAAATTTCGGGGCGTGTTCTAAGTAGGGATCGACCGATACCACATTTTCGCCGATGACCGATACCGATACTTTACCTATAAATTCATTTTACGAAATAGCCCATACCGACACTTTTAAGTTATGGTATCGGCCGATATCGATTCTTTACATAATTTAATGTCATTTAAACCTACATCTGTATTCTGGGCAGTTTTTGTAACGAGAGTGTAGTTCTCGTTAAAATGAATGACAGCATGATGAAATTGGAGTCCAGTAGAAAGCACTAAAAAGAAAAAGCAGTGGATACACTGAAGTGTGAATTTACAGTAGCTCTAATTTTTCTTTTCTATTCAATCATGCTGACGAATGGCCGAATTTATAAAAAGTTGAACACCGGTAAGCGTCTTAGTGTGCTGGAGCTCTAGCACGATCTTATCGGAAAGCATCCGTCACGGATAGTTCTCACTCACGGATACTGAAAATCTTCGGATAAATATCCGATACCCTCATTTTGACTCTACCACCATGGTTTCGACTAACGGAAGTGAGAATTTTTATGCCTTTTCCGAAAGTATCGGAAGGGGACGCTATCAACCAATCAAAACAAGGCACTTTTTGCCGCATTCGAGCACGTAGTTTTAGTTTATGACATAGTACTTAAATAGGTATCATGTCTTGTCTTATTTTGTTAGTCGATCTCTGGCTGTGTTATACCATGTGAATATATAACGTGTAAGATACTAAATCTTGATACTAATGCTCATTACTCAAATACAGTCGAAAAAAATTAATATCGATTTTCGAACCGCTTTACCAAAACTTTAATTGTAAGTTGCGTGCAAAGTTAGTTGCGCTTCGGTGGCTGGAATCGGTAAGACGCGGGACTATTACTAGGCGTTATGTGATCGAACCCCGTGCTGCGCAATATTTTCCTGCACATTTTTTTTTTTTAAATACGCGAATCCTGGTAATTATTCATTTTTTAGTAAAGTAAATATTTATTTACTTTTTCATTTATTCATTTATTTATCATTTTTTTTACTTCCTGTTTATTGATTTTATATTATTATTTAAATTTTATTTCTTTTTCTAAAATCTTTGTGGAATCAGAATTTTACACTTTCAAAATAAATCACTTTTAACACCCACAAAACTCAATATTTCTTTAAGCTACATTAATTTTTGTCAGACAGACTATTTTTCCCCTAATTTTCACCCGTTCGTGATGCAACAGCAAGAGTATTAATTTTTTAAGCATCATCAATTGTAAAAATATATTCTTTGAATAGCAGAAATAAAATTTTAAAAATATAAAAATAAATATACAGTCAACTCACAATTTTACGACCCTTCCGATTTAACGACCCTCTGATGAAGTGCTGACAGTTTTTCAATACCTTTTATAAACTTTATTTTACACTCAGTATATTCACATGGTATACTACCATTATGCCAAAGATCATTGAAATCCGCATTTTCCTGAAGCCGTGCCTCCTCCTTATAAAATAAAAACGGTAATATTCGAGTAAAAACAAATCAGATTGAAATTATCTTCCAAGCAATGGAAAAAAATCATTACTTAAATGAAAACAACTTTTCCAGTTTTTATAGAGCGCAGCAAACGAAATGAGGATTTGAAATCTCTAGCACAAAAATTAAACAGCAGTGGAGGTTTTATTAAAAATGTGAAAGCTTGGCAAAAGATAAGCAGACTGTTATTTTATAAATTTTAAATATCATTAAAAATTAGCATTATTATATTCTAATTGTTCTAGGCTCTAAATATTTTTTAAACTCTTGAATCAGTTGGAATGCTAATGATTTATTCAACCGAAAATTGTTGATAAATTCGTCGTCGCTTAATTCAAAGGATTTACACCAAGGAATCGAATTTCGATTCCTATGAACCCTTCTAGCATCTTATTGTTGTGCAACAGTTGCTACAATTAAAACCGAGCCATTATTTTGATGTAAACAACTACCATCAGAACAAATAACCACGCACGCTGACTTGTATCCGAAGCGGAAAGAGCTTCTCACTCGCGTTTACCGTGCCGGGAAAAAAAAGTGGAATTTCCGACAGGGTTTCCGATATCGGAACGTTCCCGAGAGTATCGTGATAGACCAAATTGACGCCCTTTCGGAATGTGACGTCATGAGTGAGAAAAGGGTTGTTTTTCCGCTTCGGAAAGGTTTCCGAGAAGATCGTGCTCGGGCCCCAGGTTCGGAATTCTTTCTCCTCCAGTGGCTGTCGATCTAATGGTCTAGAGTTCTGGGCGATTTTCTCTAGATGTTACGTGAGTATGCGGTAGACTCCCTTAAAAAATCCTCCGCCCAAGCCCCCCCCTTATAGGTATATGCCATGCCCCTCATGTAAGCTTGACAGAACACAAACACGGGGGGGGGAGTTTAAAGGGATATAATTATTAGAGAATCTATTTCCAGTGCCGAGTGGTGCAAATATTAAAATCAATTTTGTTCAACCTCTATTTTGTCGCCTGTTTGTATGCTGTGAGCCAGATAAAAGGTTTCCATGTTAGACCCAAAATAGCTTCCTGCTTGCTCTTACTATATGTGTCTTTGTTTTTTGTTCATGCCTCGATTTTGTGCTTACAAAAGTAAACACATGAAATTTATTCGACTTCAAAGCTTGCAAGTTTTATATAGATTTTCTTTAATTATAATTCTTTCACATATGAAAATATTTTTTAGATTACTTAAACTGCATTAAATTGTGATAATGTATAAACTGTACAGTATTACATAAGTACATATGTATTTACATATTGTTCATTAAATACGTATGTAAATTCTTTCCTTAAAATGCATAAGTTCACATTAATTTTTTAATGGTTTTATTTATCTGCTCCAATTATTTAATCACTAAGTGAATTATTAAATGTTTTAGCAAGATTCCTTTTTAGTATGAACTCATATGATCATTTTTCATTTCTTTTTGAAAATCCGAATATTTTGATTCTCCGGACAGGGTTAACTCACAGTTAATCCGGATGATCCATGTATTTGATCTTTTCCGTACGAAGAACAGGTATACACCGATTATTCCTTGGTTTTCCTTATATATAAAACAAATACTATTCACAAGAAATATGTTTATTACCCCAAATTTTGAAATAAAGTAAACAATAATTAGTATTACTAATTATACTAATACAGCTTCAATTATTTAAATTAACAATATAAATAATTATTAGATATTGATACTTATTACACTTCTCAAAACAGAATTATACACAAATCCTACGTTCTCTCGTTAATTTGATAGATAACAAAATCCTTAAATGTTTGATAATTCGTACTTTAAATAGTGTGTAATGTTTTAAAAATGAATCATTTAACTTCTAGACCAACATAATTAAAATTCACGGGAGTCGCCAGTTTTCAAGTCTGCCAAAAAGTTAACTTCTTAGTCAACGACACAAAGAAGGAATAAATTGTTCTTACATATAGGTTTCGTGTTTATAATTTTGATATCATTAATTTTGTCATTGAAACAGCTACAATATGAAGAAAAATATTTTTGCTCGTTTTCAAGCTACGCCTTGGAGGATCTAAATAAAAGATGCTTAAAAATGAAGAGATCAAACGAAGGTTAAAGAAAAATCCAAAAATGATAAACTAAATTCAATTTTCGATCAAGGACGATATCAAGGACCGTCACTCCCATCAGTTTTGATATCTATATCACACCCAAGCCGAATCGCGTGAAATCTATATCAAGAGCTAAACATTCTCCAACGATATCACAAGCTTATATATACAGTAGAATCTCTCTATAACGAAGTCTCCTTAAAACGAATTTCTCCCTATAACGAAAATTTTCATGGAAACGTAACTTTAAGGCTTAAATAACACTATAAACATTCTCCATATAACGAAGAGCTTATCTTCCCATAGCGACTATTTCAGATTTACCTTTCATTTTGTTTTGTTAGTTTTGAAGAAAATTTTAATATTTGGACAGATCACTTAGTGGAAGAGTAACAGATGATAAAAATGGATGCCAGGAAAGTGAAACTGACTCCGATAATGAAGACACTTCCCAGTGCCCGGTTATGACCAACTGGGGCACCGGGCATTGATGGATTTGAGGGCCCCCATCTTTGAAATTTGTTATATTTTTCATAAAATTTTGATATAAAAAAGAATATTTCAGAAAATAAATTCAAAATTGGGGGCCCTGGAAAAAGTCCCTATTTGCCCATATAATAATAAGGCCCCGCGCTTCACGACCAAAACCACATCATACCGAAATGCTTCAACCATTCAAAAGCATTAAAAAGAGGTTTACAAAGGGAAGAAAATGTGCCTCACTCTATTTTCAGCGCACTTTTAAAATGTGAATATTTTTATGAAAATTTAAAATCACAGAATACAAAACAATGTAAAATAACGGAATTTTGAAGTAAAATAAACGTAAGTGCATTACATATTTTATTCTCTAAATTCGTGGATTGTCTTTACTTTTGAACATTTCATTTATACAATGAAAAGTAAGAAACCATAAGTTTAACAAATTTATAATAAATACCAATTTATTTTTTAATTGAAAGTCATAATTTAATACTTTTAAACATCGAATTAACTAAAAAGTTTGTAATATTTACTGAAATACACTGCAAAAAATATTCCTGTAAATCAACAGAAAAAGTCTGGCAGCAAAAAGTTGCCAGAAATATTCTGTAGGCAGAAATTTTCTGTTGCCAGGAGCTGTATGTTATATGACAGAAAAATTCTGTTCCCTACAGAAATTTTCCGTATACATATAAAAGTCGTTTCCAAGCAGCGTTTTACAGTTGATTTCTGTATACAGAAACTATCTGTAAGGGTTACAGAATCATTCTGTTGAATAACATTTATTACTGTCGACAGAAAATTTCTGTATACAGAAATTTTCTGGCAACTTTTTGCTGCCAGTAATTCTTCTGTATACAGAAAATTCCTGTATACAGAAATTTTCTGGCAACTTTTTGCTGCCAGTAATTCTTCTGTATACAGAAACTTTCTGTACACAGAAAGATGTTACATTCTGGCAACATTTTGCTGCAGTTTTTCTGTTAATTTACAGAAATAGTATTTTTAGTTATTTCATTTATTACTATCATATTTCTCCAAATATTTAAATTTTTTTTATACAGATACTTCAAAAAAATTAATAAATTTACAAAAATATAATAGTAATACATAAAATAAATATAATACCAGTAAGTAGTCTGGTATTATTTATTTTATTATTACTATTATATTTTTGTAAATGTATTAAAATTTTTAAATATATGTATAAAAACATTTAAACATTTGAAGAAATATAATAGTAATATAGGAAATAACTAAAAATACTATTTCTGTAAATTAAGAGAAAAACTGGCAGAAAAATGTTCCCAGAATGTAAAATCTTTCTGTAAAAGTAGCCATATTTTATAAATAAGTAACGTTACCAGCATAACTGTTGGTGGCCTTATGATGACATGTAAAAGTGTTTAGTTCATTTACTTAACTTTTTGTGTATATTAAACTACTGATAAACAATATTAGAAATATTTCTGACAAGAATAAAAATTGATTTTTCTTTTTTTAATCACTGAATCTGAACTTTTTGTGTTCAAAATCTGTACCTAGAGGTATAAGTATACTCATACTTTAAAATAATCTTAATAGACACAAATAACTCTTCAGTTCAACAGTAAATTAAAATATTAAAGGTCTGAATTAAACATTCTGTGTGAGTAACAATTGAGAGCTGTTTCAAGAACACGAGTACTTACCGGAGCCTCAACTACTGTATACGACACCTGGGGCAAACCTTAATTAGGGTTCCCCTCCGAAGGAGCGATAATTGATCTTGGCACCTCCTTTAGCACAGCACCCGCATCATGTGCCCCACTTACTTCAACAAGAGAAATAAGCATTCTTTTCCCATGAAAAGATAGGAGGATGAGTGTATTTGTAATGAAAATTTTTACATATCATTTATAAACATGCCATTAGAGCTCTAAAGCAAAAAATTATCTATAGCAGAGCTTGACAACCTGCAGTCTGTCTCCTTAGATAAAAAGGAGAAAGAAAATGAGGGAATTTTACACTTTTCCTATAATTTTAGAAATACACAAAGTATTCGATTTCCAGTATAATGAAACATTGTTGAACTCAGCAGCAGATCAAAAGAAAAATATGAGGGGAGAAAACAAATGCTGAAAATTTCACTTTTTATTTTCCTTTAGTTCACGCTTATTTTATGTATTTACTGTTTTTTTTTTTCTTTGGTTAGAATCTGGCAACTAAATAATTGTTTTATAAATAGTTGGCACTAAATTGCGGGATAAAAATTTAAGCATAGGTATCATAATAGTGAAAAACAAATGAGGAATTATCCAACATCAGAGAGCATTTTCTCTGCTCTGCTAGGGTTCATTTTTGAACTAAACATTTTAGAAAGCGACACAAAAGCGATCTTCTTTCAAAAATAATAATAATAATAATTTTTATTTGTATAGTCAAACTTGAATAATTCAAAGTTGAAATTTTGAATTGATCATGCTCGAGTTATCCAAGTTTTGCTGTATTAATGAAAACTACACTCAATACTTTTAATCTTGTTCTCTTAAATTAAAAATAACTCATTTTAGATTCTATTTTAAACACTACAGTTACAAGAATGCATTGTTGCCATAAGTTGTTAAATTGAACCATTAAATGAAAGTCACTTCTAGAAAAACTCTTGAAAATAAATGAAAATGCATAAATATAAAACAAATAGAGCATTAAATGGTGCATTAAAAAATCCGATTTTGAATGCTATTGTAGCTATTTTGCATTTTTTTTTCCAAATGTGTAGCAACAGAGTTTTCAAAATTATCTGGAACCACACATACACTTTACTACTAGCATAGGTAGTGACGCCTGGTATTCTCGGAAAAATCCAAACCATTTAGACTTAAAAGTTACAAAATTAGTTAACTAAAATTATTAGCTACACTGTTAAAAAAAAAAAAAAAAAAAGAATCGGAAGTGTTACCTTAAAATATGGGGCAGCTCTTGTATTTTAAAATTGCAGGAACGTTTCTGCATTAGGCGGGTACAGTATTTATAAATGTTTCTGCATATTTTGGAAAAATATTTAAATATTTTCCAATTTTTTTTTTGCAAAGGTTTCCAGATAAAAGGTGAATAGATGTGTAACATTTCAGTATATTTCGGGGAAAATATTCAGTAACCCCTCTTTTTTTTTCACAAAGGTTTGCGAATTAATATGCAATATTCCTATTAATAAATTGAATTTTATTAATTTTAATGAGTTTTAAAATAAGTGTTTTTTTTTGCAAAAGAAAATCTTAAAATATGAAAAAGTAATTTTTACTATCATAAAGTCATAAAAAAAATCTTAATAAATAACAAATCTGATCTTGGTTCCCTGAAATTTGTCATACTAAAATTGTACATTGGATTTCTTTTCCCTCTCTATGAATCTCAAACAAAATAAAAGGTTCTTTATAGAACCTTTTATTTGTTTGAGACAGTTTTCAGAGAGGGTGAAAAAATATTATTAGCTTACTTTCAGCAGTTCATTTTATACTTAAAAGAAAAAAACTGGAATAACTCCACTGACTTTGCGAACTCTTGATCCTTACCAAGCATTTAAATAAATATAATCAGCTCAATCAAATGTAGTATTCAGACACTAGTGTACTTCAAATAATTTGAGTGTATAGGCCGCAATGTATAAGAATAATTTTTTGTAGCCCTATAAAAAAAAAAAAAACTGCAAGCTCTCCGCATACTAAAATCTATACAGTGTGCAAGACAGTGACCAATAATATGCGTACCTAATTGAGCACTCTTTAGATGCTACTACACTTTTAAGAATTTGTAACATAATGTATAAGAATATTTCGTAGCACTGTACAAAACATCTGTGCTCTACCCACATCAAAATCTATACAGGTTGTGTGACTGTGACCTATGAACTTTTATTAAAATGCACCATTTAGGCACTAGCGCACTATAAATGATTTGCATCTGTAGGCCGTTATGTATGAGAATTTTTTTTTTCTTTTTTTGCAACCCCGTGAACAGTGATCGCAACAACACGTCTAGATGTGAATATTTCACACCTTAGAAATTTCGGAATGTGTGTTTTTACGCATTGTTTTTCCATATAAAATTAGGTATATTTTGATAAATAATTATGATTTGCTGATTTTAAATTTAAAAAATGAATTTTTGTACTAGTTTTTGTTGAACTGACATTTATGTACCTAGATATAAAATCAGTTATTATTTATGTGTCAAATGCTATTTAATTATGTATTTGAAAATTTAGCATGTTCGTTGTTTTAATTACTTGTTTTGAACAGAAAATACTTCTAAAAAGGTTAAGGAGTATTTTTACTCATCTGAAAAAATCCTAGATGGATCACTGCCCATGAACAAATTATCAGCTCTATGCACATCACAATCTATTGTTACGATGCGTGACATATTAAAACATGTAATAAATAGATGAAATAATTTAAACCTTAGTTTGGCCGTGAAATAAGGTATGAAATAATTGGACTCATTGTTATAAAGACCCATCGGTAATTTATTTTAACTCATAAAGTTATTTAAACTGTTCTAAATAAGTAAAAAATAAAATTTGACATTGCGTTGTGCATTTTCTGACGAAAGAAATAAATGGATTTAAAAGAAATAAATGGATTTAAAATATTGACTATAACAAATATTTATTAAATATAAAAATCTTATTTACATTTACAAAAATATTTAAACTGATCTCGAAAATGGCTTAATTTAGAACAATTAAATTATTATTGTTTACCAAAACACATTCTAACTACTTTAGCAATAATAAACAATATTATTAATTATTACAAATTTGTCACTCTTTAATTGATTGATGGCAACTGGATTTACCTGTAATCCGGTGCAGAGAAGGGATGGTCATCTTTTTAGATTTATTTTCTAAACACACTTATTTATATAAATATCCACTATCACGTATGTAACACTCTGGAAAAATCTAATAAAATGTGGAAATCTGCAAAAATCTGCTGAAATCTGTGGAAATCTATCTTCTCTGGCTGTGCAATCCAGTTTTGCTCAAATCTTCGTCCCCCATTTTTTCCCCTAAACTCGTAAATAATTAGTTTAGCCACTCTGTGGCTCCTAATTCTCCTAAACCGACCAGTTACTAACTCTTTTGCCCGAAATTTACCTCTCTCTAACTTGCCATTGGTCATTCCTCAAATCTCACACTTTCTCATTGGATTTTACAGCCTTATCGTCAACACCTCCATGTTTTTCTTAAATTTTATTTTCAATTTTTCTCCCCTTGATGTTTATTATATGTTTTCCTTTTCTGAAGCTTTGCCTACGAATTCTCACCGACCAACATCAAAAGCTTCCCGCAAATTCCGCCCTGACCACAACAGGTCATATGCATTCAATGATTCCCCCTCTTTCGCGGTTACTCTATTGTAAAACTGCAAGGCGTCCCGCGATACACAAAAATGATTTCTAGCTAGCGGACATTCGATTTTCCCACTCTTTTCAAAGAACGCCAAAAGATGAAATTTATATGTTCGACTTTCACCAAGATTTCTTTTAACTCTTCCGAGCGCAACGCTTAAAATTATTAATAAATTTCCTGTCCTGACATTTAGCTGAAGTACACTTTTCTATGATATCAATGACTTTTGCACGTGCATGAATTCCATTCCTTTCAACATTATCCCTTATTCTGTTCAATTCCGTATATTTTTGAGACTTGCTTTTATTAAACTCCTGACGCAACTTTTGTGCTAAATTCTTTTGAGAATACCGCATGTTTTTAGTCGACCTTCAGGTGGTCACTAATGAACGGTTTTTA